>VWZS01010872.1:162881-311492 GCA_013397075.1 Rhabdornis inornatus | reverse complement strand
CCACCGCCCCTCACGGCCCCTCAGAACCCCTCACGGCTCCTCAGAATTCTTCACGGACCCTCAGAGCTCCTCAGAACCCCTCACGGCCCCTCAGAGCCCCTCACAGTTCCTCAGAATTCCTCACGACTCCTCAGAGCCCCTCACGACTCCTCAGAGACCCTCACGGCCCCTCAGAACTCCCTACGGCCCCTCAGAGCCCCTCAGAACTCCTCACAGCCCCTCATGGCCCTCAGAGCCCCTCAAAGGCCTCAAAAGCCTCTCATAGCCCCTAGAGCCGTTCATGGCCCTCAGAGATCCTCATGGCTTTCACAAACCTCAGAGCCCTTCACGGCCCCTCAGAGTCCTCAAAAGCCTCTCACAGCCCTCAGAGTCCCTCTCATGACCCTCATGGCTTTCAGAGCCCCTCACAGCCCTTCAAATTCCTCAAAAGCCTCTCATGGCCCTCACAGCCCCACAGCCCCCAGAACCCCTTGCAGCCCCTCACAACCCTCAGAACCCCTGACAGCCCCTTATAGCCCTTTAGAGCCCCTCACAGTCCATCACAGCCATTTAGGGCCCCCTCACAGCCCTCAAAAGCCTCTCATGAGCCTCAGAGCCCCTCATGGCCCTTCACAGCCCTCAGAACTCCTCACAGCCCCTCACTGCCCCATAGTCCCTTCATGGTCCCTCACAGTGTTTCTCAGTGAGAGAAACCAACATATTGGTCTTCATAGTTTTCTAACTGGTGAAGAGAAACTCTCAACAAACTGTCATTTGAAGGCACTTCCTTTACAAGAAAGAAGACAAAAACACAGACCCAGAGTCCCGTGTGCCATATGGTATTTATCACATCTCCTCTTCCTGAGCACACACGCCCGAGGGGTTTTCTTAGGAGTTTCACACATGTAAGCAGATCATGCTTGAAAACACTCCACCACCAGTGAGAAAAGGGAAGGTTTACAGAAGAGTTCACCTTAAGCAGCACTATGTGAGCAGGAGAACATGAGAGCCCTGTAATTTGGGAAGCCCCAAAGCTAATGTGCAATGTCCTAGCTGGCAGCTCTGCCCATCGCGTTCAGCTCAGGCTGAATTAAGGCTCACGTTGTCTACATGCAGGCGCTAGGGTCAGGCAATCAAATCAATACATTATAAACATGATATAAGGATAAGGTATGAGGGATTAGAAGACACTGAGCTGGTATATTATAGTATGGTGAATTCACCATCTGTGGATTTAACCAGCAATCCTCACTAACTACTTAAAAAAAATAATCTTTGCAATGCATTTCTAGTGCACGACATAGATACAAAGGTAAATTTATCTTAGAGAACAGAAGAAATTCCTGTGAAGTTCAGAAGAAGAAACAGAAGAAGTTCCCTGTGAGGGTGGTGAGGCCCTGGCATAGGTTGCCCAGAGAAGCTGTGGCTGCCCCATCCCTGGAAATGTGCAAAGCCGGGTTGGATCAACCCGGTCTATTGAAGGTGTCCCTTCCTGTGTCAGGGAGTGGAACTGGATGACATTACAGGTTCATTCCTCCTAAACCTATGACTTTGGAGAAATATTTGGTGTTATTTGACCTTGTAAAGGTCTATCTTTTAACTTTTCTTGACGGAGGATAGGTAATTCCAGCTATAAATAAGAATCTTCAGACCACTAGGAACAAACTACAACGTGAAAAGCATCAATATAAGCTTAAGTACACTTACAGCATGAACACAAACATTATAACCCCCTAGCTGTCAGATATTGCAAGAAATGATCAAGTGACTCTATGAATATATAACTGTGGATTCTCCCTCTTTCTTGCTAATTACATTGCTGCAACTTAACCTGAATTTGAAACACATATTTCAGGGAATCTCAGTAAATAAATCATATATGGAAACTAGTATTTTAATCAAATAGTCAGACTTCCCCTTCTGGTTTCTCTGTCCCCACTCTAGTTGCCCTTCCTATTGCATTATGTACCACATCACTTACTGCACACAGCACATGCCTGTTTCTCAAAGACATTGTAGAAAGAAATGCAAAAATATATGTTGAAATCATATGTAGCAAACATAAAAATTTCTCCAAATATTTAAATTTGCTAGTGAAAATGAGCTTCATGCATAAGAAGGAAAGACTGATGGAGTAGAAGGCTTCAGTTTTCAAAGGACAGATTTCATCATAACATTATCCAAGCCATCCAAATATTTGTTTTAAATTGTGCCTGTAGAAAAACTATTCCTGCAGGTTGGATTTGTGTTTTTTGCCCTCCAAGTAAGTTGCATGACCCCAGCCTGTCCAAAATCAGAAATATCTCTGTGAGAGAGCACAGTCCAACACTACAGGCCCCTGAACATTTCTCATCTACTAAATACAGTTTGTTAACGGAATGCTGACAAAAACAGAGTTCAAAACCTAAGCCTAATATCCAAACAATATGCTTACACCTTAATTTAACCTATTTGATTTGTTTGTGTATTATAATGTGTATCTGAGCAGTAATAACCTTTTCAGACTTACTTTTCAAGCATGGACTTGGGGATGTACTGCTTTGAGTTTATGGAGAAAAATTTATTTAGCTGTAACTTTGGAAGATATTGTCCCTGATCAGGACATGAGAAAAACCTGCTTTACATAAATAAAAAAAAAATCAAATTGTTATTGGTTAAAAAAACTTTGATGTTAAAGTGAATCTTGTGTTATCACTGCAGGTAAAGCCAGCATTAAGCTCCAATTAATCAATATGGCAGGTGTAGGTGACAGTGTTAACGCCATTTACGAACTCCAGAGTTGTGAGACACTGTTTCTCCAACAGCTGTTTCTATAATTAGCAAAATGCTGATAGCTTGTGAACTCTTCTTCATTAAGAAGTTCCTAATTGACTGGTGGCTCATCATGTTAATATGTTCAGGGAATGCCTGGAGTTGAGAATTCAGCTCATGGCAGAAGGAAAGTTGTGCCTTCTAAACTCAGATTTTCATGGTTTCTTGATGTCATTCAGTAATTAAAGATGCAAAGGGAAAAAATAACAGGTATGCCAACACATGCCTTTTTTTATTTTTTTTTATTCCCTACTTTCTAAAGTGTCAGTTGAAGCTCCTACCCTTGAGACAACCAATAAATTTTGTCCCATTTGGCTTGGTAATTCTCTGATTTCAGGAACCATCTGTTCCAACCAGCCATCATTTAATTGCATGCAACTCTAAAAGTGGCACAGACCAGGTGTTACCATTACCCAACTCACTCATCACATATGGATTTTTGCCCATTAAGGAATCTTCTTCCATACCAGCATTCAGATGCAAAAGATGGGAATTCAAATACAATGCTTTTCCTCACAGAACACTTTCTGTAAAACTTGCCAGCAAGTTTATCAGTGACACACATTTTATCTACTGTACACTGATGGAGCAGTGACTGCAAAGAAGCAAAGTTTTTTTGTATTTTTTGCTTTTAATTAAATTCCCAGAGCAGAGTCTGAGTCTGCAGTTCTGATATACATGCCATAATGAGAACTAAATATTCCACTTGCAGTGGCACAGGCTCAGTAATCTAACACTGATAAATGACTTAAATGAGATAATAACAGCTATAACGGACACATATTTCCCTAGTCCTTAATGAAACAATATTCATTTTTGGAAAGAAAAGAAATACAACAGTGCTTTGCTTTCAAAGCCACTTCCTTTGCCCATCAAAATGTATGTTTTCATCCCATTCATTTACTGGGAGTGAAGAAGGAAGACAGATTCAATCACAGATGCTAAAGAAATTTCAGTATCTAAATTCCTGGATGAACAATGGGCCAAATTTTCATATTTCAATATCAAAACAAGAGTTTTTATCACTCAGCTTTTCCCATTCAACCATGTGCAGGCATTCCAGATCAGATTCATCCTGCTGTGTACCTTTGGTTGTATGGGATTTGTTCATGAATAGTTGAACTGAAAAGCCCACAGTTCTAAAATAGGAGCTTTCACTAAACAAACATCATGTTCTCATAATCTAAACCAAGTTCTCATCCAGGAAAAGGACACAATTGAGCTTATAATAAACTAATACTTGTTAAGACAAGAAGAATCCCAGGAATCGTGAGATGTGAAGAGCTTTAAGAGGTAAGAGATCACTAGAGCAAGTTAAGTATTCTCTGCCAAGATGGAGCTAATAGCATCTAGTCATTAATTATTTTAAATGTCAAAGGTCTGTCTCCCTAGGTTGATATTGATGGTTATAAGTCAGAAAAACAAAAATATTCTTTAAAGTATGTATTATGAACTTGAATAATTTAATGTGCTTGGAGTACTTAGGCAAATTAATTGTAGAAAATCATGAAGTATATGGAAAAGCTGGCACCACTTTTTCCGGAGCTGTGGCTGGAATTGCCCTCACCACACTGTTGCAGATATTGTGGACATGGCCTCACACTTTGTCATGAAGACTTTTGATATTTTCAGCAAAAAATATTTTGTAATAACAAGATGGTGAAATAGGTACAAGAAGAGAGAAAGCTTTTGTGCTATACACTGCATATGATGATTCAAACAATCCTTTATTTCAAATCAAAACATTTTCAAGCATAGAAAATTATTCCCTGACCCAGAAACCTGGGATAGCATAGACCAGATTCCTTGCAGTATATGCTGCGTTCCTCAGAATTAGAATTTCCTCATTAGCTCTGCTAAGGGATATGTAGGAGCCCAAATCACACATTGCCAGAGCAGGTGGGAAGGGTAATGTTGTTTCCATTTATTATACATCTTGGTAAAAGCTTTCTTGTGTCAGACAAAGAGGCTGCAACCCAAAGGAGATAAAGCATGCAGCAAGATTCAAGATTTAGAGTGTCCTCAAGAAATGAATTTCATTGGCATGACTGGAGATGGGAAGAACTATGGCAAAAAAAAGAAGCTCAGAAAATAAACTAGGTTAAGTGATTTATGATTTATGCACACTATAAATAAAAAATGCATTACAAGTACAACATCTTTTCATTAACTTCTGGTGATTTCAATACTTCCCTAAAACAGTTCTGTGGTAGTTTCATATCTTTTTGTGAGACTGTTCTCAGAAAGCTGCATGGGAAACTTCAGAAGTTTTTTATGGCTACTATATTATCCCAACAAACTTATTTTTGAGCAACATAAGAGGAGGAAACTGCCCAGGTAACAGCCTTACTTGACACCAGCTCCTGCTCCAAGATCACTCCAAACAGACACAACTGAACAATTAATATTGCTGATGGAGACTTCTAATTTTTACTACTGGAAAAGCCAGGCTTAAGCTATTCCATCTCTTGTTATTGATAGGAAAATTCTCCATTATTCATAGGGAATGACTTTAATTTTAGACTGGTCGTTACATTTCAACACCTTTGACTCTTTTGCCAACTCCATGAAATTCCAGAGCTTGCAGGATACCATTCAGCCGCTCTTTTCTCTCTGCTGGAATGCACAAATGCCTGATTAGTTTGGCTTTGTTTTTAACCAGGAGAAGAATAAGGGGTATTTTGGCAAACCACTTTAAACTATGCTTAATTTTTACCACATCTTTAAGTCTAATTTATCTCAAACTAAACAGATTTAAGTTATTTTCTAAAGGGAGGGTTTAAAGACACTCTTAAGCTTGTTCCTGAATTTGGGCCAATATTGGCAAATACAGTAGCAGCAGAAGAGGAAAACTAACATAAAATCACCCCTTCCTTGCACGGAGAAGCAAATGCCTTCTATGAAACTTTTATGATCCTTAGCTGTCTCAGACATCTGTAGGAGTTCTCCCACTCTGTTCATTAACTTGCCATACTGGCCTGGCTGCTGATTGTACTGTGTCAATGAAGGATTTGTGAGAACTGAGGCAAAACTGCATAGTTTTCTATGGAAAAGAATAGAATTAAAGTATTTTCCTCAGCTGCATGTCCCTTCCAAAGGCAGTACTTGAAATGATAGAAGTTATTTTAATCCATACTGATTTTACAATATAAAGCAACGTCAGCTATCAGCATTCTAATATGGGACAGCACATCAGTACTAACTGAACTTCAGGCATGTGTAATCCCTGTCCTTCCCCCGGGCTATTCATAAATCCCAGCTTGGAAACAAAGTGTGGGTGTCTGAATTATCACTGGCATGAGTCTAAAAATCAGACTCTCAAAGGTACCTGGGAAACATAATCTTTGTATTTAAAAAGGAACAAAGAGGAAAAAAACCTCAAACCACCCTGAAAAACAACAAACCAAATCCCAAAGGATTTGGGTTGCAAGAATGAAAGATTTTATAGTTTGATTAATCCTAAAAACTAGAAATATTTACATTACTCTAAAAATTAGAAATGTATAATCCTGTTGTTTAATGGGAACATTTCTTGTGCTGAAATTTGAGACAAAGAATCATTTAGTCATTTCCTGAAATGGTAAAGATTTGGGATACATTCTGAAGTGCCACATGATTAGTCTTGGTTCTCCTAGCTGACACATGCATTTACTGAAGTCTCTTAAAACCTGACATGGAACCAAGATTTCCTCTAGGGTAACTGAATAATATTAAAGGAAGGAAAAATACTTAGAATCCTCTGCATACCATATATTGAGATGTTGAGGTGTTGGTAACAACTGTAGAACTCGGCAGGCATCTAAATGGTTTCCATGGCAAGTTTCCATTACTGATGATGTTCCTAAATAGAGGTAATAATGCTAGAACACCTCTAGAAAGAATTAGGATGCCATTCCAAATGTTATCTAGCAAGATAATAACCAGGCTTAACAAAAAGGCAGGCTGTAAGCAAAGTTTATGACAGACTGTTGACATATAATTCTATCACTCTCAATTTTTCATTCCCTAGGCTAAAGAGACATTTCCTAATAAAAGAAATGTGCTAATACTATCTGTGCTAAAGAGTCAAAGTGCTTTACCCACCCAAACACCATTAACCGACCGCCCATTGATTCAAATGTACTGATTCCATAAAACAGAAAAAATGATTTCATGTTGCTTTGAGATGGGCTAAAAGAGATGTAAACAAACAGTTTCTGATTCAGCAAGACTCATTGCAGAGATCTTACTTGTACAGAGAGGTAAAAGGAACACTCAAGTGTAAATGAAGAATCTTGTAATCCTGGGCCTAGACCTTAAACAATTTGGCTCTGGCCAGCAGAGAGATGAACCAGCTTCACCTAACTTCACCTGCAGAAAAGCAACAATGATGTAAAAGTCCACCTTGCCAAATCCACTGCCTTGAGCAGGGAGGAAAAACTCCTATGAATGCTGCAAGTAGGAGTCTGGGACAATCCTGTGCTGAAACTCAGAGAGCAGTCTGTCCTAGGTAGTCGGAAATACCTGGTCCTGATTGCATTTGATTCTTAATTTTTAAAATATTAGATTAGCAAAGCAATTTTGCCATCTGAGTTGGCTGAATTGTTCTGAACCTTGTATCTGCTACAAGGCTCCTGGAGTCATTATATTCAGCTTGATATGGCAACTCTTTTTAATGAGCCCAGACAGGGAGCATGGCTACAGTTACATAAAGGCAGAGGAAATCCATAATAGCTAACAGAGTACTATGCTGGATACCATATTCCTCTTTGGGGGAAAAAAATAGATATACAATTTTTCCCTGCAGAACAAAGCTTTACTAACATTTCTAACTTAGAAACACCTCTTTTTCTTTTAACTTTTTTTGTATGGAATCACAAGGATGATGAGAGTCTGCAAACCTTCCTAGTGAAATACAGGAATTTTCCTTTGTAATCCCCCAAGCACTGTAAACCTGAATCAAGAAAGACATTCTAATGAAACTTGGCCAGTCCCTAGCAGGGTCACATAAAGCCAAGATCTTATGATCTAACACATCAAAGACATTATCAAAGTGCCTGATCTCTGCCTGCTATGAAAAGCTGCGTAGGCTGAATGAAAAGTATCCAGAAAAATAAAAAGGAAAAAAAGAAGCCTCAAAGATCACATGCTGCTCACTCCTGCCTCCTCTGAGGGCTGACCTTATGCCAAAGGGCAGCTCAGAGACTGGACGTGCTGGGAGAGCTGTTTCAGTTTGCTTATTTGTGTCACAGGGGCTTCCATACCTTTGCTAACAGCTTCAGGGAGATCTTCTAATGCCCACTGAAACCACCCTCGGCAATGGAAGCAGGCCCATCCTCCCCCACAGCCCAAGGAATCCCACTGTCCCTCCCCCTGACTGCGCGTTTCAAATCACAAACACTGGAGATTATCTGTCAATTCTCCTACCAAAAACTGCTTGGTAGGAGAAAAAAAAAAACAACATCTACATGCTCAAAGAAGTAGGTTACTTTCATGTTTTAGCTTGAAGAAAGCTTTATTTTGGAGGGTTTGGAACTAGATGATCCTTAAGGTCCCTTCCAACCCAAACCATTTTGTGATTCTGTGAAGAACGGGTCCAGCTGTGTTGTGAGTGAAATACAACATAAAACTGGTCAGAAAAATCCAGCCAAAAAATTGCTACCAGAAAACCAAGAGAGCAACAAAAGTGTTTTCTGGGACAATGAAGAAATCCTTGTGAGCTGCTGCTGCTGCTGGGAGTGCCTCGGGTCTCCTCTTCCCCTACAAACACTGGTACTCAGCTCATCTGCTCTTCTATTCTGCACTGCAGTAATTGAGGCATGTGCAAAGCATCAGGCCAAACTGAGACCAATTTTAGCATGCATCAATTGTAGAGAACATAAGATTTAGATATACTGACACTGAAGGTTTACTGATCTTCCTGTTCTGCCACAAGTTTTGACACAATATACTGCCGTTGCCAATTTTGAATGAAATAACCACTTAATGAATTTCTGAAACAGATGAGAAATAAAGGAAAAAATGAGAGAAGAGATGCTTCATTTGCCATAGACGCTAAACAAGTATTCACATCTTAATGATTTTCTTCTGGTTTGCCGCACAAACACTGGCATTACTGCCATAAGTGTGACCCCCTTGCCAGTGCCTGGTCCCACTCACTGTAACCCTCATCTGCATTAGGATCTGTGCGGCTCTGACTTGACTGCACACAGAAAACAGTATCACGTACTGGGCAGGCAGCAGCTCAAAAGTAAACTACTGAGTTGAAGTTTAGAGAATGATCAATACAGGATCATTCCTAGCAGTTGTGCAAATCAGGATAACTGGACAACATCCATTCATTGCAGGGCTAGTTTCGCCCATGGGGTTCTCTCTTGACATACCTCAACCTTCTGGTAGCTGGCAATGTTTTGAAGCCACTGCACAGCTCAGCAACTGCTGAATTTTAATCACAGCCAGGGCAGTAAAGCAAAGCTTCAGCATGGGCACGTTTAGCAGATCCCTCAGTACTGCAAGCTATCCAGTAAGGTTCTGAGCAAAGAGATCCTTTGCAAATGCAGCATGCACAACCCTCATTTGAATTTTTTCCCTGTGATTCCTGTTTTCTTCAGCCAAAACTTACCAGGGCTTCAGGCTCTTTACTTTCTTCACTGTTGTATCCATAATAATCAGGAGTTTTATCCAAATCCTGTATGTTCCCTTGTGTCCTTAAGCCCTTCTCTGAATGGCAAGCCTGGCAAATCGGCGCATTGCCCATATCAGTTCTTGTGCTCCCTCCGAGCAGGGGGACGGCCCTCGCACCGCAGCGGGTGCCCAGTGCTCCCGAAGGACAGGTGACCGGCCGGGAGGAGGGTCCTGCCTGTGCTCCTCTCCCCGGCCGCTGGTCCCGGGCTCCCTTCCCCGAGCCGTCCCGTGTCCCGGAGAACCCGAAACCCCAGCAACTGCGGGCAGCGGTCGGTGACCATTTCCAATTCAGGCGCTGCCCGGCTATTTTTACACCTACCAGGCCAGCTATGCATGTCAATGGCGTGGGGTGGGCCGGGGGACGGCTCTGCAGCACGGAGCCGGCCGGCCCAGCTCGCAAAGTTAAAGTCCCACTGGGTGGAATGCCCTACACACACGGGTTATTGAGTTACCCAGCTGCGTGCCTTTCAATGCTTTGATTTTTTCCCTGCTCTGCTCGGTCTCACTGTGCTTACATAAAGCACTGAATTTCAGAACGTTGCTAATGCATTCTGAGTTTCTAACTCAAAAATATTATTTTTTTTAAGTCTACTATTCAACGTCTACTTGATATTTACAAACCAAGACAAAGTGGATGATAAGCACAGATTTCATGACCATTTAATTTCAGTGTTTCACATGGTATTTCATGTTTATGTAGCCAATAACTGTGATGAGGTTGCTTTGGATTGATATGTCCCCCGGGTATGATTTCAGAAGAGCTCAAATGTATCCAAAAGGGATAACGTCTAATGCTAGATAACTTTTGCTCTTGTCTCTGTCATGTTTGGTCTTGTTTGGGAATTTTATTGTCAATTTGGTTTAGGGTTGGTGTTAATACTTTAGCTAGAATAGTTATGATTAAAAACTGAGCCCAAAACAAAAACAAACAAACAAAAAAAGAGACAAAGGAAAATAAGAGCAATCCCACTAAAACTGAAAATAAGAACATTCACTCCAGGTTGGAGTTACTTATCATGATTGCACCTACTAGGATAAAACCAATGTTCAGGACTGCATGTTGTAATCTACCCATTATCCAGAAGAGGCTCAGTGCAGAAAAACAAACAAACAAAACTAAACCAAACCACACCACAAAACCCAAACAAAACAAAAAGGAAAAGGTAGTTGAGAATTAATTGGCAGTTTTCAAACACGACCAGCTGGCGGTAGCAGAGGCAACAGGGACAAAATGTCTGTAGATACCAAAGTCCTGTAGAATATACCACCATGCACATCCAACTCCAGCGGAGTGGGGCATGTATTTGAAAATTTAAGCCCCAAATTCCTCAGAAACAGAGAGATCCTCAAAGAACTGCAACAACCAGCCAACTCTTTTCCCTTTGAAGTTTCAATCCATTGCCAGTATGGCAGCACATGTCAGCAGGCAGCTCTCCATGGCAGCCGATTGATTCCCACCCAGTTCCCCTTCACAGCAGCATCAGTTATGATCCAAGAGATGGAGCTCCCCCCAGCCCCCCATTAAGGGTTATGATGGACACTGGGTTCTCTTTTTTGTTTATTATCCTGAGAAGATTTTAAGGGGCTCTGTAATTTTTCCTTGCTGATGAATGCTCCAGGATGGATCACCTCAGGTGCTGTGATGGATACATGCTGGATAGACACTGGCACAGAATAGTTCAATTGTTGCTTTTGCCTTTTGGACATTTTTGCCACCACTTGGCAACTGTTTCAGAATGTTTGTGCAAGGCTCAGTTGCCCACAAATTACCTGACAACAACGGCCTTCAGCTCTTCCAAACCACTACCCTAATAATGGTAATTAAGGTGTGTACACACTCCCAGAACTTCTCAGTTTAGTTACCAAAAGAAAAGGATGAAAGAAGGAATCCCACCAAATGCTTGACTCAACCAAAGTTCATCTAACCAAGGTTCCAACATAAACTGGAAGTACAAATCCCTGGATAGAACAAGCTATTTAATATGCAAATAACTTACTGGAAAACGCAAGGCATCACTCAGCGGGAAAGGGTGGCCCAACTTGAGTAACAGGCATTCCAGAGAAATGCCGCTTGTGGAGAGCAACAATCTGTGTAGCCATCAGAGGGAGAGCAATGGAGAACATTTCTGCCAGAGCCTTTCAACAATATTACTGTTGTTTGTCCAAGTGGCCCCAAGACTTTAGGGCAAATTACTCAGAAAGCAAATGCATTCATGTCCTGCCAGACTCAGGGCATCCTGAGTTTGTATCCCAACAAAGTACATGTTGGAGGGTTCAAAGCCTTTGTGGGGGAACATGTTGCTGTATCTCTGCATTCCCATGCTCTTTGCTGTCTTGTTGGGGCTGCACATCCACCCCAGCTGGCAGCAGTGAAGAAACCAAACCCAGAGGCACAGTTTGCAGGCACAGAGCTCGCACCAAAGCACCTCAGTTGTCTCCAGCAGCCCAACAGACCTTTCCATAACACCAACTTCAAACCTCAATTACTCCCTTACCTAGGAAACCTTCAGAAACTAAATTTAAAGTGCCTGTAAGAAGGAGAGCAGAGTATCCCATGTATTAAAGAACTGATGCTCAGGCAGGGTCCCTCTTCTCCCCCCAAATGGTGGAAATATTCTGGTTTCTTCCCTGTTTCTAAGCCTGCTGCACTTATGATTGTCAGCCTTAAGGCAACACAAACCAATCAAGCCCTCAGCAAACTTTTAGGAATTGCAACTTTCTCAAAGATACTCATAGTAAATGTTGCAATGGCTAGACACAGCCAGTTTGTTACTACTGGCCATCAAAAAAAGCAGTGTAGTACAAAGCCAAACTGACTTGCAAAATCCCAACCAAGACCTCAAAGACCAACAAGTGAGAAGCAGTGAAATCCAAGCTGTATGCTCATCTCCAGAGAGAGACTTCATTTAATAGGATACCATTCCACAGTCCAGGAATGGCAAAGTTTGAGTTTGCCAGGACTAACAACAATCATGCACACCCAGAGAGGCAGCAACAGAAGCAAAACTGCTCTGCTGCCAGGAAAAATGTTTCTTTATCCCTTTTTTGCCATCGCTATTAAAGCTTAGTTTGTCAGCGGATGTTTCAATTAGCAAAATCAAAATGACAATTCAGGAGGCACTGCAATAGCATTTAGTGCTAGCAGGGAAAAAATAGAGTTCAAAGAATTCCAAGTATCAAGACAAATAACAATTGCTAGCAACATGTATCTCGACTTTTATTATTGTTTAATCTCTCCCCAAAGAACCATTTCCCATGACACTTTTATGGTTAAACATAGTAATTAAAAAATACAGAGAAAAGAGACTGCACTGGGACCTATCTACTTTTAAGAGATCCTCTAAACTTTGAAATTATTCCTAAATGCAATGTCTTTCACTTCTGGGGATTTTTCTATGGGAAGGTCAAGTACAACACAGCTCACTTGCTTCTAGCAATTATTTTGGGTCAGATCTTGAGCTCATGTAGACTATAAACTCTGATGAGTCATGACTTTGTATCATTTATGTCCCCCTTTATGCTCTACAATAATGACACTGATGAGATCACTATTTCCCAAAAATTCAGCCTTTCCTTCCTCTGGTCACAGAGACCACAATAAGCAATTCCCAAAGTCTAAGCAGCTTTTTCAAAGGGGCCATTGTCTGCTCCAGAGAACCTAGCAAAAAAGTCCTCTTCAGCTTAAATACTTTGAGTCCAGTCAATTGTAAAAATCTATTTTGAGCCATTTTAAAGAAGACTTGCTCTACTTTTGATGGTGAATCATTTAACACATTAAGCCTAATGATTCTCTCTGGACAGCTCTTAATCCAAGTGGCACCATATATATTTTAGCCAGTATGAAAAAAAGGAAAAAGATAACCTGAGGTTTAACCACTGCAGCTACAGATCCTGCTGGCACTGGATCCTAAAGATCCTGAAAAAATTCTTTCATGGATAGGAAAGTATAAAATATATACAAAAAGGCACCTGAGCCCCCAGCATTCTACAGATAAAACACATCCTTACTTTGCAGATACGGGAGATTTTGGATGACAGGTGTTGCACAAGAAGGTAAAAACAACCCCAGATTTCACAGACATGCCCTCACGAGCACAGCACTTTATGTATTAGCTATTTTTCTCATAAAAATTGCAGTTGATATTTCTTTTCCCTCTCAGCCTTGGTTCCACCTCACAGGCAATGAAAGACATGTGCTAACATAAAGCACTCAGCAACACAAGGGAAATCTTACAGGGATTGTTGACTGATCACAGAACTAAAAATCAATGCAAGGAGATACATTTGATAATACCCTGAAGGTAAAGGGTTAAGATGCAGTTCTGGCCACCATGCCAACACAGCCATAAAGTAAATTATCACTTTTCATCTCCAAAATAGCTTTTTTTTTATTTTTTCAACAGAACTAAGGCATTTTTTGAGAACGTCATGGTTTTAATATGCTCCTGTGGCACTAAGCTCTAATTGGTGCCTATTTGGATCAGTCTAAATCTAAACCAAATCTCTACCCCTTTATTAGCTCTGATTATTCTTCCTTACCACAGAGCAGATACTAATTCTGCCTTAAACCATCTTGTAGGATACTGTGAAGCTATCACATTCTGAATCTGGAATATCAAGGCCTCAATTCTTTTCTCCAAGAAAACTATCCAATTTCCCCTTCTGAATAACAGCAGCAGGGGCTCACTGCAGATTCAGAAAACCCCAAGTCTCCTGTGCTCTTGTTGCTAAAACGCAGAGGCTTCTGAAGTCCTCCATTTTGTTGGATTTCTTAGGAATTTGACACAATTTTCAAAACCAAGCATTGCCTATTTTGATACAAAATCAGTTTGTGGGGGGACTATATATTTCATATATAACATATAAAAGACAATTTGCCTCATATACATAGGAATACAATGTATAAAGTTTGCCACAAGTTGCATCTTTGGCTGTAGTTTAACAGAATCAATCAATTCAATGAGGAATGACATAATGATGTTAAAGACAAAATTTTGCCTTTGCTAAAGAGCATATTCTCAGGAATCCTCAAAGAATTACATCCTTTTGGTTAGTATTGTGCCCCTGATTTTAGCTCTTCCTCTCCCACTGTACTAATGGCTGCTGTAATGGTGCATCACTGATGGTAAATGACACAAAGTGGCTCATCACAGGTTCTTAAGTGAAAACCCAGAGTTCATTTACTCAGTTTCTATTTTATTTTGCACCTTGTGCCTGTCTGTTATCTTGGGGCCTGTTAAACACATCTGTTAGAAACATGAGTTACTATTAACCTGCATTAGAAAATCCTTGTATCTTGAATATTAAGCTATTTGTTTTAATGTTTTGCTCTTGATGGTTAAACTAGAAACATAAAGAGAATATCACTGCCACTGAAAAGAAATTAAACCTAATGCCCACAATTCCCATTCCAATATGAGTTAATGCACAGTGATCTAGGTACAGGTGCACACACATTGAATACTCTTGTATCAATGCTTAAAACAACCTGGCCATGCCAAGTGCACCTACATTTCGTTGAACTGCAGCCATAAAACTGCAATTTTTCTATTCTTCAATATTATAGCCATGTTTTATGTGCTCAGCTAATTGCACCGACAGCTACTTGGAAAAACAAAACAGAACCCAGCGTTACTGACTCTGAGTCTCTGCCTTTAACAAGGCTCTGGTGCGGATGAACACACACGCACTTTGGAGCAAGCTCCAAAGGGTTTATCTTCCCAATTTTTGAAGAAAGAGTGAGTCATGAAAGGAAAAATTATGTGCTCTATTCATCACATGTCAACAAACAGTACTTGAAAGCTTGGGTTTGTATCACTCCTGTCTAATATTTTGCCTTTCCCCGCACTGAAGGAGTTGGAGTAGTTGATAAATAAAAGATGACAATCTTCCAAAAGCAATTCCCTATGATCAAAAGGGTTCTAACAGAGTACAATCAAGAATTTTTGTTTCTGTAAGCAAGCAATTTGTGCCTTATAGTTACATAAATCATCCGAACGAGGGCCAGAATAGCATGAAAAACAAATAAATCTGCTGAGTAAGTGACTAAACTTCATTATCACAGCTATATATGCAATTCTAAATAGACAATTTGAGATCTTGTGTTTGAAAACACACCTTCACATCATCCATCAGCTACTTAAGGCCCACCAACTCAGGGAAAAAAACAAATCACTTCCATAAAGTTAATAGAAACACCAAAGGTCATTGGGAAGAGCACATCATCTGTAACCAAGTCTGCATCAAATTCCGCCATAATTCTGAATAATGTATAAATTAGAAACTGGGAGATTATGACCAACTGACAAAGCAAGTTCCTGGGCACTGTAGTCTCTCAGCACTGTTAAAACTGGCGGCATCTATAAATTAAAGAGAGCCAACGAAGGCACAACAACAAAACTGAGCAGTTTATTTCCAGAGAAATCCTAAGAATGCTGTAAAACTTTCTGCAGCTGCCATTCCTAACTCATGACATTGTGAGATGCACATTAATGGTGCACATCCTGTGGCTGTTAAACATAAGGCAAAATAACCAAGGTTTTAAGAACTTTCTTATGAGAAATAAACAGAGAAGAAAGAGATAATCAAATAAACATTAGTTTTGTAGAGAAGATATTAGAAAATTCAAGGAAGCATGGAACAGGACAACACCTTTCACAAAAATCCCCCCACAAACTTCAGAAGTCAAAGAGGAGGAGCTTCAGAGGTTCTCTGCAATTCTCAGAGATGGGATTCAAACAAAAACTGCCCTCAGGGAGCAACACAAGCCCAAATTCAAACTGTACTGCAAACAGGAGTTACCCCCTTCTCTGTCTGGTATCTCCGAAGGCACTGATAACTAACAAACAATACTTAACTTATCTGGCTTGCCTGGAAGCCATACGCTATGGAAAGGAACATGCAGCATGAACAGATCCACACAAAAAACTGGTTTCTCTCAAAACCCAATAATGCAATTTTAAGAAAATCATAATTACATAAGAACCAAAATTGGGTGCTAGCAAGGTCCATTAAAGGACCTCAGTTAAAACAGACAAACCAGCAAAAATCTCAAACATATATAAACCCACAGATTTGCTGCCAGCAAGAAACAGAAAAATTGACTAAATAGTCTTGCATAAAGCCTGTGGTTTTCTTTCAATTTTTTTAATGGCAAGAAAATGGCTACAGCATTTATTTGAAATTTTATGCTACATTATAACTGTAACATTTGATCATTACCAAATACATTATGCTAATGAATTCTCCTATATACCCTACAACAGCCCAAGAACTGAGAGAACCCTTGGCCACGACCACTCCCTCACCCACCCTTAACAAAGCCCCAAGACTCCAGCATGGACAGAGCCCAGGCAGGCAGGAGAACTCAAATAAGCAACAGAGAATTACATCCCTCACGACATCCAGCCCTCTTCCATCTGGAAGCACCTTTTCCCATCTGCATTACTTCTTGCCAGCCCCACTCTCTCACTGTTACAGCTCATTTATTTGGCCTTCATGGCCCACCACCAAAATTTGGCCCCAAGGCAGTGACAAGATGGAAAAGAGATCACAACCTCCACAAACCACTCCCTTCTCTGCAACCTTCTCTCAATACTAGATTTCCATCTTTCCTCTCTGACAGCATCTTACCAACACCAACTGGGACAGAAATAGAAAAAATTTCAATTACATGGATGGGAAAATTCATATATTTCCTATTAGGTAATAGGCAAGGTCAGAAATAGATTCCAGTTTATCCAGACCTGACTCCTGTTACTCTTCCTTTCTAAGAGCAGAATTTCCTCCTACAACCAGTGTGAGTTGGAAAGTCCCATGGACTTCTTCATTTAAGTGCTCAGCAGCAGAAAAAAAATGCTAAACTGCTCCTTAGGCTGTACTACAGTAAATAAATAACTTTTAAAAACAGGGAAGAAGAACCAAGATTCCCATCTTATTGGAAGCAACTCCCCATTTTGTGGAATGCAGCACTAAACTTACTCTTACCTACAAGACCTGTAGCTTCTGAACTCAATTTAGATGATCTTGCAGAACAACAACAAACTACGTTCTGTATTTGAGACACAAATGCTTATAAAGCAGTCATATGATAATGCAATTCAACACTGATGAAGTGGAAGAGTACATGTAAATATTTCAGCCTGAGGTCATGAAGGCAGCCACTGACAAAGTCCCACACCGCTGGACTTCATCAGGTTGATTACAATTCCCATCCGAATCTGCAAATTACACTCAGAATGAGTAAAAATAATGGTGGGGGGAAAAGGGAATTTGTAAGCTAAACAATAGCAAGCTCCCAAGATAAGTAAAAGCACATCTATTAAGCAACGATACTTTAAAATAAAGCAATTTTGAATAATAAAATACTTGAAGAGGATATCATTTCCCAGGCCAAATGAATATTAAATGAAAGACCTCAGGTCCTATGTGAGAGTTCCAAAAGTCCTGCTGCATTCACAGTGACAAATGGAATTCTTTATTACTGCAGAGATGACTCATTTATGGGGAGATATCAACACCACAGGGGAAGCAGCTGTCTGATGAAATGAGTATTTGTCTATTCTTATCCATTCTCCATGAGCCTGCTCTAGCACCCACTGAAGCGAGCCTGATCTTTGCCTTTGGATCACAGTAGGACCAATTTATCCCGGACCAGGAGGTTCTCTCTCACTCACTGCTCCAACTCCCTCCAGCACTAAAGGACTGCCAAGGACAAAAATCAAAGAAAACAAACCCCGTGGCAGTTCTGTGAGCCAGATTCTCTACAACCCACAGCCTCATTGATCAACCACAGAATCATGAAGTCATTTAGGATGGACAAGATCCAAGTGTTCCCCCAGCACTGCCAAGCCACCACCAACCCATGTTCCAAGTGCCACATGCACACATCTTTCAAATCCCTCCAGAGATAGTGACTCCACCGCTGCCCTGGGCAGTCTGTTCCAATGTCTGACAACTCCTACATGGCGAAACTTTGACTCTTTCTTGCCTAATCAGCAACCACCAGCTGATGCTGCACTGTCTTTGCACAGCAGGAAAGCATCTATTTTTAATTTTTTTAACACTTTCACAAATACCCAAGATAAAGACACTGATGCCCTAAAGCAGCACTTCACTTTTATTCATACTCTGACCCTGTTTTTCGCTGACAACAGGGATCTCCCACCTCCACAAACTCTGAGGGGATTAAAGTTCCACCAAGCTTCTGTATTAATGATCTCAAGACATTACTTCTAGTTCCATATATCAGGAAGTAATGGGAGACTACAGGATAAAATAGGCAGCGAAACATATTGCAGATAGTCCTTTCTGAACTGAAAGGATCATTGATTGGAAGAATTTCAGCTGCTGCAAATCACTGGCAAAAGTAAAACCAGAGAAGAATATTTAGAACTCATGTTCAGATGGACTAGAAGTGCACTAGATGCTCTGCAAGGAAGCATGCTTGCTCTGCAAAAGGCATATGGACATGTTGAGTTCCAGGTGTTGGGGAAAACCACCTTCATTTTACCCCTCTGATTTGCAAATTTCTCTCCAATTCCATGCGTGATTTTCCAGTGCTTTCTGCTTCTCTATTTATTTTAATCATTATTTTCAGATGGGTATTAAATTTATAAATAGTGTCAGAACACCAAGGCCCTCCTTGTGCCAACAACAGGGTGATTTGAACAGGAGAGGTCACAGAACATAAGAATTACGTAAAGAACATTTTGGACCTCAAGGTACATTTGCGTGACATTATTTCCCACCGTAAATAATCTGTCCTTCAATCACAGAGCTAAATTACAGAAAGTGCACACATGTTTAAAAATTACATTGGAAAATATAAATCACTAAGATGGTTATGTAACAGGAGGTGAATTATCTCCTGGTTGAAATCATCTGGAAAAAACCTAAATCTCTTGAAATCATTGGCAAATCTTTCAGGGTTAAGTTATTATATTAAGAGTTAAGATTATAATATATAGTGTTATAAAATCAAATATTCTCTTATAACCTTTAATTACAGTTCCCTATCTCTAAATTATCCTTGTCCATCGCATACACCTCTTCCAGAAGGAGGCTGCTTCCTCTCAAGCCTTCTGCTTTTGTATTATTAAGTTTGCATATTGAAGTTGGTTTAAAAAGGATAAAATACTCCTTCCTGTGTTTCACGCTTCTGGGCCAATGATCATTACTACAGCTATGCAGAGACTACAACATAATGATGGTTTATTGCTCAAAATAATGGAATGTGTGCTGCTAAATCCAGCCAGATGATGTACAAAATGGCTAAACTGCAATAAAGAGAAAACTGGTGTTAATTAACCTTTTCAACCACCTGCATATTCATCAGCTGTAGCAGGACTTTGGTTCCTCCTAAGCTGCCCTCAGACAATTTCCTTCACTCCTCTGTTCTAACGAATTTCCAAACACACTAAGGTTGGTGTCAGAGCTCTGTTGCACAGCTGCAGGGACAAATCCTCCATGGGACTGGGAGGGACACAGGAGCCCCGTGCAAGGAGCTGTATCCCATCTGCACTGCTGCCGGCACCAGCACTGCATTGCCATCAGCAGTGCCACCCCCAGGCACGGGGAGCATCACCAAATCCTAAACCAAACAGGTTAAGCGTGAGGCTTCCTTAGAAATCCGGGGAAGACAGCCAAGCACGTACTTCCTTAAGCTTGGGAGAACTCGTGCTGCAATGCAGAGCTGGCTCTGGGCACAGCTATTAATTATTTCTGATTTCACTTCTGTGGGAAACCTTTTCCAGGGCCTCATCGTTCACCAGGCTAATACCCTGCACCACTTGAGGGTGCACACAGCTCTGTTAAAGTACCTAGTGCTAATACCTGCATCCCAGGAAAGGAGAGGTTAGTAAATAAATTATTACCAAAGGAGTGGCTGAGTGCTTTATTTACCCTTCAGACAGCACTGCAGGCTTTGTGCTGTCCTTGCCAAGAAAAGGGAAAAAAATACAACTTGGGGGATTTTTCATGATCCTAAAGATGTCCCTGATGCAGTCAGTGGCCAGTGGCTGCAGTTGCCATTTGCCAAGCACAGGCTGCACAGCACAGACGCTGTGGCTGTGGGGACAGTGGGGGACTGCTGGATTCTCCCAAGAAAACACAGCAGCAGCATGGAGAATATAGCACAGATCTCGTCTAGTTGCTATGGAGTCTTCGTGCACTTCCCCAGGAAAATTTTGCTGTGATACAGCAGTTGCACTGACCAGTCAAAATACATATATTTTTTTAATCTATATCACTTTCGGTCTCCAGCAAATGTCAAATTCTGCAAAACAAATCCATGCTCATGAAAGCCACCCCGCCCTGTACACAGTAGCTTGCCATGGCAGTCTAAGGCCCAGATCAGCATTTTAGACTTTACTCAATTCATCCTGCTAAGTCATATCACTGTACCAAAACACTTACAAAAGGTGTCTATCCATAAGCTTTTACATGAAGAAGATAAATAGAAATAGGCATCATTTGGAAAATGGCCCTTTTTTCTTTTGCTGTTCATAAAGTTTTGAGATTTTAAGGTATATAATGCAGGAGGGTTATTTCAATAACAAGGGGCAACAGCTTTACACTGAATGAGGGCAGGGCTAAACAATATCTGGGAGAAATTCTTTCCTGTGAGGGTGGGGAGGTGTGGCACAGGTTGCCCAGAGAAGCTGTGGTGCTCCATCCCTGGAAGTGCCCAGGGCCAGGTTGGATGGGGCCCTGGGCACCATAGTCCAGAGGAAGGTGTCCCTGCTCAGAGGAATGAGATGGGCTTTAAGGACCCTTCCAACCGAAAGCATTCTGTGATTCCATGACTCCCAGCAGTAACTAAACAGAGCTAACATTAAATCCATGCACACCCTGTAGAGAGGCTAAAACAGAGATAATGTGCACTGTTACCTGACTTAACTAAGTGGAACTGAGTCTCCCTGGCCTAGAAATATGGATGGCAAGAACAATTTCTTTCCTTCAGGCAGCTCTGATGTCCAGCACCATGTTAATGAGCAAAAATAAAAAAGATTTGCTGAGCTTAACTATTCCCCATTCGTATATGGGGGCCTTTTGGGAAATCTTAGTTACTGCCTCCTCTTGCTCCAGCAGTAAGACCATAATCAACATAAAGCACGTGGTTTCTTTCCTCCCTGCTGCACTGGTGCTTTTAAAAAGAAATGAAGCGGGGGAACAAGAAGGCTCAAGTGGGTCCAGGCAGTCCCCAGCAAATCATGGCCTGAGCAGTGAGGCACAAAGTGGTTTTTGTCTGCTTGAGTCTCCTGTTGCACTGTCAGCCTCACTGGTTTTGAGCAGTGACATTTCTCTGTTAGACATCCTGGCACAGTACAGGCCAGAAAGAGTAAATAATTAAAAATAAGTTTAAATTATTCAACCAAAAACAGCTTTAAAAGGCTTGTAATTACGGTTCTATCGGCTGAAATAATTTTCTACCAGCCTGGTGAAATAAGAGCTACACTCATTTTGGGTGAACACTGCTTGTCAGTGCTGCCTTATTTTACATACAGCAATAAAGAGAAGGCAGATCTAAATTATCAGGCCACAAGAAATCCACACGCCTCCTCAGGCCACAAACAAGAACAGCATCACATTAATATTTGCTAAATATTAAATACTGAGAGTTTTTCCTGACCCAGACAATCAGCCTCACCGGAATGTTTCAGAGCACAGGGAAACAAGGTAACTTTTTAAATCTTGTGTTACTTCCCTCCCATTTCTCCTTGTGTTCATTCTTATCCTGTCTTCATCAGAAAAGGATTCTGCTGGAGGACAAAAAGATGACCTTAAACAGAAACGTGTACTCTGAAACCTACTTAGGCTCACTCCCCTAAAATGTCTCTTTGCCAAGCCCTGAGGAACTAATGAACCTGCTCTGTTTTGGGGAGGTTAACATGCTAAATCCTTCATTAGCATCAACAAATAGAAGCTAATTCCAGACATTTTTTTAATTGCAGCCTTTGTTTTCAGTCACTTGTAAAAGGGCAGCTAGCAATTAAGCCATATTGATCCGTATGTGGAAGGTCTTAGCATAGGAATGAGTGTTAACATGGTTCTGAAGCAAACTCTGAAAAACTATAAGCAACACACTAAATCTATTTACAATATATGGAACTCGCATAAATAATTACCAAGAGAAAACCCTTGAACAGGACCAACTCTGTGAACCATGTGAAATTCACTTAATTACATTTGTCAGATTTCAGTAATTCATATTAATATGCTCCAACTGTGTAACAGTGGGGAATATTTAATTCTACCTGGACAATCCCATGGACTGAACAGGAAGAAAATATTTATTTTAGCTGTTTAGGGCAAAAAGGACAGATTGCTAACAGGCACATTCATCAAGATGTAGTTATGTATGGAAGAACTCATCAGACATTCAAACAAAACTACCAGCACCACAAGTGCACAAAAGGAGTTGCTTGAGACTGATGCAGAGAACTGGAATTCTTTCTTACAAAACCTGAAGTAGCACCTACAAAAGTAAAAAAAGTAACCCAGAAGATGTTTTATGAGCAGAGTCAAGTCAGTGATGTACGACAATCCACCTGACTGCCAGCTGTAGTATGCTGCACCATCTCAGGGAACGAGGTGGTGCCTGAATGGCAGGACTCCTGCTACCCTGCTCCCACCCTCTGGATGCACTATAGATTGGCAAATACATCCACCAGGGCATGGCTCCAGCTTTCACCATTAAACTATCAACTCAGAGCTCATATGCCACTCTCACTTCAGGTGCCAAACTTTCCCCAGGAGTTCAGTGGAAAAGCCTGAGGGACTAAATTACAGAAGCCAGATTTCAAAAAGCTCGACACTTCACAGTTTAACATCTGACATCCTCATTAAACATTTTTTTAATTACTTAACACAAACCTGCCTAAACATCACAATAATTCTTCCAGTGGTGCAGGAAAAATCATTAACTTAAACAAGGAGGTAAACAAAACCATCCCCAAGGCCAGAAAAGTTTATAAGGGGTGATTTCCTACAATGTGCAAATGCTCTCTCAACATTTTTAAATCATTCCTGCTAAGTTAAATTTGCAGAGACACAATAGGTGGACCGTCACCATAGGCAGGTGCTGACATTTCTCCTCTCTCTATGTTCCTCTTTTAAAAGCTCAGCAGAAGTTCTTACTGATTAAGACAAAGTGAGAGATGGAAACCTGGGCATTTTGGACACTTTCATAACTTCATGGAAACAATCACAGAATGAGTTAATGCAGCCATAAAATCCGAAGTGTCTGCCATGACATAGGATTGCACCCAGCAAGCTTTACAATGCAAAGGGATTTAGCATTCCAGGAACATATTTTCCTCCTCCTGCATCCAGTGTCTCACACATAGAGCTGACAGACCCTGTTAATCTTTTCCCCAATATTCCAGATATGGATTAATTCAACTCAAACTTGTGAAGAGGCACAGTTACCCACAACACCAAAACCACATTGAGATAAATGAGCTGTGTTTTGAAATACTGTTTACATATGATTTATTAAGACCGAATAAATCTTGTGTTTTAAAAATTACCAAGGAAATTAACTGAAATACCACATATAAATCAAGGAACGATTAGACAGCAATATAAAGGTGAGCAAATTTAAACTTGAAAATCGCTCCTTTCCCATCAGAAGCAAGGGAATTGGAGATCATCAATCTTGCTTCATTTCACAACACGTTGTATTTGTGCCCATGCACATCACACCCCTCAAACAGGACATGCAGAAAATGAAGCAGCAAGTCTCGACCTATTCTGAAGTGCAACGTCATCTAAAGAAGCTCCATTTCACAAGGAAGCAAACTACTGAGGTATTATTTTCATGCCCAGAAATAGCTCCATAAAGAAAATACGAGCCTGAGACACAGAAAGCAAATGCTCAAAGGGCATCAGGAATAGGCACCTCCTACGCAAACACTCAATTACAAAACACCAAAAAGGTTTTTTTCATGGCTGGAGAGGCATTTGAAACATCTAGAAATTCTAGTGAATCACAGAGATGTTTGCCAAAGCAACAAACACAACACTGAACACACAAGACATATTCAGTGCTAAGGAAAAAACAGTAGGTTAAAGCTGCAGTGAACCTTGAAAGCTTCAGCGTACAGAGGTCAAGCAGTCAGACTCTTTCCCTTCCTTATCCTGATACAAACTCCACAGGGATCCCGCAGCAGGTTCACACCAGGTGAGATAGTGGTTGGCATCCATGAACCAGCACAGAAGTGCCGAAGAGCAAAGAACTAGATCTCTGCATGACTTGCTTCTCCTTGGGATGCCTTTTTCTAGCACACCCAATCACTCCTTAGTTGCTCCATGTCCTCCTTCCTCACTGAACTCTGGCCCTTTCCAGAGGCATTAACTTCAGGGCCGCCAGCCCCAGTGCAGAGCCAATGTACCCAATGACAAACACCCACCTTACCTGCCAAAGACGTGCTTGAAATTCAAATGGGCCTGGATGTAAGACAAATCTGACAACATTTTCTATAATGTGAGAAGTCTTTAATTTTCTTCTTTTATGAAAAAGGAGATGGTAATGTCAAACAAGGCCTGCTGTTGAGGTAAAACAAAGCAAACTCATTCCCTGTCTCTTGCAGCTCTGTAACGGAAGCCACTTACTGCATGTTGTGTTGACTCTTCCCCACACACGCTGGAATTCTGCTGACAGCAGAATCCCTCCATCCTGTCTTTCTGCAGATATTGGCCAGCAGTAGCTCTGTGTGAGCTTCAGCAGTGCTTAGGTTTCAAGTGAAGCACAAAACACACCTGATGCTATTGGTTCTCAATCTCTTTTAGCAAACAGTGATGAGTATTCCAGATGCGGTGGAACACCTTATGCTAACAATGTTGAACTCATGAATCTGGCCCTTAAAAATGTATAAAAGTTTTTAAAACCATTTTAAAATACTAGATAAACACCCAGCTACTGCTAGTAGAGACCAGATGTCAAACTCTTGTCCTCATAACTGATGGCAAAACACTAACAGCCATCAGTTTACCACATCTGTAACATTCCAAAGTCAGTCTCATGCGGCAGCAGAATCCATTTTTATTTTTTAAATTTAGGATTTTATGTGGGTTTTTGAAAATCTTTTCAACACTTGTCACATGCAGAGATGGGAAACTGTGTCTGCTTTGAGAAGTAATTTAGACAGGGACAAGCAAGCTTGTGTTACACAGAGCCAGGGGCTAGGCAGCTGGATTCCCAGGCTGTAATTCCAGCTTTGCTGCTGACTCAATGAGCAACCGCCATGGAATCACCCCGGTTCCCTCGCTCTGCAAAGTGTGAGCCACAGGCAGCTCTCTCCAAAGACACCGAGAGGGAAGTGGAGCTGGAGCATATGTATCCTGAATTTAGATAAAATGGAATTAGTTGTGCCTAAATCGCAATAAAATCTATATATTTGAAACTGCTCACCTCCTGTGGCAGTACCTGGTTTTTAATGCTCTTGATACATTTGGGTATCCACACAACTACTCAGGAGAATGGGAGGCTTTACTTACATGTGTTTGCACCAGTAACTTTTTTCCCACATTGCAAGAAAAGGTTACATCTGCATAAAAGCAAAAATTTCCAACTTGGATGCAAGGTAAGCAGGCCTGCCCGCTTGTCAACTGGTTTTAAAAATCAACTGAGTCAACCTCAAAAAGAATGCAGTAGAAGGTCTCCAGCGTGCAAACTCCTTTTCCTCGTTTTTGAGTGTGGAATAATTCTGTGCATCTCTAAAGAACGATGAAGGATGGCCAAAAGATGATGTGAGCAGCTCGCTGCTGCTGCTGGGCCTGCTCACAGCTCTGCTGCTGGCCAGGGGCCTGTTGGGGACCGGGGCTACGTCAGGCAGCAGCCCTGACCACATCTCAGAACATCCTGGTCCTATCCCAGCAGCACAGAGGCTGCAGCCACAGTTTGCAGTGCTGCTGCCCAGACAGGTGATGGTCACATGGCAAAACATCCAAGAGGCAGAGACACTACGAGCCCATGCCCTCCAGCATCCCTGGGAGCTTGGAGAAGGGTGGGATGGTACTAACAGATGCCCAGCATCCTGCCAGAGAAGAGCTAAGGCCATGGCCCTTCATTTATCCTCTTTTGCATAATCAGGATGTTCCAGAGACACAGGAAAAGTTTCTATCACGAGGTCAAATGAGCGCTTCATGCACTTGGCAATTACCAGCACATGGCAGGTACCCAAATGAGGATTGGGAAAGACAGCCCACGACACCCGACATTCCCCCACTCCAACGATCCTTCCACAGACAAAATGAATCTCCATTGTAGGGAAAATCCACTCACTGCAGTGTAAGGCCTTTCAAACAAATCACAAAGCTGGAACCAGATTCCCCCTATGCAGAAACACTAAGGGCTGAAACATATTCATTTGCATTTTGCCTCTCATGGACCTGCACAACTAATATGTTTCTAGCCTCCATTTTCCAAGAAAGTCAACAAAAACTGGGAGGGCCCCTACAAGGAGATAATCCCATTTCATGGTGAAACCACTTATTGCTCTTCAGGAATTAAAGTGACAGATACATAAATATATCACAGACACGTATCTCACTTAAACTGATGACTAAATAAAAGTACTACATGCACCATATATTCTCTATTTGGGTTGTTCTGTGTATATATGACGGGTGTGGATACATACCCACATACCTGATCTGTTCTACACCCAGCGTTCTGCACAGCACGAGTATGTATAGATACAGACATAAACAACTCATTCCTGTGCTGCTGTGTGTCTCCTGCAGCAGCAGCAGGATGGAAAAGCCCAGCCTGACCCACCCCCAACCATCTGACTGAAGGCAAGTTTAGGGTGCAGCCAGGCACTTGTTTATGTAACAGCAAGGTACAGCCGCAGTAGAAGAGAGCCGGCAGCAGGGGCTGAACATTAAAAAGGAGGAAACACACAAAACACTGAAGTGTTCTCCATATTTTCTAAGCAAAGCCCACTGGTGATCCCTGGATCCAAAAATCTGATTAGGAGCCTGCATCACCACACATGATTACTAACAGAAATGCGGCCTGAGCCTGCCTGCCTGCAGTCAGGGGTATGCAGCACTCTGGGAAAAGAGATAGCAGAAGGGGCAGTATTAATTCTATCCAGCTTTAATTAAAGTAGTCCAACAGGCGTTTGAATCAAACATGTTGAGGAAATAGGATTTGTGAAAATCTGGAAAAACAACACACGCTGTAATGAAGTAACCAAGATGGGTGCTGGGCAGATAGAAAAAAAAAAAGCCCTTCCAGCAAGGACATTCACACATTAAGTACATTTTTAAAAAAGGCTGTTTTGGAGAGGATTCCACAATCAAAAATGTAATCACAAAAACTACCTTATGCTGCAGTGTCCCATTTAAGGGATTAGGAGAGTAATCACAATCTGCCCCAAGCAGCCCTGCCCAGCATCCAGGCACTGTATACATTAGAAATGACATTCCTGGTTTTGATAAACACAATTTGGATGTGACTTAATGAACTCTGCAAAGTGAACATTTGAAAAGTCATGGAGATCACACCCAAAGGTCCCAAAGGCATCAAACGGCCTCTGTCATTTTATTTAAGTTATACAGTTCAGAATATAAAAAGCCCTAAGCCTGAATGCAAAATAAATTCAAAGATGCCCAGGTATGCCAAGGGAGCAGATGGCTTCTGAATTCTAGAGATCTGCCAAAATGATCTGTAAATTCAAACATTACATGACTGAATTCTAGGCTTTTCTTTTTACAGAGATCTGTGTTTACACGCAATGTAGCAGGAAGGGGCAGGAGGGGGAGGTATGGGGTGGGGATTGCCTCTTGATATTTTCCCTTCCAGAGAAATTTATAAAGAATGGATAAAAACACAGTGTCATGGAATGAGTTAATACATATCACAGCAATGAGAAGGCATTTACACAGGCACTCCCAATGTTTCACAGTCCTAAAGCTAAGATCACCAGAACCTTCATTTTAGTATTTTCGCCACTATTTTATTTTTTGTGTCCTTGGAAACTATAGAGTGATCTAGCAAATGAATCGCCTCTATTGATTTTTTATTCTTCTCTATTTTTTCATCCCAAAACAATGAGAGTTTTCATTCCCTCTAACATAGAAGGAAAACAACAGTTAATTTTAAATTATGAGAAACCTCCCCAAAATCAGAACCATCTGAAGATATATGCCTTAAGAGAACTAGAAATTGCCATCAGTAACAGAAGCAAACCCGACAGATTGCAGACTTGTGTGCCAGGCCCTACCTAGACAAATACACCTGCAGTGTGCAGTGTAAACACACTGAATCACAGCAGCAAGCCCAGAATCCCTTTTATGACACCCAAAAACTGCAACACAGCTCAGCTGTTGCTCCCAGCACCCCAAGGCAGGTCCTACACACAGCACTGAGCACTGCTGAGGAGGTGGGAAATAGAACTAAAAATGGGAAATGGGGGAGAAATGCTGTTGTGAAGTAGAGAAATGCACCTTCATGCTGCAAAGCACAAGCACAGCCACCTCCCTCCCTTGACAACTTCTCCAGATCAGCCGGAGGCTTGGAACACCTGGCTGGGAACGATGGCAGGAAGCCTCAGGCCTTTTGGGATGAAGGGAAAGTGGCGATAGTGGCATGCCATCTTTATGAGCATGATCCCTGTGTGGCTGTGGGCTGCCATGGCTGGCAGCTCTTTAATCTCACTGCAGATGGGCTAAATCCACAGCAGGGCTCAGATGAGATGGGAAAGGATGCAAAAGGGAAATGTGATGGGAAAGGTTTGGAAAATGAAGGGGAGAGCACCACACATGGCAGCGAACACCTGTGAAGTGCTGCACAGACAGAGGAAGGCTGGGAGGAAAGGGAGAAGGGGGCCGGTATCCCCCTCATACCTTGCGTTTCCGATCAGCCCTAGAGATTTTCCGCTGTCTTTTCCTTTCCTTCTCAAGGTTTCTCTCCCTCTCTTCGATTTCAGACTCTCGAACTTTTTTGATGGAAGCGGCTGCGTGAGCCATTTTGGCGAGGAAAACACCAGCTCCAAGGAAGCTGTTCCCACCACACACAGATATCCAGGTGATTTATTTTTTCCGCAAGGGCACTGGCTGCGAGCCAGAAGTTCAAGGCGTAATCCACTCTTCCTCCTCCAGCACCCCAGGAAAGGTCACGGCTCTGCCCCAGCCCCTGCAGCACCCATTGCTCGGGAGCAGGAGAGCCGTGTCCACACACGCAGTGTGCCAAAGTGCCCGCAGCCACACACACACGAGCAGGGAGCAGCCAGAAAATACCTCCTAGCAGGCTGGAAGCCCTTCAGCTTGGCTGTGGCTGCAAGAGAAGGCAGGCTTCAGACTCAGCTGGGAAGGAGGAAAAAAAAATCCGGGGGGGGAAAAAAAAGGAAAAGAAAAATCGGCCTTTAAACACACATGACCAAATTGGGAAGGTCTTTTGGGATTCCTCCAGAGAGGCTGCGTCTTCTAGCTGCGAGGAGGGCTCCACTTCAGCATCCCCAGCGAGAGGGGGAGGGGGCAGCTCCCGTCAGCTTCTCACATCGCTTTTACACAGGGTGAGAAGAAAATGGTGCAGTCTGACTTACTGACTTGCTGCTGCTGCGACCGGCTGTGCCGGAGCCCGGCACACGCCTTCCTGCTCGTCTCCTCCTCACGATCTTCCCTCACTGCCGAGGCGCTCCATAGGAAGCCGGGAGGAAAATGTGCGGGGCTGGGAGAGCCCAGGCTCAGCGTGCTCACCTGCAGGCAGCAGGAGAGACGCCTGGAAAGGGCTGGCAATGCTCAAGTCCTCATTGTGCCTCTCTGCAGCCACGTGAGGCTGCATCAGGAGAGCTGCATTCAGCAGCGAACCGAACGCAGCGAGGAGGGACAGCGCAGAGCACGCAGCGTAATCTGGGCTCAGCCTGCCCAGCTCAGCTCAACCCCACCAAAGCAAAAATAATACCACCGGGGTGCTGCTTGTTATTTTTCAACCCCAAAAGCTGCTCTCTGGCACATCCTAAAACAACTTCTGAAGGCCTGCCTTGAAGACGGACAGTGCTTGTACATGCGGACCAACAGCGACTAAAAGAGACAGTGACAATATGTTGCTACTTAGTCGCCCCCACTCCCCAAATATCATTTGGGTTTGGAACACTAATTACTGGCGTTAATATCCAAGACAGATGGGTCTGTCATTTCCTCATTGCTTATCCCCCTGCTAAGCCAGCACATCAAAGTTCTACTCCTGCCTCCCTGGATAACTCTTATCACTCTTAGCATCAAGCTTTTATTCATCAAAACAGGACACGGGTAGATCAAAAGAGACTTTGCATTAGTTGCTAGCAGACAACTGATCCCATTTCAGCTCCTTCCAACACCACTGCTCCAGCCTCTTCAGGCAGAGGCTGAGAGAGAGGCAGGGTGTGACTCCCCAGTGCAGCAGGGCCGTCTGCATCCCTGGCTTAGTCACCACTCCACAGGGATGTGGCAGCTCACCGACACCAGCACCAAACCTCACCAAATCAAAGAAACAATTCCCCAAGCCAAGCTTCCTCCTGCAATATATTCCCTGACTTCAGGGAATTGTACTGAACGGTCCCTAGAGCCAAGCACCATGAATTTCTCTGTAATGCAGCCCCACCACACAAGTGACAGACGTCCTGAGAGCTCTACATGTGACAGCAGCTCATAGACCAGCCCAAATTCCCCCCTCACATTGCCGTGGTACCCACAGAACTCGGTGGTCTCCAGTTCATGTGAAGCAGGACCATTTATTGTTCACCATGGAAATAACCCTCATTGATGACTTCTGTTGTTCCTATAAGGTTTTGCTTTGAGAATATAATGGACTGAATTTTTACAATGGATTATATATGAAAACTACAAAGCACTATAAAAGCATCTTTAAAACAGGGATCTATTTTGTAATTGAGCCAGCGATCTGTGCACTCAATCAAAAATACATTTCCCTAGTAAAAGGAGGCATAGGAAGCAGCCAAGCTTTTTCTGGCTCCTCTTTTCATACAGGCTGACTTTCTCCCAGTTGTTCCCATTTGTGGAAAACTAGGCTACACAAAGGTAATGGCTAAAACACAAGTGGCTGCAGCAACAGGCACCAGAACAGTGAGACAGGTGGAGGCAGCCATGGGAATAAAATAAAGGGGGAAATTGGAATCCCTGATAGAACTCTAGCATGCCTTGTCTTCTTCACATTGTATCAACCTCACAGGTACCACCACACTTAAACGAGAAATTAATAGCTGGTAGTCTAGAACTGAACTTTCTAAATACCTTTCCAACCTTCTAATGGGATCTTAAACAAGAAGTTTGAAAAAAGGACCAAATCACAAGCCACCACATCCAAAAATCCCAGTCTAAGGATTTCCCTTGATCATGATTCAAGGTGTCTAAGCCACTAAATGCTTAAAGCCTGTGACATGGTGCACACAGTAGGGTTTGATACACAGGAGTATATACAGTTTATGGCATACACAGTTTATGGTAGTCACTATTATTAAACAATTTGTCATTTTTTGATGATGGATGCACACAGGCTCATCACTTCAGTATCAAATAATTACTCTTTCAAAAAACTCACTTCAAGTTAACCAAGGACTTGATGTACTTTCTAACCCAGGCTACACAAGAGAAAAACATCAGACACTGGAACTGAACAACTGATGAAACAGCAAATATTCTTTATAGGATTACTTGTTAAGAAGAACTTCAGGCCTATGTTCTACAAACATTTTCTCCCCTAACCTCAAAGAGACATAAAAATATTGCATCATTTTGTGGCCAAAAAAAAAGTATTACTTTCAATAGATTATTTTGGAAAGAACGTATCTTGTCTGGGGAGAAGAACATAAAGTATGTATCAATATTAGACACAGCTTATGTCTCTCCAGGAAAGAAGTGTTCTTTTTTTAAGATAGGTTTTTCAAAAAAAACAAAAAAAAAAAAGGAGAAACAGGCCTGTCATGGCACTGCGTATACAGATCCTAACAAGAACAAATCCTTCTGCAGACATCAGTCTGAAGATTACATTTTCAAGTAAAAATGGAGACTGAGCAATTTCCCCCTAAACACACAAAATGTATTGTGGAGGTTCTACATCAGGAAAGCAGAATATACAGTGATGCTGTCACAAACGGTGTGTGGGAGGGGAGTGGGAAAGTGGGCAGATGTACAATAACAGAAGAACACAGTTCCAGAAAAAGGGTGAGTTTTCTCTGAAATGCATGTGTCATCCTCAGCTTAGAATGAAAAAACAGAACTCATCAGATGCAACAAATTCCCATTTGGGATAATAAAGCTTATAAGGCTCCAACCTGTACAGAGCCCCATATGATCTGTGAACAGACTCCAAGTGATGAACCTCATCATGAGATACCAAGATAGGGATGATTAACTGGAGTTCCAGCTCCTGTCTGCCTGTTCACAAACTGGCATCAAGCATCAGCTTCCTGACCTGATCTGCTGATTTCACAGTCTCCAGGTTATGTTTTCTGACCTGCCCCACCAGCTGAGACAGTGTCAGCACTGCAGTGCTGCAATGGCCACAGCTATGACCAGCACCAGCCTTTACCTGCCAGCTTTCAGGCAGACAGACTTGATTTGCTGAGCAAACCAGCAAACCATTGCAGTCTATAAAAACCCAGTGGGTGAAGCCCAACAGTAATTGAGTACAAAAAGAGAGGATGTAAACAAGTTATTATCTTCCCTGAAGCATATCCACTATCAGGGGTCCAGCTCACAAAAATTAGCTTCTCTCTATATAAATCATGTGGGCAGTGCAAAAACCAAGTTAAAACCAAGCCGAGAAACCATGCCGAGGAAGTGTGACTCAAATTTGTTCCCAAAGGTACAAAAAAAAAAAAAAAAGGGAGGTATTGATGGCATTGATGGAGTGGGAAAAGCCTTTCATGCTTCACAGACAGAACAGAGAAACAATAGAAACTGTTGTCTCCAGTTCTAAGCTCTAGCATATTCAGGAAACTGCCTGGAAATCAAAACCGTTTTCAAACAGCTAAAGATGGAAAAGGTCTGTCCAAGACCACTCAATATTTTGTATGCTATTGTAGAAAACCCTTCTGGACAAGGCAGATTACAACTCCAAAGGGGAATTAGGCTCCCTCCAAAGTGATGCCCTGCCTAATTTGTACACAATAATGCACAGGCACATCCACAAGCTATTTTGCAAAATCTGCAACAACCATCATCCCTGTCCCTACGAATTGTGTGCTGATTTAAACTTCTGCTCCTTGCTGAGAGGCACGACATGTTAGGCCAGGCTTGGAGGCCTGCACACAGCCATGAGTGGCTTGGAAACCAGAGAGCCCTGGCTCACTGAATTAGCTTGCCTCCATCCACAAGCATGGATAAAGACCTCCCCTCTGCTGCTATTCCAGTCAGGCTAAATGGCAGAGGTGGGCAGCCCTCGCCCTGTGTTCAGAAAGCTCTTCTCTCAACACCTCCTCTTGAGCGATGTGGATGAAAGTGATGCAATTGTTTAAAATGCACAAAAATACTTGGAAATGCCGGGGCAGAGTAACAAAGTACTTAATTCAACTGTTTAAGAGTATTAAGAGGGATTGTGTGTATTAGCATATCCAGCCATTTCACTACCTACAGGACTATGTATTCCTAGAAAAGCAGCAAAGTAATCCTTGCAGATAATAAAAGCACAAAGCTAACTATGGAAGCACAGGCTACAGTTATAAATTGCCTCCTGTATCAGCCATTGTTTAACCCACATCCGTAGTTACTAATCACACACTGATTATTCTATAGGTATGTAATTCTAAAGGTACAATATCTCTGGAAGTAAGTTAGCAATCACATATCCATGCCATATAGGTTTCATTTTATATTTCCTGAGAGAAAATACATTAAAGTTAAAAAAAAAAAAAAGCTCTACATTTTCTCATTCTTATTTTACTGACTATGCAAAGACAATGTGTTCCTCAAAGTTCTTTGCTGGAAATTAGTGTAATTGAACTGGAACCGAGAAGATGATATATAAAACTATGTCCTGCCTTTTTCTGTACCTTGAGTATATCTATTTTATTAATTGAAAAGCAAGCAATACCAAAGAGATTAAAAGAGGCAAGCTGAGGAAGAAATGGACCTAAATCACACCAGTTTTAATATCTTTCCCTTCTCTTGTATTAGACTACCAGAGTATAAATCACAGCACTGCCACCTTTAGTGGCCATCACCAAGAACACATCACAGATGACACAGTAATATTTCAAATACCACCCCCCCGCCACACACAAAGAAGGTTTCTGTCCTGAAGGTGCACATTTAATGTTCGTCAGTGTTGAACTGAAATTAATAATTAACCCAAGAGGAAAAAAGAGATTCTGCTTAGCTACCTTCATCTTGGAAGAGCTATGAAAACAGTAATCTGCTCTTATAAAATTATTTTTCCTATACTGTGGACAAAGAAAACGAGATAATATGTTCCTAATGAAATGAAAGCAGTCACTGTGGGATGAGACCAAGGTCTTTCTTCTGGCTCCAACAATGGTCAATAATTGGGTAATTAACAAAGGGTAGAAAAGGACAAACATGGATAATTTCAAGTATTCCAGCAGCTTCTGGTTGTTTCAGACTGCTGGGCATCTGTACCAAGTATTTCCAGTTATGCAGCCATCCTCACTGGCTGTTTTCTACAAACTTGTGCAGCCCTTCTCTGAACCTTTCTGAATTTCCAGCATCCACAACATATGAAGGCCAAGTTCTACAGCTCAAGTACATACCCAAAGTACCACCGACACAGGTGAGCACTTACGGACCAGCAAGGAGTCAAGATAAGATAATTGCCATTATAGAATCACCAAAATCCTTGCAGTCAGCCTTTATTGCTGTCCAAACTGTGCCATGGCAGAGAAGGGCTATGCATACACCCACAGCTTCCCAAACACCAAGAAAAGGATGTAGACAGGCCCTTCAGAGACTGATGCTTCTGGTTTAAAGAAATATCCCAATTATGAGGTAGAGGTATCCCAGCTGCATCCAACTTGGCAATTCAAGCATATTTGTTTCATCAGCATCCTAAATAAACTACAGATAGGTATTTCTAGCAAGCACGCCCATCCTGTGGTTTTCCAATGATTGCTAAGTTGCATTAACTCCAAATATTGCTTCAGTTGTATTTGTTTTCATATTGATTGAAAACATTGATGTCACATTCTATTTTAACTAAGTCAAACAGGGCCTCTTTCAATAGCTCACTAAGGGCAACAGCAGACACTTTATTGATTCCAATGGGTTTTGGAATAGGACCTTGACCATTTAACTCAATACTGCAATGTGCCTTCTCGTCTTCCTTCCTGCCCTACCTGCTTTCACCTTTGGTTACTCTGTTTGGTTCTGGTCTTGTGAGGGCAGAAGCAGCTTTTAACACAAAGAAGGATCCAAGGGACCATGGTGAAGGTGCTTCAGACCTGCCAGGTCTGAAAGGTGCCCACTGCGTTCCCCAGGCTCACTTCTCACTTTCCCTCATCCTGCAGTTACATCGCTGGACCTGCTGCAAAGGGACAGGGCCCCACCTTCTGCAGGTGCAGCTTCCCAGCCTGGTGCCTGCTCCACTCACAACACAAGGAAGGTCACCTGCAGCCAAGAGCAGGGGAGCTTGCTGGGGTCTGCTTCTATCCTGCTGCTCCCCCACTACCACCTGGTGCCACAGACAAGCGCTCCAACAGTCTGAGGGAATGCTCCTTCTCTAACCCTGCATCCTGATACAGCACATATTTCAAGCTTAAGTGTAATTATCTGGGAAAAAGTCACAAAAAGCAAGTTACATGCTGAAAGATACCTGCATATATTTCACTTGTGTCCCTGACTGATCAATCACACCACTTGTAATGTAAAGGTTCTATTACTTGTTTTCCCAAAAACAAGGGGAATACTGCCAATGACCAGCCTGAGGAGTGAAAAGTAGGGCTCTCCATTCTAACCCCACTGACCTACCTGATGTAGTCGTTTAGTCCATTCAGAAATCCTGTTACAATAATGTGGCTGAACTACAGTGCTGTACGTAGTATAAACAGGCTAAAAGAAACATCTGTTGATCTGGAAACAGAATTCTGTTCTCTCAAAGCTAAGGTGATGTAAATTAAAATAATTTTATCAATTATAACTATATGAAAAATAATTATGCCAGGGCAGCAAGAGCTTATTACAGGAAAACTGACTTGTTTACCACTGGAAGTCTTAAGCCAGTGTGACCCACATCTCATCCACTTTAAATCCTTTCAGTTGCAACCTTGCTGCTGTACAAAATCAGCTCTGCTTAAGCAACCTTGCTGTTATGTGTAGAAGTGTGCCTGCACTTCACTGTTGGACCAGGTGACACGGGTTCATGTTTGAACAGGCTCTAACTCAGATTCAGAGGTTACCTGACCACAGTGACCAAATCAAAGGCTTGACTGATCATTACTTACACAATTATTTCATATGTACACATATGGATTTTCCCACCGTTTCTAACAAGAGAAAACCTGTCTGCTTGTTTATAAAACCAGAGGGTAACGTTTTGCACTAAGGATTCTCAAAAGATCTCAGACACTATTTAAAATACACTCCAAATTAACAACCATAGTAAACAGAGTAATATATAAAACATTTTTTCTAAGCTAGATGTTCTTTACCTTAGCCTCACCAAGGAAACAGGGTGAGATTCCTTTACTCATGGAGTCTCTTCCCCCACCAAATGAATTCAGTGGTCCCAGTGTGTGACCAAACCAATACAGACGCATGATTATGGCTTATGGAATACCAAATTCCGTATACACAGCCAAACGGTGCCTTTAGCAGACATTTCTTTGGAAAGGACAGTAAAAGAACGTACAGAATTTGCTACAGAGTGAATCCCAAGGCCGAGCGCTTTGTGCTCCCCTCGGGCACTCACGGCAGAGCAGTCTCGGTGCCCTTTGCGCAGTACCCTGGAGAGAGCCCAGCACCCTGGAGAGCGCCTGGGGCGGGGATGCACCGAGGTGCGGAGGGAAACACCAGGAACGCAAAGCCGAGGGGTCGGGAGCCGCTAGGGACACATCCCGGTCCCACTCCGCAGCCACTGAAAAGTCAGGTTTCAAAATCTAAGAAAGGCAGATGTGCTTCCTGTGGCACAGGCTTGTTTCTGCTGGAAACATGGAGGCAAGTGAAGCACAGAACGTCCTGCTTCCCACCAGGAGGGCCGGGGGGATGGACGGCAAACGATCCCCCTCTTCTGGTGAAGCAACGCTAAAGCAGCCTTGGATTCACATTTCATACAGTCACAGAATTTGTGTTGGAGGCACCGTAAAGCTCATTCAGTCTCACCCCCTACCATGGGCAGAGACACCTTCTACTGCCCCAATCCCTTCCACTAGCCCCGTCCAACCTGGTCTTGGACACTTCCAGGGATGGGGCAGCCACAGCTTCTCTGGGCCACCTGTGCCAGGGTCTCACCACCTTCACAGGGAAGAATTTCTCCCAGATATCTAGTCCAAAACTACCCCTTTCTCAGTTATTCTAGCCCTACACGTGCCACTCCAAAGCCCCTCTCCAGCTCTCCTGTAGCCCATTTGGGCTGAACACCCCAACTCTGCCAGCCTGGCTCCAGAGCAGCGCTGCTCCATCACTGAGCATCTTCATGGCCTCCTCTGTGTCTGCTCCAACAGGTCCATGTCTCTCCTGTGCCTAGCCCCTCAGGGCTGGAGGCTATAGCTGGGGTCTCAGAAGAAGAGAGCAGAGGGGAACAATCACCTGCCTTGACATGCTGGGCACGCTTCTGACATGGCCTATGACAGCTGTTTCAGTATCAAAGCAGCCTAAGTACAAAGTTCCGGGATGGCTGAAACACAGCCCTAGTTTACGGTAAGACAGAACAAGATACTCCCTGTAGCACAAACACTGTGAAATCATTGGTATCTTTGTGAATTCCAAAGATACAGACTACAGGGGAATTTCTAGAGGAAGCATCTGAGAAGATCCAAACACCCAAGGCAGCAGAAATGAAGGCATGTTTTTCCCTACATGACAGACAAAGGCCAGAAAGCCAGGTCTCAGCACCAAACCCAGCAAGAGGCCATGGGCCTCTGATCAGGGTACCGGGCACTTCTGGAAGGCCCTGCCTCCCTCCTGCTTCTGTTATCTTGGATCAATCATCTGCACTCTTCAGTAATCACCTGCTAGGTGACCTTTTAAAAGCATTTCATAACCTATTACAAATAACTTTTCCAAGTAGTATCAATTTTAAAAGTCATTTTTGAGTCAGCTAAATACAAAGATTCCTCCGAAATCACAGAGGATGTAGCTAGTTGTCCTTCTGTGACTTAAAAACGTAATGCAAATCTCACCTTCAAATACTAGCTTGTTCCTTGTCCTTCCTAAAGGTAATACTGTAGTAGAATTTTTATGCTTTGGCTTCCAGGCCCGTGTTTATGGGCCCATACACTGAAAAACTCCTCAAAGACAGACACATAAAAATATACGTTTGATGCACAGCATTTTCTTTCATTGTGAACTCATCAGGTAAAAGAACTTGTCCATACCAGTACACCTTCAGTTATGTGAAACAAAGCATACCCTAGAATCAGGAGATACACCTGGCACAAAATACATGAATCTGTTCCCAAAGTACCTTCAGTTTCCATTAATTCCTGTGGAAGATGAGGATGGAGAACATGTCTTTCCAAACAACTAACAGGAATGGCTCCCAATTCACAGAACAGCAGCATTGCTCTGTCTAGATCAATCACCTTCACTTTGAAAAGTAGTACCTTTCTAACAAGAATAATTTCTGAAAAACACTTTACGACTCGGGAATAAAGACCTTACAAAAAGGGAGCCGTCTTTTTGGGAAAGTGGAACCACTTTCCCAAACAACCTCTTACTCTTACGGAGACGTGAAAATGCACTGCAGAGAACATTACCAAAAACACCTCCTTGCAAGAGCATGCTGTAATCTGACAGGCCTGATGTAACTGGAAGCCTTGCTGGAACTCAGCTGTGTTCATCACTTCACTGTCCCTACAACACTTAGCGATTTAACATTTCACCAAGACAACAGCATTAGAAATTATGAATAAAGACTACAGAAATTTACCCATTTCCTTGTCCTTATTCTGAAAGTCACAAAAGGGATGCTCTCACTTGGACATCTGTCTGACCAGGGTTAAATTGATTGTGAACTGAGGTGGGCATGGACTAGAAATATTTCTGCACAAATCTAAGCAAAGCTGGCTCTCAGCTGCCAGAGGGCAAGAGGTTCAAATCTGAGCTGAACATATCATTTGTATGTATGTGGCAAAAGGGCAGATAATTCATTCATATGGGTTAAGGCTGAGCTCTGCACTGGAAAGGGATAACGGCAGCAAGTAGAGACCTAATGTTACAAAGATGGACAAAAAGAACTTAAACATGTCAGTCTAGACCAAAGATCTTCTTCATCCCAGGCTTTCCCTCAGTTTATCATCCTCAAGCTCTTGCAAAGAGCAAAACAAGCTTCTATCTGCACAACAAGCAGCACTGGATTACAGCAGCATTTTAATTCCACTCTGCCCTCTTCATGCTCCTAGAGCACCTGTGAACAGAGTGTCTAACAGAGGTAATCCTCCCTCCTGGCTCACAGAGCTGCCAGACTGAGAATTCCTTTCAAGACAGAGAATTCCTTTCAAGACAAGCCAATGGCACAATCACACACAATGAGTTTCACTGTAGGAGTTAACTGGCCTGTATGGAAAAGCCAGAAGCTGGACTTTCCAGTGAGATATAACAAAGACAAACACTAGCTAACATTTAACACATCACCAGGGATCTGAGAAACCTAGATTTAAAGTCCCAGGTGTCCTTTCACCTCAATGAATTAATGACCCAATTAAAACACTTATTTATGTAAAGTAGAACAGGTCCCAAAAAAGAAGGAACATACTAGTCAGGCACTAATATATTCATTTGGGACTTCAGAAACCTCTCTGAATCCAAAATCTCCAAGTAAAGCCACAACTGCCAGTCTTTTGACAGAGATTTGACACCGGGCAATGGAGCAGGCTGTCAGAGTACTGACTCAGCCAAAACATCCACACAGCAGAGCATGCTGGTCAGGTGTAAAAGCAGGAAAGGCACCTCAGCTCTTTGTGCCTCATCTTTCAGCTGGGTTCATTTGTAGCCTTGTGCTTTCATGCTTATCTAGTCTTTGTTGGTGCTGGCTTGGAGGTCACTGCATTGTCCGCCATTCCACAATGCAAAGATATTCTGAGACATCATCTTTTCCATACTGAAGGGAAACATTTCCAAACTTTTCAAAATCCTAAATAGTACAACATTCACCCTAGGATTCACCTCTCTGTAACTGCAATCAGCCAGCAGACAGGATTCACAAGTCTCTTCCCCTCCTTTAGGCATCCTCTCTCTTCCTTGAGGACACAAGGATACACAGCAGAGGGCTTTCTTAATAAGAATCAGTCTCTAATTCAACATCTGAAGAGAGGGAAAGCATGGCAGAGAGCAACCACTGCATACTGTAACAGCACAGCATCCCCTGCACTGCTGCAGGAGTGCAAAGGAGTCAGGAGCGAAGGAGCAAAGTAGAGCCTAGGGAGAGGAAAGAATTGCTGAATACTTGGGGGTTTTTTTTGCTTAATACTTGGGATTTTTTTTTCCACTAATATATAATGTTTTCCCCGAGTGTATTGGCAACGCTGGTGCTGAGCACCGCACGGTGGCACTCCAGCCCTGTCTGTCTCCAGCTACCTCGGCTCTGCCTGGTCTAAGGAAATGCAGGCAGGCACCTGATCTCCGGATGCCGACATTTCACTCTGCCTTGAACTGTGTTCTCAGGCTTTGACACAGTTAATACTGTTTAATACTTTAATGCAATTGAGAAGAATAAAAAGCTGTCCACTGGGCAACTGGTTTTTACTGCTTGAAATAAAAAATAAACTGCTTTCCCACTAATTTTAAACCTCTCTTGGGAAAGGTCCCCTCCACATTGTCTCTTGCAGAGCAGTGAAATGGCAAAGTCCTGAAACACTGCTACAACCACTGATTCCACTCTCTTCTTACCATAACCCTGGCAGACAGGTGCTGCCCGTTCATGTTCTCCCACTTTGGAGCAAGCAGGGAGAGGAAAACGAAACATCAAACCATCCTGAGCTCCTCCATACAGAAAGCCTGCTGTAAAACTAAGGAGAAAACTTGATGACAAACCTGATGTAGTTGACCATGTCCCTGCTTGTGTTAGGGGGTTTGAACTAAAAGGCCTTTAAAAGTCCCTTCCAAACCAAAACTACTCCGTGATTGTACGATGACACCCAGGGTATTTTGACACGCTAATTTTAAGGAAAATCTGCAGGCAATGTCCTGACCCCCCTGGCAGTGGGGTAGTGCTGTTCTTCCCGCCTACTGCCTGGAGCTCTCTCTCTGCCTGGCAGCGGCCACCCAGGGTTCCCCAGGTGCTCTTCCTTTCTAAACACTTCACACTGCAACAAACAGAAACAGCGGCACAATTCAGCAGTGCTGCTGGGCACAGCTATCCCTCACACTGACCCTTAAGTGTTAATTGTAGTGTAACAGGTGCTCACAGACATTAACAGATGATATGATCCTGACATACACGAGTTTACATTGCATTTAAGATGAACCGCTCTGCTTCCACTACTCTCTGCACTACCCAGGACAGAGCACGGTGCCTCCTGCTTTTTGCACCATAATACCTTTTTCATTTCTCCGAATTTGCTGTTCTGTCATGGTTTAACACATCAAGGAGGTTACATCATACAATCTATGGTGTAACTGCACACAGTATTCAGAGAGTTTCCCCACGGGAGAGAACACTGGATTTCTCACCAACCATCAGCAGAAATGCCTTTGGGATTTAGTGATTCCTTTCAACACACAGGAAGGACAAATCTTCCACTTTCAAATGCAAAACAAGTTCTTTTTTGCCATAAACACAGGTGCCTTGGAGAACAGTGTTTTCCACAACCTCATCATCCCCTAGACACAGATAAAACTGTACCCAGCGAGGAGAGAGAAGTAACCTTTGCAAAGTCTCCTGCTGCGTTTTGCTCAGTATGATCTCAGATTAGCTGCTGCTGTGCAGTCGTGTAAGGGGACTATTTCTGAATTAATCATGCATCAAACTGCATGTGTGTGCAGGAACAGTAACTTCAGCTGCTGGTCTGTACAGGAGGGTACAAGAAACCTTATAATTGCTATTCCTTTCATTTCTTCTCCCAGATTAATTTACTGATGCTGTTTTAACCTGTTTCTATGCCGGGAAAAGGAATTTCTGCAACAAAAATACAGTTGGCAGGATTCTACGTGTGGTCTCACCTCCTACAACATCTTAAACTGTGAGATACGTACTTAACCTTGCACCTCATAGAAATGCACTCAAGGTGAGACATGTGGGAGAAGATGCAGCTGGTAGCCTAGGAGAAGAGTGAGGGGGCTATGCAAGAAAATGGTATGGGACGGGAAATAACATGAAATCCTTGTCCTTTCAAGGAGCACAAAGAGGCACGCCTACAGCCATTCCTCTTCTCTGGTCTCCTCATCAGTACAGGCTCAAATAGGAAATTAACCCCTGTGAACTGGGAGCTGAACACTGAGTGCTCACCACGCAGAATGATGCCATAATGAGCCACGAGGCTCTGTGTTGAGACCACTCAAGATGCTCTTTGCTGCTCTTTCTTGGGAGCCTTTCAGCAAGAGCACCACAAAAAATTCTGGTGAGTATCAGATCCAAAGTCCACATGCACCTCTTCAGTGTAAAGGGCATAGCTAGAAGAAGCTTGTTATTAACAACAATTTCTTACGGACTAATACAAGCACTAAGAGAAAACTCACACTTTTAGCATCACATCATGCAACGTGCATGAAACAGCGCACAGTGTAAGAACATTTAGGTTGCAAAGACAAGCACTTAAAACCTAAAACACTCCTAATTAAGATCATAATCTTTATTCAGTCCCATTAAACACACGTCCTGTGAGATAGTCTGTAATTACAGATCACTTACTGTATATTCATGAGACCTCTGCCCCCTTCAGCGAGCAGACCCAGGCAGCACACACTCAAAAAACACCTTTGAGCACTTATTTTCTCCTTGATGCTTGATGGGTGGCAGAACGGCTTTCATTCTGCATGATAAACCTGATTTCTGATGATTAAATTATTAATTCCCTTATAAGTCTTTCTGTAGTCTCCTTGTTATATATATATATCTGTAATAAGTACTAATGCATTTATTTTCAAGGACAGCTTTGGGACATGAAAGGAACTTAATCTTCAACTTATAAGGCCAAATGTACCCTCTAACTTTGTCTGCACCAACTAGAAACACTATGAACTTTATTTTTCAGGATCTATTAATTACATGCAGCATTTGTTCTGCAAACGTGGCATTTCTATGGGCTTCATTTGCCGTAACGGATGCTCAGAATTTGTACAGGTAGACCATGAATCACAAGCCAAGCTGTGATTGGAGGGAACACATAACTGCTGGCTGTCCTTAAGAAGCCAACTTTTCCCACGTGAGCAGCATCACACAGGACCTCTGAGAAGAAAAAAGTCAGAATCCACAACTCCAGAGCAGTACTCAGCTGCCTAAATGCCCATTTCTGCTCCGTTCCTCATTATCCCACGTCTTAGACATTCTGTTTCCACAACAGGCCAACAAGAATGCCACCCTTCCCTGATTATCAATCTCACGTGTAACTCAGGCCTAGCTATGCCCAGTAAAAGTCATATTTATCACGGAAAAATAGAGCACAGCGTCACCACCAGAGGCCTGCATCGGAGAACACACCCCTTATTTCTGGCACTTCTTCATCTTTATGCATAACCATCCTCAGACTTACTCCTGGGAATGTCTGGATGCTCGGAAATGCTGTTGTACTGACACACCAAGTGTCAGGCTACCGTGTCACCAGCCAGCATCAGCAGTGTCACCATTTGTACCTGCACCAGGCTGCACCCAGGAACTGGTGAAATACAGAATGTGCCTCAGCTAAGACAGTTTAAAAAACAAACAGAAAGGGAATAACCTCCCATCAGCAAGAGAACCGTATGCAATGCTAGCTTGGCACCTGCCTTCCCAATCAGCTCCTGGACTCAAGGGTCACCTCTTGACATTTCCTTATGCCTTTTGGCAGCAGTCTCATCATCCCTCTTCCTCAGTGCTTTACCCTTGCCACACAGCAGTATTTCCCCATAGCCCTTCTCTCCAGCACTGTTCCACCCTCCCTACTGGGTTTTTGACAGATGTCTCCAGGCAGCCCTTGGTGTTTTGCAGACGATCAGAAAGCTCAGCCTTCCTGAATTCTAACACCTTCCCTCTTCCCGGCAGCAGCACAACAAAGGCGGATCCCGGTAAAGGCACCCGGGAACCCGCAGCGCAGCTGCCACAAAGCAAAGGCTCCGACAAAAGGCAGGAGCCTGTGAGCCGAGGGCACGGCCAGGCCAGCAGGGATCAGTGGCGGGGCTCATTCCGTACGCATTCCCTGCCCGCGATCACACGGCATCGTTAGGGCGGATCGCTACTGCGGAGAGCCCCGGTCCCCATAGCAACAGAGCCTGCGATCCTGCATGAGCCGCGCAGAAAGCAGTCCCGCACAGACCGCGGGATTGACACGGGATGAGCCACTGAGGTTCGCAGGATTCCCAGACTCCAAGGACCTGCACAACAAATGCTTTCTCACGTCAGTGTGCCACACTCCTAGAAATTTGCAAATCTGCCTCTCGCAGCAGACACTGGTGTAGTATAAGGAATAAACACGGCAGCGAGGGACTGTGGTCCAGAAGCTGGAGAGGGAACAGACACTTGCAGGGTATTTCTGGCTCATCTGCTGATTTTCTATTTTTCTTCAGGCAAAACATATTGAAATTCTGCTAAAATGTGTAATGTTACATTCTCTGTGGTTTTGCCAAGCACTCTCATAACTTTAGCAGATCAATATGCCCATAAATATAAGAAGCCTCTGACAGCAGATATGTTACTGCATTAATGCACACAGATAAGAATAGAAAACCAAAGTTCCACACACCTACAACACGCAGATTAATTTTTTTAGCAGAAACCTCCACTTGTCACCACCCTTTTCTTCCCCTACTCCCCAAAGTGTGGGAAGAAATTGGGTTTCCCCTCCATCCACGCATTACAAGGCATTACAGCACCTACTCTAACATCTACACAGTATAACAAACTGGCTACATTTCTTCTCTCCCTTGGCTCTGTAAGCTTTCTCACCAGTAGCCTCAACTACCATGTAACTGCACGATTGAAACACCATAAAACAAATTTCTACATTGATACTGAGTAACAAGACAAATCTTTTTGTTTTTTCCCTAACAAAAGGCATGCAATTCCTGGAAACCGTCTTGGATAATATATACTGATTTAAACCCTTGTCGTAGTCCGGATTGTCTTGTCTTAAATATTGGGTAAATTGTTTTGCTTCTTTACTCATAGAAACCACTTTCTGTCTGTCTATGCATACATAGACACCTGTATTCATATTGACTTAAAGCCTCTGCTAAATTAATCACTGATCTGAGTAAAAAAAGCAGTGGAGAGATGCAGAAATTTCTGAAGCATGTTACCTCCCCTTTTCTTAACAGGGAGCTTGCTTGTCCTGTCATGGGCCCACCTCAAGACTGAAATACCCAATTCTGCAAATGCTGGGATGGATGAAGATCCATCTAAGAGTGGCATCTTGAAAGAGTCTAAAGAACTCTAAAAGCAGTTGGAGTACAGGGCTGTTGTAAAGTACAATAGATAAGTAGGCTTATTTCTAATTGACCCAGGGCTCAGTGCAGAAGAAAATGAATTCTTGCAGCCTTACCAGCTTTATTAAACTATTTCTATAGAAGCCTCCAGCAACAAGGGTCTTAAAACGCATTAGTAAATTATAATTAGGGATTTCTTATCTCTTTTACATGCTTACAAATTAAAATCCAACTAAGTCAAAAAAACGCTTCCATTGACCTAGAAGGCTTTGGAGAATCTCCCTATAATTTTCACTGATGGTAGCAGGAATTGTGTTTGTAAAGGAAAAATTAAGAAGCTAATATTTTGCCAAATGAAAACCACAAAGTATGGGGAATTCTTGGTAAGCCTCACTTTGTAAACCAGGAGAGCATGTGGAAGAAAGACAGTTTTGTCTCGCAGAAAAAGGAGAAAACTCTCTTTCACAGTAATTAGTGACATGGGAGCTCAGAGAGCTCAATTAAAGCCAATCCCAAAGCAGCCAGGTCAAGCACTGGCCGTGCACAGCCATATCACTCAATAAACAATCTGCCCAGAATAGACAATTATGATAAATGTTTCCTAACACACACACGACCTAAGCCTATTTACCTTAACCATTAATGGCAGGACACCTACATGCACTTTGGTGACCTCAGTGTTAGTGTATCATGGCTTAGTTCTTCAGGACAGAAAGATCAAGGCTTACATTTTGCAGATGAAATGAAATGAATCATTTTTACCACGATAACAATTTTTTCTAACTGTAACAGACTGCATGGCCCAGCAGTCGGACAGCTGACCAGGCTCTACCAACAGCGTCAGTGCTCAGTCTCTGCAAGGTTTCTGTGTTGTGACTGGACACAAGTCAGTTTAATTTTGGTTTTAAGACAATTTTTTTTTTTTAAATTCTCAGAAACACACATATAATATTGAAAAGTAAAATTAAAAACTAAATGCATGCATTTTCTGGCTCTTCTTATGCTTTTTGAAGGAACCACCCAGAGCTACTTTCGAAACACAAACATCTCTCTTACTCTCTTTAAATAATAGTATTCCACATTGATTTTGTATCATATCACTAGCAACAGGTATGGCATCACTTTGGTTAATCTATCTGGTTAACAAATAAAACCCTCTAATTTACAGGAATGTTTTGTAGCAGCCAGCATCAATCCCATGGAGGTGGAGAAGAGGCCACATGATGTTCAAAATACATGCCCCTATCTAGGGACACAGTTCATTGCTGGGTCCTGGGTTCTTCCCTCGGGAGTCATCAGCTCTAGAAACGCCTACAAAAATCACAGAGTCATGGAACAGTTTGGGTTGGAAGGGATTTTAAAGGTCACCTGGTCCAATTGCCCTGCAATGAACATAATTCAGTGGAAAGTCAGATGCCATAAGACCATGCCTGTTTTCAGTCTGAATTGTGCTGAAATAATTTACTCCATCTAGCAAAAATGAAATATACTGATTCCCAAATATCAAGAGTAAATATTTATAAAAATAGCGAGAAATTCATTACAGTAAACAACCTCTTGCTGCCTGTCCAAGGCTCCAGCAGCACAACAAACTGACAACTCTTCCAAACACAGACGGAAATAAGCCCTTTGCAGAACCCAAAGTAATTGATTTCCTACCCCTACCTCCAGTATGATACTTCTAGCTAAGCCAGTCTGAGTGTGAGGCTTTTGTTGCCTAAGGAGAAGCAAACTGTGGGTGCTTAGGATGGGGATTTGCACCCTGCGAGGAATTAGATCAAGTAACTTCCCATAGAAACTCAGGAGTGTTTTCGATAACTTGCAGTAAAAACATCTGTCTGTGGTTAAAAAACTTTCCAAGTGAAACTTTATCAGGTGCATAATGGCTTGTCAGTACAACACTCCTAATGAGGTATCTTAGCAGGTCATAAAAATATCTAGTTTCCACCGTAAAAGTTGCCTTTGCTTATTATACATGAGGAGAAAAGAAAAAAGAAAAAGAGAGAGAAAAGCACCAGAGATAACTTCCAGCCTGCTGAAACATTTCTGCAGAGGAAACTCTATTTTAAACAACAACACTGTCACTCAGGACTCAAAACTAACGAGGAACCTAGGGATGGGAAAAAAAATGCCCAAGCTAAAAATATTTTTGGATGCTAAGTGCCACGCAGCACTCAGGAGAACAGACTGTATGGGAGTGTAAACAGCCACACAACCTGGGTGTCAGTTTACCTGCAGGTTGATTAACCTGCTCTAGATTACTGGTTTTGATGTTTTACCTTGATTTGCCTTAGGATATCTCTATAAATAAGTCTAGAAACTGTTCCCACGCTTCTCCACTGCACTACCATGCCAGAAACTCACATTATAGATAAGGATGCCTCTAACTCCAGTAAACATGCTGAGACATCATGAGAGGTAAGGTGCAAAATACAGCTATTTTTTGTATTTATCATACAATTAATGTATTTACAAATATATATATATGTATATACATGATTTACATACATATACATAACACTCCAAATTAAATTTCAAGGTGAAGATACATTTTTAGGCAGCTACAGAGCAGGAACTCATTTGTAAACGTTACAGCCTGAGCAGCCATCACTAGTGTGACGTATTTTTGCTTTATTTTAAAATCACACTGCACCAAAGGTCAGCCCTCTGTTATCACCTGACGTGTATCTGATGGACAAGCCAAAGGAATCATGCTGATTAGAGCTTGCTGAGGACCTGACTTTGGAAATGGTCCTACAGTAGAAGGAATGTGTTCGTTAGGACAGTTTCTTTCCATGTAATTTCAATACTCTATCAGACCCGTTAGATCACTTACAATACAGGACCTTAGCAATTTTCTTCCACCCCAGGGTGGTAACATCACTGATCCAAAAGTTGCTGCAGGAGACTCAATAGCTTTCTCTGGAAGACTGGGCTAATTACTATAATCCCCTGCAGTGTTACTGAGGTGGCAAAATCTCAAGAGACTGGAACTGGTGATAATGGAGTGACAATAGGCTTAGGGACAAAGTTTCTATATTGCAAAACCAGCTGTGCTCAGTAACAGCAGCTGTAACTAATATTGATTTCCTTTGTTTTCCTTTCTTTTTCTTATCTTCAAAAGGTATAAGTAACAGGAGCAGTCAAAAAGGTTGCTAATGAAGCTGTGGAAAACAGTTACAATTCAAAAGCAACAAAATACAGCAAAGTTTGCATTTGGTGATTTCTATCAATGTTCTGGAACAAAGGAAAAGGAGACAGGGGGAAAGAAGGAAAAGTCAGTCTCTGAAACAGGCTGCCCAGAGCAATGGTGGAGCCACCATTCTTGCAGAGGTTGAAAAGATGTATAGATGTGGCACTTAGGAACATGGTTTAGTGGAGGGCTTGACAGTGCTAGGGGAACAGTTGGACTAAATGATATTAGAGGGTTTTTCCACCCTAAATGATTCCATGATTCTATGCAGAAGACAGCAGAGAAACAAGAGTTCCTGGCTGATCCACCAAAATTTTGATACCCAGAAACACACTAAAAAAAAAATTCTATTAAAACAGTCAAATGGTAAGGATTTTGAGCAAGGCCCTGCTGCCCTACCTAGGAATATTTCTGCCCTTTGAGATCCCAAGTACACGGTGACTGTCACGCTCCCGCAGGCCCTGCTCTGGCTGCACTGGGCCCCCCAGGCAGCTGCAAAGCTGCCCCGGTGACACCTGCATAGCTCAGCAGAACGGGGACTGGAAATGGCTCCCTGCTGACTGGATCGCAGGGAAAATTGGATAACCTTCACAAAACTACACAGAGGACTTCCATAACAATGAAGCAGTCCTGACATAAAGGGAATAATGTTCTGAAGGAGCAGACAAAGTCAATTTGTTAAGAACCTAATCATGTCAAATAAATTACAATTTCTGGGATGGTTTTATTTTAATAAGGTCTTTCAAGTGAACCTGCATAAGCAAACTGGTTTGGAATAGATGGAGATAAAGTTACAAAAATAAGGCTATTTTGTATACTTTGCTATGCATCTCTGAACTGTGAGCGCTGGAGATAAGATACCGGATTTGTAGAAATTTCAGCAGCTTGGAAGGTAAAACAAGTGTGGGGAGCACTCTCAACGAGAAGAAGATGGACTCAGATTTTCCCTACTCATCACACTGCCCAAAATCTGATTTAAATTTCAAAAATCGGAACTGGGCAAAATTAGACAAAGAAGTTAAAAACATATCAGTCAACAATTCTACCCATCTGAGTAAAGTTTTTCTGGTTTTCTGCCAGTACAGACGATACAGAAATACGGCTCTACACTCATATATTTCATGCATTCTTCAGCTCTAATTGCTAGTGTTCATGCAGTCATCTACTAATTGCATTACTCGTTATTTCCAACACAAATACAGAACAGAGATATCTCCTTACTCCATTTGTCTCTTCAAAAGCGTTGCCTAGTTGTGCAAAAAAAAGCCTTCAGAGGAAAATAATCAGAGGAAAAAAATTCCAAGCGTGCTACAGATAATGGTAATTCCAATGTACATCTTAGTTAGGAAGATTTGCCTTTGATTTGTACACTTGTTTCAAGAAAATTAACATACAAACCAGAAATTATCACAGATAAGACAAAGGATGAAATTAATTTTAACATTTCTGTCTTCTTTTTTTCTACTTTATTTCAGTAAAAATGGGGACTGGTGCCATACACCAACTATGAATTTGTCAGGTGAATTTTGGTACCATCTGAAGTAGACTTTGTCATCCAGCATAAACATCAATCATCCCCTTGTTAATGTACTCCCACTCCTCAGTTGACACACAGAGGGTGTAAAAAAGTCACAGAATCATAGAATGGTTTGGATTGGAAGGGATCTTAAAGATCAAAGTCAGCAGCAGAGGTTCATTAATTTGCAACCAGTTCTGCTTTAAAAAGCCTAGTGAGAAAGTAGGTCTTCCTAGTCTGAAACATGAGGGTAAAATAATGCTTGGGTCAAATTATATATAAAGCTATTTCCTGCTAATTCTGTGCATGCTATTAAAATTGCTAAAATTTATCTCAGTAAACCATGGAGCTGATAGTCTTAATGTTCATTAAAGAACCACACAGAGAGAAATGCTTAGTTAAAGCTGAAATGCCCGTGTGAGATGCACATGTGCACCTACAAGAAAAAAGCACACACACCCCCATCCCCACTAAACACCTTTTTTAGAAAAGCTGTTGATTATGTCTCAACATTTCTCAGCCTCCCTCATTTATAACTTCCACTGCAGCTGTCTAAAGTCAACCCCTCCACTTCCTGCAAATAACCATCCAAATGGCATGTTCAACCTTCACTCTGAAAGTCATTAACAAAGAACAGAGTTTTTCTCCAAGATTCACTTTAAAAGCAGCACTACTCATGCTAAAATGGCATGGCAAAAGCACTGAATTGTCTTTTACCAAAGGGAATTATAAGATTGCAGCCCGGGATTTAAGAAAGTCTCAGTGACATAATATCCTTTTAAACTGGCTGTGATTAGCAGGTTACCCTGAACATTCTCAGCACCTTCAACTACACATTTCTGAGGTGACATACACAAACTCATACTGATCTAGCAATGTTTAAATAAATGCAACCAAACTGATATGAACCCTTCTGAAAACACTCTTGCAGACTTTTAAATATTAATTACTTTCTTAAAATGTAAACTACAAGAAATAAATATGTATAGGGTTCCAAATTAATATACAAATGCAAATACAGCGTAGATGACATGAAGCTGAAGTGTCATGCCCAAGTTACTCTGAACAATAACACCTTGAGAGCTGCAATACAGAAATACAAAAAACTAGTGAACCTGAGAGAGAATGAGATACATTTCAAACTATCTACTCATTAAATACCAAAAGAACTAAAATACCATGCTGCTTTATAGTCTTCCAGTTTTTAAAAGCAGCAGTCTAAATTAATTCCAATGCTATTTTCCCTCTTTGGCATATCGTCAAGTAAATCACCACCTGGCTTAATTAAGCACGATTGAAAAGATATTGCTCATTGTGGAGGAGATGAAACTCCTGCCACCATTGCCAGCAGGAAACAAGAGTCTGGAGCTCCCAGGTCAAAAGTTTTCTGAAAATGTACTACATGAATTATTGTGGGTTCATTTCTTTATATTCTAAACCAAAATGAGATCTTTTTTCAAGAAGACAAGGTGTGGGAATGCACCTCTTCTGCTAATGACTGGGAAGGTGGTGGGGAAGCTGCTCTCATTAATCTTGGCCATGCCCAGGCTGCCACTGCCTGCTGTGACACCCCCTCTCAGGGAGCCCAGACCTGCACAGGGGTGACAATGCCAGTGGCACAAGGACAAGAGCTTGAATAAACTCTGAACAAAATGCTTGGCTGGCAGCCGAGGCCAGCGAGACAGAAGGTTTAGGCAAATTCTGTAAAAATATCAAGAGAAGAAATGAAGGAAAAGGGTGATAGACAGTATTTTCAAAATTACATCTATAGAATAGAGAGATGCTGATAAAACACCTGTATTTTTTAGAAACAAAACACAATTCTTTTTTCAAAAGTTATTCCTTTTTGGCTTTCCAATTACTTACCCTAAAACGGTTCCATAATTTTCTGTGAGTCTCCATTTTATTTCACTGCAACTATGTTATGTGCCAGCAATCCAGTTGTGAAACCCCTGCAGTTAATAAGTTCCCAGAGGCTACAGAAACATTTCTTGATTTAGAGCAGTTGAAGAAACAGTTCTTTATTTAAGCAGACAGATACATGGAAGGCATTTAATGACCTAAGAAAAAAACCACTGAGCACTGCATGAAGTGACAGTGGCTGGAGTGGACAAAGGGCTTCAGCAACCATTTGAACCTTTAAGACCAAACCTAAAGATTCAGATCAACTTTAACAGAGGTTGAATGAGATCAATGTAGAGAAAGTATGTTTCTTTCACCTCTCTCCTGAAATATTTTGTAAGACAAAAAGTACCCCCTAATAATCCCTGCTGTTATTTCTAAGGGTTTTCCACACCTGGAATTTTGTCTGTAGTTCTCCTGTATCAGCAGCTCACTGTGCATGTGCAGCTCTGGAGCTCATCATCTCCACACTCATTTCATGCTAATAACTGCCTCAACCTCAGCCAACAAGAGACTGAAATTCTGGGCATCAAAAACATGTCACATTAAGTAAAACTTAACTATATTCTCTGTTAGCACACGCATCCAATGACATCATCCTTACCCCTTGACATTAATCCTGCACTGACAGAAATTTGTGCCGCTGTTCCCAACATGCTCACAATTAATGTACCCTCCCTGCTGTCCTTGGAGCACTACATGGATGTGCCACATCTGAGATCATCCTCAAGGCTGTACTGCCTGTACACCAAAACCCTGAGGAAGGCTTCCAGAAATGCAGAACAGTGCAACAGCCTGGGTGAAGTCACCTTCCAACCGAGTGAAAGGAGCCCCTCCAAGCAGCCACACCAAACCTGCCACAGTCTAGCGGCTCTGCCTGACGTAATAGGGCAGTGTCATAGTGTTCAGACTCAAGCACAGTAAAGAGGAACCTCACTTCATATTTTGGAAACAATGATGCAAATTGATTTGCCAAAACCTCATCCTGATTTCCAACAGTGCTGGAAGGCTTGTAGGAAACCAGAGAAACAGCACTCTGAAGGTTAGAAAAAATAATTTTTAAAAAAGTGAAAATAACTCTCTCCAGAAGAAACTGTTGTAATGTCACCTGGAAAAATCCACCTATACATTCCACCACCTCAAAGCAGTATGTGATAGACTTACCCAATCCTTACTGCTAAGATACAGTAGGTCAGAGCTGAGAACTGCCTTTCGAATTTAAAGGTGACCTGAAATGCTTCAGGAAGAGAAGTACACACACACTTGGAAACACCAAGTTTCCACAGGTATCTGCTGGATTTTACGGCATACACTGGGACTCGAACTGATAGCATTACACGTTTTCCACAAACACCAATATAGACTAATGGCTGTCATTACTACTGCAATAAAACCAGCCAGTACTATTATTAGGCAACAAGGAAAAATTTTCCAGAGAAGGATTAAACACCTGGCCTGAGAATTTATCAATCTAAGCTCTAAGTATATTGAAAACCAGTCCTAATTGAGCTATTCATGTAGCCATAAATATCATAGGTAAACAAGAAAATATTCAACTTGTTCCTGATGGTATGAATTTCAAGGCCATTAAAAAGCAGTCAAAATTACTAAAGTTAATAGAATCCTTCCATGAAGTTCAGCAAGCTTTGACTCAGACTCTAAAAATGAGCTGTGGGCTTTATTTGAACACAGCTAAGGCAAGGGTCCACTTTCCATAGCACATCCAACCTGAATGAGTTCCCGAACACTTGAGTAACCTCTGAGAAAAGACTTTGGGCTCAGAAGTTCTTTGGATGAAAAGTAAGGGCCGGGAGAGACAGAGAAGAGCCAGGTTTTAAAAAGAAGGGGTGTGAGAAATAAAAGCCCCTGGAGAAGGTCCCCAGCAGTAGGAGGGATGCATAAGAGCTGATGATCACTGGATCTCCAGCTTTGTTTTGGCACTTGCACCTGAGGCTGCCCCAGGCAAACCAGTGCCTGCAGCGATACCAGTTTTCTCCCGTGAAACACATTAGCTGCGATAATGGAAAACGCTGCTTGAGAAAATGAGTTCGTATTAATATCACCACCAGCAGAATGGCAGCCCAATCTCAGTTGGTCGAACCAAGCATTACAGCAACGTAAATCACACTCTCATTTCATGTTCCTGCAAATCACATTTTAGACAGGAAAAAGCACTAAATAATTACCTGCTTTTCAAGCTGTACCAATAAAGGGGTTTTATAAGTACATAATAGTGAAAAACATCTCCCTGATGATCTAGTCAAGCACTGAAACCCTCACAAAAAAAATCAGCCTCACCTTCTCTATACTCCCAGCTGCTCATTTCCATCCCTTCCCACCCTGTATCCTGTACAGGGCGGAAGAGGGGAGCTCAAACCCAGATGAATTCCTTACTCTGCTTCCTAGGAAGAACATTCAACTGGTGGCAGTGTCACCTCACACCACTTGTCTAACTGTGGCCTCATTGCTTGGGACCCAGAGACCCAAACCCATAACCTGATCACTTTCAGAACTTATTTCTGAACACAAATACAAATGCCACAGCTGCATTATGGCCTTTGGAGACTGGAAGACTTCGGAGGCTTTTCAGACTGGAATCTGAGGTATTAGGTTTCCTTCTGTATTAACTAGGGCTTCTCTTTTGGGGAGATGAACTACATCCATTTTCTCAGAAAGTTTCAGTTAAAGCTTAACTCTTCACTCCCTACTTTGGGAAAAATAAAATTCACCATCACATGAATCCTCACAAGACAACGGGTGGGATTAAAGAAACAAAACCCTCAGTTCAAATGTGCCTTCTCATGTGAATCATCCCTTAAATATGGGCTCTAGCATCAACATCCAACACATAAAGCTTCCCTTACTCCAACTCATACTAAACCAGTTTGTAACAGTATCTTTGTCACTTTGATTATATGAAATAGATGAACTTCTTTTATTGCATTTACCACTTACATTCAGTAATTGTTTGGTTTAGGTTTTTTTAAATGCATCTGGTTTTCGTTTAGATGAAACTACAATATGCAGAAGAGATAAAAAAGCTGGACTTTTTTCCTCAATCACTGAAAGAAATTGGGATATTATATACAGAAGTGCTGTATAAATACAATCCAGACTGTATTATTCCTGTTTAGAGGTAATACCTGGTCTTTACAATGATTTCTAGGAAAAGCATGCTGTACATCACTATCCTAATTGCTGTCAGCCACATTTCAAAAGGGCCACACTCGTAAGCTCCTTCTTTAAAGGAGCAATCTTGAATCTTAAACTGTACATTAGTGCATAATGAGTTCCTGGCAGCTGTTTTCCAACTGAAAGCCATCACCTGCTGCTTCTGTTGGGGATGTGGCCGCGAAAAAAGCAGTTCTGCTGACGAGCAGGGGGGAGAGAGGCGTGTACAAATACACAGCATCATATATCATTAACCACAAGCCCTCACACACACCTCCAAACACGACTGCAGTCGTGTTTGCAAGCTCTGCAATGGCTGTGGTTTCCTTGAGAAACACCTCCTGAACTGTTACAAGAGACTAATTAAAAATGGATGCAACAACAAAAGCCTGGCTTGTCTTTCGGGCAGGGGAACACAAGGTAGGGAAGGAATATTCACACCTCTCCTCTCCAACTCTGAAGGCAACTGTTACCAAACAAAATAACTCTTCTCTACACTTGACCCATTTAACTTGTATTTCACACCAATTAAGACGCTAACAGCAGATCCAAGGGCTGAGTGGGAGGCTGTGATCTCTAACCAGGGCAGTGACCTTCAGACAAGGCGTTCCCATCCTTGTCTTCCCCTTCTTTTCAGGAGTGCTGCAGTCATCATTCTGTCTTCAGCCTGGGTAAAGCAGTTAAAGCACAAATGGAAATGCCAGCTCATAAAGTGCCTTTCTTCAATGTTTCAAAGCTAATGAGCATGAATCACAGATTGATTGGAAAATCTGTGCCCACTCCAGAGCTTCTGTTTCTGATATTCACCCCACTCTGCTCTGTCAGAGGTGCACAGCAACAAGAGCCCAGCTTCTTGGCTGACGGAAGCTGGCAGGGCCCCACTGACTGTACCAAACCCACGCTGACATCCAGCACAGACTGGAGCCCACTGTGCTCCGTTGCCATGCTCCGGAAAAAACACAAACAGGCTGGGACACAGCACTTCACCACACACCCAAGTGTGCATGCGCACACACACACACCAGGGCCTCCTTCTCCTAGTGTTTATGCCCATTCATTCCCTTTCTGATTAGATCATACCCATGTCCCCACCAGCACAGCCAGACGAGGTTCCTAATGGCTCACACCATGAATAACTGCCACTGTTTCTTGACATTTATACATTGATATCTACCCTCCGATACTGAAAGCTGCCAGATGTATTAGACATTTAAAATATTTTAAAAAGGAGGACTAGCAGAGTCTTTTGATCACAGGAAAGCAGCACGATTTTTAATACAGAAGGAGACAAACAAGGTTTAGAGTTGTTATCCCATAGAAGGGTGTAAATTGTTTATAAACACCAGTTCCCACTTTTATTTGCATACTTCAAAACTATCACCAATGTTCTTTGCTGCCTCCACTACACTGACACACACTTCAAACCCTGCCTTATAAAGGAACCCGAGGAGTGGAGCAATTAGCAGACGTATTGATCATGAAGCTGCACTATTGCAGGAATCTGTGCATTCCTGGTGCCAATTGAAATCCATACATTCTGCTTGCTAAGATCTAGTACTACAGTGCAATATAAATGCACAGCAGCCAAGCCTGAATGAAACAAACAAAAACAACCAATCCCTTCGGAACCACTCAGCTCATAGCAGACACCTATATGCTGTTTAACCTAGAAAATCACTTCCAACTGCAATTACTGCCATTTACTCTATCCTTTCCTTCAGAGCCGATCCTATTCCCCTGAGAGCACTTCATTCATAGGCTAAATTGGTGTGGGTGTGTGTGTGAGCTAAACCCAGAGAAAACAGAAGTAGGTTACAAATTGTGCACCTGCTTGTAACCCAAGTACAGCCAGCTGGAAGGAGCCACGAAAGAGGTGAGGTAACACGTGGGTTGGTGTCTACCTTGGCTCTCCCTAAATTCCTGCATGCCCAAGGAACATTTTTATTTCAAGAAGGTTTGGAGAAGACAAATCCATTCCCAAACTGCCTTGGAATTTCCAAAAGGATACAATGCCTTTTTGTGTAAAGGGTAAAGACGTAACACTACATTTTCCAGCCTCCAAATTAACGTTTAAAATAAAGACAAATTTGACAATGTTACATGTCCTTTCAAATATGATTTTTTAATCAAAATTGACCTGAAGTAATTCACTGTCTCTCTCACACCATTTTAGAAACTGCTCTGAGGGAGCCTTAAACATTGGCCCATCTCCATCTACTTTTTAAATATTTTTCCCCCCTATATTTGATGCCAGAGAACAATAAAATTAAGTGGAAATAAATGAGAAAATGAAAAGCTACTAGGATTCCACTGAATGAATAATAGTTCAAATTTCTACTGAAAACAGAAATACTTGATTATTCCTACACAGTGCAGGCATAATGACAAGAAGTTCAAACTTTCAGCTCAGTAATTTCTGTCACCAAGACAAAAGAAGCCTACTTAATCAGCTAGGAAAGATTTTGAAATAATTAATTCCTGAAAATAAATGAGAATGGAAAAGCCTCCGGCCATCTTAGTATTTTTTTGGCCTCCCTCTGTTCCTTGCATTTCAGAGCTTCAGGGCTCCCAGTGTCTAATCTAAATATCAACGCGCTGCATATGTCAGCCTCAATTTGTAGAGTGAAGAAATGCCCCTAGCCAGAGATGTCATCAAAAGCATCAACACACCATGCCCAGTGCAGACAGGGACACAACACCACAAAACCATGGCCGCTCAGATAGTGACAGGCAGGTAAGAGAGGTGGATGCCATGAGGGCAGAGAGAGCATGTGGCTGCCTCCAGCGTGGCCCCAACATCCCCAGAGAGGCAGGACAGGCGGCTTCAAGCCCACCTCAGCCTCTGTCACCGCAGCAACATGTGACAAGGCTGCGAGAAGCACGAGTACAATACAATATGTGCGATACTTGATGGCCCTAGGCACTCTGCAGGGAAAAAGGGAAGCTGGCTAGGGAAGAAGGGACTTGGCTTCTCTGACTCAGCTGATGTTTGCCAAACATTGGTGAAAATGAGCAAGAGCTGTGAATGATAAATTGGGAGCCCGGAACGCGCGGCCGGCGGATGCAGGCTCAACCAGCCACGCCATCCCCTGTAACAGCCACCACTGATCCAGATCATTTCCTCCTTGTTATCTTCACAGTGTTTAATCTGCGAAATGCAGCACTGGCACAAATCTGCTAATACGTTAAAACTACTCCCACCCTTTGCAGATTCCTATTGCTCTGTTGTAAAAACAAGAACATTTTAAAACAATATACATATATTACCTTTAAAGGCCACAATTAACAAATTAAATCTTCCAAGTAGTTGTGTTAGACATAAGACTTGTTCATTGCATCAATACAATAGAGCACAGTAATGACTAAAGTGACCCTGTTACACTGGAACACAGAGACCTAGGAAAGCCTGGCTCAGCCATGGGGCCCAGACCATGTGCACTCTCTGTCTTACACACTCTATGATGCTAAAAAAACCAATCACAGAAACACAAAATGCTCTAGTTCAGACATTCAGCTCTTGCACACATAATTATTTTTCCCTGTCTTGTTGCTCTAAGTAAATGGAAATTATTTCTCCAGAGTGTCACTCACCATGGAGCTGTCATAATGGAAGCACAGAGTGTTTGCTGATGCAACCAGGGACACAGAGGTGGGATGTTCTACCCCACAGTGGGAGAAATACACACAATTTTTGAGTTGTGACTGTCACACATAGCAACTAAAGCTAAATACAGCAAAGGGTTTCCAGCTACAATGTTAGTTTTACATCTGGCACAAAATGTGCTGGAAGACTCGTGACAGGAATAAAAGGCAAAGGGAACAAGCAAATCCTGATTTCAATAACGCAAGAATAGCAGTGCAGTTGCATCAGATTAACGATAGTGCAAACCACATTAAAGCACAGGGCAGACATTAAGGAATACAACTGGTTTGACCCTTAACGCTCTTAAAAAACTGTCCATAACTCAAAAACAAGTTTAGTTTTTACTCTGTGTATTCTCTTCCTTACAGAGCAAATTCTAGAACCATATATCTGCCTGTTTGCTTTCATGTAAATTGGATTATAGCCCTTCTGAAAGCAAAGCAGTTCCAGTTCTCTCCCACTGATTCAGCTGAAAAAAGAATAAGGCCTTCCAGCCCTACAACAGCTGTGTTACCAGTAAAACTGGCAATATTGAACACCAGTGAGTTGGGTTAACTTGAAACTACCACTTTTCTTTTGTGATAAAGGCTTTTCAATACCTACTGCTGAAAGAAGAAAACCCTGTGGTTTTTCTCATTAGCTCTTTTCCGCCTGTTCAATTTACTGCTTATTGACTGAAGGAAAACCTCCTTTCTTCTAAAGCTAGAGGACATGATCTCTCTCAGGTGGCACACTCTGGCTGCATTCCTGTTGGATCACCAAATAGCACAGCCAAGAGCAGTGTGGCCACAGCTATTTGTCTGTTAGCAGTAATAACAGCATAGTGGCGCAAAGAGCAGCAACTAGAAAAGGCATGGTGGGAATTTGAAAGCGTGGAATGAGGGCAATGCAGGAGAACACCACCCAGAGGACTGGAACTGCTGTCCTACCAGTCTCCACACCAATCTCAGGAGAGATGGTCACTGGTTCAAACCCTTCTTTTGATGGCATTCAATTTCCCACTATATTTGGTAGTTGCAAGAGCGAAATAACTAGGTAAATAAGCATTTAAAAACACTTAAATAGCCACATTTATCACCAATTAAAGTGTAATATTATTATGACACTGCAAATGACGACTAGGAAAGCACAGAAACATGGGAGCAAGAGGCACCTCCTCAAAGGAGACGAATCCAGTCCAGCGATATGTTAGAGAAATCATCTCTCATATATAATTAAGTTTCTCTTGGCTTTTTATCTGATTAAACCTATTAGAAGGCTGCAGAGGAGCCTCATTTCCTCTTCCCCTCAGGTTGCGTTTGCTTGAGCACACCAAAGCCATGCTACTCTGGATTCTGTGTAGGACAGGCTCACTCTTCCGGCAAACCCTCTCTGCATGTTTTGTGTTCATTGGGATTCTTGTTCTTGAACATAAGTGACCAACATGACACTTGTATTTGAAAATGGGTCTCACTTACTTTATGCGTGGAATAAAAAGTCTTAAGTAATTAAAATCTATTAAAAGGATTAGCTTGTACACAGTAATAATTACATTAGCAAGCATATAGCTTCCACTGGAAGTACTTCATATTATGCAGCCAATTTTATTTAATATAGGAGATTATGCTTAGGTTAGAAAAGGAAGTCTCATTTCTGTTCCTTTAATCAACATTACAACTTCCTCCAAGCCTTTTCCACTATGGGTCTGACTCCAGGATTTTAAATTTTCTTAAAGAATGAGCAATACAAGTAACAAGACTGGAATTCTGCAACAAGCCAAAATGGATTATTTCTTAATTGATCCATCAACAGTATGGTTTATGAAGAACCTCTAAGTTTAGGAAGAACTTGTGGTTCCTAGAAGCCCCTTTGCCATCAGTGCTTTTGGTACTAGATATTCCCCATGATGACCAACAGTTGTTTTTCATCTGAAACATTCTAGAATGAAAAAAACCATCCTTGAAAGGAATTCTAGGAATTTAGTACTTGAGTCCTTTGCAACAGACGTGGCAAAAGACAGAAGAAAACACCAATATACTACAAATTCCAGAGCACTCACTGCATTGCTCCTTCAACACCAATCTCCACGAAGTTACACCAATAGCAGAACAAGTTCTGTCCATGACTGCATCCTGTGCTCTCCAATACACTGAGTGTACATGGCCTTTCTTCCCAGGAACACAAATTTGATCACATCCCAGTTATCACAGCGGCAAAATACCACAGGAAAACTGGACACAACCCTACCACTGGATTAACAAACTATTAAGGCAGTCTACTGATTCACAAGAACCCACAAAGCCACAACCATCACCACAAGGATTAAATTTGGCTTTGTGTAGGTAGTAATTTTCCCCATTCTATGAAACTTCTGATTTTTCCCATCCTGTATTAGGACAAAACTGAAGTCTTCTTGAAGTCTTTCTTATTTTCAAGTGTGCACATATTTAAAAAAAAAAAAAAAAAAAAGGTACTGCTTGGCTTCCTGGCTAGGACACCCTCCTGAAATACAGAAGACCCAGCTGAACACTGTATCTGAGAAGAGTCGCTCTCTGTCTCTCCCAATACATAGATCAAACTCATCTAGCTCAATTAATATTTAATTATCCACACAAAAGGGATCAACTTCTGCAGAACAGATAAAGGGCATATTGGCTGGTGCAATGCAGTTTTGTTCAGCAAAAGTAGTTCAGGACCTGAAAACAGGCTACATTACTTGGGATTTTGGAGCTCTTGTGCATGGCACTTTTGTCTCTCTTCCCAAAATAAATTGTGCCTACCTCGTCAAAACACAGAGGAATTCAGCCTGGAATTCTTGTACTCTTGGCTATTCCAGGGTCTATCTCCCCCATCAAGAAAGTTAATTTTGAGGTTTTCAGAAAACAATTTGTAGAATTTTAAAAGAAATATCAAAGACAGAAGCTGTATTTCCTCATGAAGTCACTACGGGTGAAGAGTGGTGAGAGCTTATCTAAAACCAGATGTGAGCCACCAATATCTAGTGCATCCAAACTCAAGGATTAACAATATTTTTGCTTATTTTCAACTGAAAACACCCCATTAATATTTTTAGTTGTAAAAGACTGACAGCTGTAAAAGAAGATAGCCAAGCATTTATTATGCTTTTGAAAAACGAAGATGAATCAGCTGTTGGAAGACTCTGAATATGGAAACCCAATATAAGAGATGCTTTCCAAGCATTCATTTGGCAGTTGTTGCGACCTTGAAAGGCTGTGGGCTACTTTACTTAGAAAACAATGGGAAAAAAAGAAAGCATAAATACAGATATTTTAAAAAGAAGCAATCCAAACACCCACTTTGACTCCTTAGACCTTCAAAACCTCTCTCCTAGCGTGATACTGTTTCCAGATAACCTAACAGTCCAATTAAAACACTGGCTATGCACTTAATCTTTCGATTTTTGCTTCCTTATGTGGATTTCCATTCCCCCACAAATAAACCTTTCAAATTCAGAGGTGAGACAAAGCAGATATCCTCTTTCCCACTAGATCTGCTTAAATATAAGGTTAAGATGCTAGATAAAATCCCCCACTGTGTGGAGATTCAGGCAATATTCCAAGCACAATGGGGTGGGGTGAGGGTTTTTTCTTCAAATTCTCGTTTAGACTGGATTCTCCCATTCCCTTGCGGTTATAGGTACAGCATCTTCCCTCTGTGATAAAAAGGGGCCTAACAGTGTCATCTATTGCAAAAGAGCTTTTCTTCACCACGTCCAAGCCCGTGCAGAAGTCCCTGAACACGTGTATGCGTGTTATTACCATCTATAACAATTTGTCTTGCTCATGTACAGCATTGGTTAAAATGCAAATTCTATGCAAAATGAGGGACTGAACAATTCATCAGTGTATGCTGCGTACAGATTAAATAATTCTCCTTCGTCATGTAAGCAGTCCCCCACATTTCAGTGGGGTAATGCAGGTTTATAGCAATTGACATAAAAGAACGAGAGGGGAGAATAAGTGTAAACCCGTTTATGCCATAATTATGCAGCACCACAGGCAGCTCTCCTCCTAAAGGGGAAAGAAAGCCCAAACAGAAATAAATACCTGCCTGCAATTAAAGCCAGAAAGCCATTAAAAAGAGATTACCTCAAGCAAGGGGTTGAAGCAGCGGGCACGGCAGGCTATACCTTGAAAACCAACCATTTGTGACAGAGAGACTGGACACGCAGAGAAAGTGCCCTAGGAACTGGGTGTGGCTAGACAAATTCACATTTTTACCCAGTTATTTGTCATTAGCATCACTGAATTACCGCGGACGGTTCAATAGCCAGCAATGGATCTCTCTATGACTGTTTACAATATAACCTTAAGAAACATCTCTGGAAAAAATAAACCAAAGGTTTATAAACCTTCATCTCCCTAGCTTGAAGGAAAAGAGATGTGTGGCAACACATGAGCCAATACGATCTTCTGTCAAAACAAACCACCCGCTCTCTTAAGGACAGCCGAGGGAAACCTGCGCTGAGCAGCATCCCCTGGCAAATGACACCAACAGAACAAAAAATACAGAAAATCGCCTCGGCTCAGCCATCCAGCTCGCTTTTCGGAATGCTATCGATTTCCTTATAGAAACAGATGCGGAGAGACCCCTTGGTCACGGAGGCAGGACAGGAGTATCCCCCCGGGCTCCGCGACCCCAAGCACCGCTCCCCGCCCGGCTCCGCTGCTGGTCCCGGTCCCACCTTCTTGGGTCTCTTTCTCCGCTGGCTGCCGCCGTTGCACTTCTCGCCGCCGTCGCTCTTCTGGGCAGCCTCCTCGTTCATCCTAGCGAGCGGCACTATCGGTACCGCGCCGTGCCATGCAGGCTCCGCGCCCAGCCCCAGCCGAGGGTGGCACCGCCGGGGCAGGGCCGGGGGCGGGCACAGCGACAGCGGCGGCGTTGCCGTGGCGGCGGCAGCGGGGCGGGGACGGCGCACCCGGGCAGGGGGTGATGCCCCGGGGGAAGAAATGCTGTTGGAATCACATAGTGGTTGGGGTCGGAAAAATCTTAAACTCATCCCCTAGTCCCAGCCCCCTGCCATGGGCAGGGACACCCTCCGCTACGTTGCTCCAAGTAACTTGCCCCGTCCAGGCTGGCCTTGGACACTCCTAGGGATGGGGCAGCTCTGCGGCACGAGATGCTGCTCACACACCTTCCTTATCCCCAAACCCATTCACGTGAGCGAGGTATTTGGCCACAACTGTAACATCCAAGAGATGATTCACTGTCACTATCAAAGCAGACAATGGCAGCATGATTGGCATACCACAAGGCTTAGTTTGTACTCTTAAAATAAATCACCTCCTCCTTGGGTTGGAAGAACAACACAGCAACATTCACATGTAAATGCCTTCTTCTATTTCTTCTGATGAACACTTTAAAAAGAAAAAAAACAATTACACTGTTCCACTTCCAACTGAAAAAAACAGCCAAGTAACTCGCCCTCCTTCTCAAACAGCAGTGAAGGCTGGGGAACAAAAGAAAAAACCCCCTTTAACTGCTTACTCAGCAGAGGAGAGGCTGAAGAAAGTGGAAAGGACCCAGTGAGGCATGAATTCCCTCTCCCACAATCGCGCTGTCTGCGAACACAACGAACATCTGCAGCACAACAACAATGTGAGCTGTGTAACAATCTCAAAATCTTTTTTCTTTCCCTTACTTTAAGAGTGACTTCTTTGTTACTGCGAGCAGTAGTAAATTCTAGACTAAAATGAGAAAACTCATGTAGAAGTAAGGGGAGCTACAGATCTTGAAGAAGGCGGGTGCTATACAACACTGCATCTGTTATGCCATAATTAGAGCTGCAATCACAGTCACAGCAAGGATTTTGGGAAAGACATACAACAGTCATTTGTTATCAGCATCAGACATCCACAGAATTCATTTGGGAAACCTGTGGAGACGCAGCTATTCTTTTAATTTACAAACACAGATGCTGGTTTTAAAGAGAGAGGTCATTTTCCATTTCTCATTTTAGTCAAATTTTGCACAAGCTCATCCCCCTGCCCAGCCCTTTCTCATAGCAAACTAAGCCATTTACAATCTTTGTCTGACATTTGCTTATTCCCAATAAGCGATTCTTGGGTTAAGTACATTGTTGAGGTATGTGGCGATGATGTATGGTGCGTTTTCCTCTTACAATGTTTCTTGCACTATTAAAAAAATTCAGTCACTGATATTTCTGAGTGTAAAGATGAAGTAAACTTCAATCACGTATGATGGTTCTTGTAACTAATAATCATGCATGACGGTTCTGAAACCCCAGAGATCGCATAATATTGAAGTGATGTAAAGAGGATAAAAAATAAACTATCTCACTCTGCCAAATTCATCACTCGTCCCTCTGTCCCTAGAGATGGGCCTTTTTATCATATTTTAAATTCTGTATTTACTTTTAGTCTTCAAACTGAAAAAAAACAAGGAAACAGGACTGCCAGAGACTTCTATGATGGCCAGGAAATGAGCAGATTTTCCTAAGAGACTTAAATGATGGAAGGCTTGATGCCTGGTGAAAGGAAGAATTCCCTGGGAGTCACTGTGAGTAACAAAAGGGCAGCACACCGGGGAGACAGCCACTGCTAAACGCAGGCTGGAAGGTGTGAGGGAGGAGCAAGACAGTAAGACACAGTTTGAGGATTTCCAATTTCCATCCACATTTCTCACTTGACCTTTCCTTTTTTGCTATCAGTGCATGGGAGTTGCACTGTCACACAACTCCCTGGCGAATCAAGGGTACAGTGTGACAGTGCCCACAAACAAAAAACTGGAAAAGCCAGTTGTGCCAAGTATTCCAGCTACCAAACCACCCCAAATTCACAGGTACAAGGTTGCTGAAGGATGACAACCTCATTAACCTGAACTGCTCTTAGCTCCTCTCCCCAAATCCTGGGCATTCACCTTTGGCAGCGCAGCTGTAGGTGTAGCCAAAGAAAACAAATGCTCTAGGCTCAGTAACAATACATCGGTACTCTTCATTTCCCACGATCCCAGAAATCCAGCATGAAATCAAACCAATCTAAACTAACCAGCCAGGGAATCACAGCTGGTGTCAACTGACAACAGATCTAATACCAGCACAAAATCAGCCCCAAGAACCACAGAAGCTGCCTCAGAAATGCCCAAACAGCCAAGGAAGTCCTAAATATTCAGAAATGCTGAAGGCATTCATACTCATTTAAAGCAGTGAGGAAAAAAATATTATAGCGTGTGTATTCCATTTCCTTCACAAAATTTATGAGCTAAAAAAATATCTGTAGACATAAACTTCCAACACATGGAATTCCACAGAAAGTAATTTTTAATTCGCTTGAAACCGGGCTGCAGTCACATACCTGGTCAGCCCTCTGCAGTTTATAAGGGGGATATCAGATCTCCAAATCCTATCTAAGAACCCACAGAACCAGGAGCAATGACTGGTGTTCTACGATGGGACAGTTCCCACGAATGAGGGCTTAGGTGAGCAGGTGGATTAGTGTGTGGAGACTTCCCACGGATATATCCCATCAGTTATGTTGTTTCCAGGCTTGTATTCATTACACCTAAGTCCAGCTGCTCAGTACGTATTAATCCACCCCACATCTGAACCCTAGCCTCATGTAACAGCCTGTCAGGTTAACAACACACAATTACCTCCCTTCAGACAGCTTCAATCAAGGGGATTTCACCCCAGCTTAAATTTACGAAGCTGAAAAGAAATGATGCAAAAGTGTGAAGCAGCTCCCTGGAAGTCCTTCAGCAGTGTGCTGGTCATTCTCTCTGAAGCACTGCCAGAGGTTTCCTGCAGTACATCAGCATTCAGGGCAGCAGCACTACAGGAATCCCTTTAACTTGCTAGTGTGGTCAGTCAGAGGGGTTTCCTTGCTGAGTTTTGCTTGGGTGTTTTCCAGACCCAGGACCCTCACTGCCAAACTCATTCCTATTGTCATGCAAACCTAAGGCGAGCGAGTGTGTCCTTGTTACAGCTGCTAGCAGATGGCTCCAGCCTGCACCAAGCAGTGTGATGGTGCAGCTGGGTCCCTGCTGCTGTGCAAGATAGCCAGCTTATCACTACCTCAGGCATGTCCACACCGTCAGTCTGACACAGGATTTCCCAGAGTCATTCCTTATATCAGCATTTTAGGTGGCTTCCACAATTAAAAACTTCATCCTAGAAGACCAGCTCCATTCCCACTGAATTTAACAGCAGCAGATCCATTAAGATGTTTGTTGTAATGGTCACAATTCACACAATGAAAATGAGAACTTTATATTCTAGTTGAACCTCACCTTCTTTCTACATCCTGACCGTACTTCAAATTCTGCACCTGTACTACCTATATATAAAAAAACCTGAAACCATGTTGTCAGCAAGTCAGAGCACTCCCGCATTCACATTTTGGAAACTGAAGACCAGGGGTATCTTATCAGTGCATCAAATACAAAGGAGAGAGAGTAAAGACCAAGACAGGCTCTTCTCAGTGGTACCCAGCAACAGGCACAAAGCCAAAGGCAAGTAAAGAAACACTTTAAAAGCAAATAAACATATTATCTAGCTAGACTATGAATTCTCAACCCTTAGAGATACTCAATACTTGGCACTCTTGAGCAACATGCCCTGGCTGACCCAGATCCAAGACAATTATTGGACTATGATCTTCAGAGACCCATCTTCTCTTGGCCGGTCCTAAAAGCAAACCCTCTGCATTTATCACATGACAGTAGTTGTTAAAAGCATTAAAATACTCAGCTATTCCAGCTGATTCATTTAAAATACTGTCACTGTTAAAACAGTGACACCTATATTCTCTCAATTGCTTCAATGCTTATAATAAAACCCCCTCTAAACACCATGTGTGCTAAGTGCTCTGTGTCTACTCAGCAGTGCACCACAGATAATCATGTGGGATTTTATCGACCCACCACTACAGGAGTTGCTGCTAGTTACCTTGAGCTGAACCTCAGCTTCCATCTGGCTCACCCTGACAAGAGAGCAACAACAGAGCAAAGCATAGGAGGGTGAAAAAGCTGCCTATGGTTTACCACTGAGTCATTAACTGTGTAATATTTAAGAGATAAACTACGCATCTATTTAATTATATTTAAAAATCTGAACAATTATTTTTCTGATGATGAAGTAAAATAAAACTTATCACCCGAATAAGCATTCTTACACACTGTTATGTAAGTGCTCCTTATTTATTTCCTCCTTGGTATATAAAGGACAGACACAAGTTACTAATAAGCAAATTCCTCCAATCACGTCATAGCTTTCCATTGGAAAACACAGAATTCTTACAGACCATCTTGGTCCAAACTCGCTGTCTTAGGCAGAGACACCTTCCACTAGATCAGGTTGCTCCAAGCCCCTTCCAACCTGGCCTTGAACATTTCCAGGGATGAGGCAACCACAGCTTCCCTGGGCAACCTCCTGAGCCAGAGCCTCACCACCCTCAGAGGGAACAATTTCTTCAATCTAACCCTGCACTCTGTCAGCTTGAAGCCATTCCCCCTTATCCTTGTAGAAAAAGTGGTTAAGAACTACTGGAATGCTAGAGAGTTTGAATCTAAAACACAAAACAAAGTGATCTTTCTTTAGTCTGGAATTCTGCTACACAGTCATGACCGACTTGTTATTTAATCATCTCAGGACAGCAGGATAGCCAAAAAATAGGCAGCCATCTTCCAGGAAATACATCTGATATGTCCTTCCATTGTTTTAACAAATCACGTTTGCAAAGGAAAACCAGTAAGGATACAATAAATGAGGAATCCCAGCTCCATTTTACACCTTATTTCTGAGGAAAACAGTTCCTAAGAACTCTTCAGTTCAGCACCTGCGCCTTGGACAGCAGGAGGAGCTGAGCCCCTCTTCCTCTGCCAGGCTGGAGAGGGTCTCTGGGGATGGATCCCCAACTCCTGCACAGCACAAACACCTCACATCACTGGTTTCCACAAAGCACAAAGAGAGCAAACATTTCTGTGGCAAATACACTTGGGTGACTCATTTCCTCAGAGGAGTATCTGTTGCTGGTAGCAACCTCAAAACAAAGAGGATGTCTCTGCATCCTTGTGTAAAGAACAATAGGTAGTAGTACCCTGTCATCATCAGTCACGTATTACACAGTTGACAATGTACAGTCATACTGAGAGTGTGGATTACAGAAAAAATTCTTCTTTCAAAGGTAAATATTTCCGAATCATGAAAATTATCATCTGAGTTTGATACTGTTAACAGCTGTATATGCGTTTAAAATATATATATTTAATCACTTAGCTCTATTCCTTGCTGCTCCTGTCCTCTAGAAAAGCACCATTCCATTAAAGTGGCAAGGTGCTATCAATATTTAACATGTTTTGGTGGGATTCTCAACAGACTTTAAACACTGATGAAATTAAGTGCCATATGCTGGAAGGAATCAGAGGCTACCTATCCAAATATCCAATAAAAGAATTAAGTAATGCAGAATGCAAATTTGACATTCTGTTTTTTCTATAAAGAGTGTCCTCTATTTTTTTTTTCTAATTATTGAAACCAAGGCACTACACTCGCTAGACACAGGAAGTAAATGTGAAAACAAAAAAAATTAAAACAATGCGTTATTTTAATGAAACACAAGTTACTTTGTCCCTCAATATTAACACCTCTGAGTTGCTGGGATTCTACTGTACTTCTGCATTAAAATTCTCAGCCAAGTTCTGCAGAGATAGGATTGCCTGCCTAGCTCAAAGTGCCCCACAAAACACATACACAGCAATCAGTTCTACACAAACCAATAGTCAAAATATAGATTTAAAACATGCTGGACCAGGGAGAAGAAATTCCTGCCCTCAGTTGTGGCCTGCAGTAGATCAAACAAATTAAAATCCGTGAACTGAAGGCACCATTTTCTGCCCAGTGGGAGCTGCAAATTGATCGTTTGCATTATCCATCCATCTGGGAGTCAGGATTGCAGGGATGTGACCTCACGTAACACCTCTGTTGAGAAGACATCAAACTTCAGCAAGAGAAAAGGCTCTTAAGTCCCCTGCAATTATCATGCTGGTCACATGCTCCATGGCGATTGCTATAGTAACCAGACACTTGCCATGGAGACTTTCTAGCTCAAAGCATTCTTCTCTTATGCCTTCAATTATTTTTCTTCTGATAACTGTTAATTTATGTTTTCTTTTGGAGTAAAGGAATTGACATATTTTCTTGTGTTCATCTCGCAAAGAAAAGACTACCAGAAAAGAAATCTGAAATGAGTTATAATAGAAAGGAAAATTAGAACAGAGCTTTGTCTCATGAGTTGATAAAATACAGTATTTGTATTATTTAGCGCACACAAACTACAAGAGAAATGCGTCACATTTTCAGCAGAACATAACAAAATTAAGAATAACTTTTTTTTTTTGTTTGTTTGCCAAGTACTCAAATGAGCCTCTAAGGTTGCCATTACTACAGGTGTGGCTGTTAGTTAGGATTGCTATATAGAATAGGTACTGTTTCCCTTTACCTGTAAAATACTCTGATCAAATTTCATCTCTTGAATTTACGGTTTTTGATACTATCTCAAGATGAATTCTAAATGCTCGTCTGAAAGAGTTCAGCTATTACAGGTTTTATATCTACATATTTTGGATCAAAAAACACAAAGAGGGTAACAGGATTGCCAACACTATTGGCAAGAGGAAGAATCAGAACTCAATCTCAGAATGGTACTGGTGGCACAGAAGGGGTAGGGAAATGACCCTGGAGGTTGAAAAAGGGGAGATAGAATAGTCAGTGCTTCCTAGAGCTAATATTCTCCAAAACCGGGGAGGAAAAAGTTAAGAGGATCAGATGGTTGTCCACTGTTCCAGAAGTAAGGAAGACTAAGTAGCAAAGGCACCCATATAACTTTAGTTCTACCTGTATTGATGCTTTGTATACTCTAATCGTATAATTTTTTATCTGTTACTTCACCAGATGTAACTTCACCTGGCTCTCGGGCCTGAGATAGCCACACCAAGGGATCCACAGGAGATTCAGGGCAAGGGCATCTGGTGCCTGATTTGCAGGTAGATTTAGAGAAACTGGAATTCCTAGTGTAGGACAAGAAATGGGGCATTGTCTTCACAGCAAGAGCAACCACCAGCACAGCAGATAACAGCACCCATGCTGCTCCATCTGTCCCCTCCTCATGCTTCATACAAGACAGGTACTTAAAAACAAGCTGTTCACAGAAAGTTTCTCATTTTGTGGATGCTCCTCATCCACCTTGTGATCTTTTTCCTCCAAGGGTTAAAAAGTCTCAGGCATAATCACATTCAAAAGGATAATTTCGACCTGGGATCAATGAGATGAAATACACTAACTTAAAAAAAAAAATCTCTGTTTTCTTCAACTAAGGGTCCAAACATTCAAAACTCTTCAGTACAATTTATCTCTCTGTCTTTCAGCATTCCATCCACTGAACAGGAACAACTGTCTCTTCACTTAACAGAAACATAATGAAAATGAATTATTTTCCACACACTGGATAGGACTTTGATGAGTACAATAGATGAGCCCCAAGGGATTAATAATTCTATCTTCAAAGGGATGTTTAAACAACATGTTCTAAATAAGGCCTGGGGCAAACAAATCGAGCAACGAGTGGGAAACAAGCTGTGGAATAGCTATTCATTGAAAGTGTATCATTAGTTTGTTCATTGAATGCAGTAGGAGCTGGTGGAAAAAGTATTAGGGGCATGTGTAACTGAAGCCTGTATGGTTATGTTGGGACCTGACTGGGTCAAACAGAGGTTGCAAAAGCCTCTCCTAACTCTGCACTCTCCATTAACTCCTTCCAGTGTAGTTTTGTGTGTGTACATATATACATATACAATGAGTAAAAATTCAAATACAATATAGTATCAGAGAGTGACATTTCCTGATTTGACAGCCCTGCCATTTCAGTGTTCTCATCTCTTAGGTATCAAATGTCAAATCCATCATTAGAAAGTTGTTCAAAACAGGAAAGGGCTTGCAAGAATTATTTCAGAAGTAAAAGAAAAGGTTAATTAACTGAAAAAATATATTCCACAGGCAAGACCAACCACAAGCTCTTCTGACTTAATCCACCATTGACACCAGCTCCTTTGGCTGTTACCAAGCATCAGCAGAGCCAAACTCTGACACTCCAGGAGTGGCTCTGAAGCTGTTGTGCCCAACTGCTCCACACAACAACCCCATCATCAGGGACATAACCAAATGCATCTCACTACAAACTGATTTTGTGAAGGCCAGAGAGGAGGATGAGCACAGGACACAACAGCAGTTTGAGTCCACCCACAAGCCAAGGAAATGATTCATGCAGTGGCCATTTAGAGCACGGAACTCTGCGCTGTGGACCTTCTGCTAAGTCACCATCTCTTAGAAGATCTAACTGCTTTTCACAAGGTTTTATTTTCAATTATTATTGTTATTACTGTTACATGACAGATTCTTTCAAGCTGTTGCACAGTCCTGTTTCTTCAGGTCCAAGGAGGAAGCACAAAGTACTGCAGCCTTGAATGATACCTGCACCCTAAAACACTGCAAATTCTATGCCTCACTATACTGGCATCTCCCTGCACCCCATTTTTTCCTGCTACAATGTTCCATTTTGAAGTGTCATAGTCAAATATCTGGGACAGTTTCTTGCCTTGAGTGAAAAATCACTTCCTCCAACTTCCAGAGAAAAACTGCATGTCTATATATTTAGTAACAAAAACTGGAGTAACATTTAACAAAGAATTTGTTCTTCCCTTACTGTAAAGGAACACTTCAGCTCATCAAGCTGACATTCTTCTACTGAAAACCCATCTTGTTAGAAAAAATATTCTCTTTGGAACTGTACCAATACGTACTTAATGAAATGCACATTTGAAAAATAGGAAGCACTTCCTTTTTATTTGCACCCACAGGTATTGTAGTGTGTAAAAATATTTTTTAAATAACCACTTTCACCCTATTAGAAAAAAAAAAAAATAGGAGTTATAACATGTTCTCTTTGCGTTCAGATAGGACACTCAGTGCACAGAGCAGTTTAGGTCTTCAGTGCTGGACTGAAGACAATCTCAGGCCCAGGCTGTGCTGGGATTTTCTGCGGATGTGCCTTGGTCATCCAAGGTCAACAAGAGATCCCTCCCAGTCCTGAGGCCGCTCTGAGCTACTGTGGCAAATGACACAGGAGAAGTTGAGTTTCAGATGACCCTTTTGCTCTGTCCTCAGCCAAGTACCACATTTAGTGATCTTCTAATTCAGTGAAGCATTTAATCACATTTAAATACCTTTCTGTATCATGATTATCTTAAAATGCATGCTGGAGGAGATAATTATAAAATAACCTCCCACAGCAGCCTGTAAGGTTATCTGTCCTGCAAATTACAGTGTAAACAATGGCACATCATTTCTCTGTAGTTTTTTACCTTGACTGAATCATCTTTAAACCATAAATGTTTTTAGGTCAGAATTCTTAAACAGCATGAAATAAATGCTGTTCCCACTTTCCAAGTTGCACCGGACAGGCAGAACTTACTCAAGATATTTAACAATTTACAAGTAAGTTATAGTCAATAATCAAACCAATGAGCAGTTGTAAATATAACCATCAGCTTAACATCAGAACATGCTGCCCAATAGTGAGCTCCATTTTTGAAACACACTGGAAGAGACCATCTTTTATGGCTGACACTTTCTCCAGCAAAAATTACTAAATGCACCAGCCTGACTCTGTCAGACTGACCTTAAGAAGGTGACATTGCTCTTACCATGTGGCAATTAACACTCCCATGGTGAGTAACAGGATGAATCATTCTAACAAAAGCAAAAACCCCAAAAGTGATCAAGCGAAATGGCTATGCTGTCTATTCTTCTCCTTTCAAACAGGTTGCTCCTTCCCACACTGTACTGCCAACAGCCCTGGGACATTGGATCTCCCTGTCTCAACAGCAAACTCTGACAGTAAAGAGCAAGGACAGTCTCTGGACCACTGTTTACTCCAGAGCCAAGCCTGGGCGGTGTGGGACCCCTTAGCTTTGGGAGACAGCAGTATCTGGAGCCACCGCTCGCAGCAACCAGAGATGATTCTCACACAATTTTCCTCAATCAATGCTCTCCCCAAAAGCTGTGTTGGTGTCATTGCTACCCATGCAGCTGCTTGAGATGCCCTAACTTACTCTATCTGATCATTCCTGCTACTGGGAGAAATCTTCTTGTGTAAAATAGGAAGGGGGATCAGAGGGAAAAGAGACACCTCTGCTGCGCACCAGGAGCTCACTTCGGTTTAGAAAATAATAATTTAAAAAATAATACAAATACAGTGCTGCAGAAATGTTCATCTGCAAAGGTCTGGAAGATGAAGGTCATCTATGTGTACATAATGTAGGACTAATTTGCCCATAAAGAAAAAGTAAACAATTGCCTGGTTTGAGACACCTGCTTTAGGAAATGGGTGAGTACAACAGAGCACAAATCTGAGCCAGTTCTCAGATAGTAGGATTGAAAAGCTTTCCAGAAGTTATTGGTTGTGTGAGGAAAACCCTTTCACTCCACAGCAGCAGTTTCCCCAAAACAGATTTGGGGGAAAAAATGCTATCAAGTATTCTTCCAAACACACTTTTTGTTTGCTGAGCCCACCCTTCATCCAAAAAGAGTTCTTTTCCCCACAAAAGTATTTTTCTGCTTACACCTATAATAGTTCAAGAGCAGAAAAGGTGACCTCTCCTCTCTTATTTTTGATGATCATATTCCACATTTTTTCTTTGCTTCCGAACCATTTGCTAAACTTATTACACTATAAATAACTTTCAAATAAAGAAAAAAAACCCCACATTTTTGGGTAACATATACTATTTATCACCAAAAATATTTTGGTAAATGGTCCACGTCTTTGTCAATTAAAAAAACCTCTAAAACATCTCTATCTTGTGAAGTACTGTCAACTTTTCTTTAAACACGACTTTAGGATAGTAACTATCTTGCTGCATTTCTGGTGGTATTAGAACTGAGTGAAAAGTCCAACTAGGAGAGTCACTAGAAATCAAACCTGGGAGGGAACAGCACCACCTGGAGAGTCTCATGGCACAGGGAGAGTTCTGCTGCAGCCACAAGAATCTCTGCTACACTTAACCTTGAGACATAAGAGTTGAAGATTCTGGGGTCAGTCCAAGCACACAACAGGAATTTTTCTACTGGTGCAAAAAACAAACAAAATAGAGAGAAAAGCAAATAAACCCAAGGACAGTTCTACCCTCATCCATAATTGATAAGTCACCATGAAGTCTGTGAAATAAATGAACTGAACCCAACTTCAGAGTGAATCCAGAAAACTCCGAAGAAAGATCTTTCATCTATAAACTGTGTGTTATAAACACACTGTGTCCACATCAGCAATTAACATATGCAATTATCTAGGAAAAAGCCTGAAATTATTTAGTCCAACGAAAGGAGGACACAACAAGTAGCAAATAAATTTGGATTATAATATCACAGAGTAACTCTCACTGAAATAGGCCGTATACATTCAGTATATGCTTTGCTGCATTTTTATAACAGAGATATATTAATAATGGCTTCTTTCCTTTCTGCACTAAAGTCAGGATTCTTAATAAGCACAGACAGAATATAGACTGGCTTCAGCATTTCTCTCCTGGAAAACCAGCTACAATAGCACAGACAATTTTGAAACCAAATCTCATTTAAAACATCAGAGCTAATAGAACGCTTAGGAAACTGGTTCTTTTAAACTCTCCGTAACTGCAATTGTGATTTTTCACTCTGGAAACACAGGCAAGATTTCCACATGCAGAATAATCAGAAAAGACCAACAAAACATTTTATGTAAAATAAATGGATGCCTTATCCTGCAAAGACTTGAAAATATTTCCTGTTGCCAGGAAAAATACTCATAAAATTTGGAATGTGAAACAACAGCTGGGAACAGTTAGCTACAGGAGAAGCAGTCTGGTTTGTAGTCATTTCGGAAACCAACGCACAGAGCGGCAACCATAGGTTTTCATTTCCTTTGTGATAAGCCTTTCGCAGAGAGAAATTCAGCAGTATTTTTCCCTGCCATACTTTGAAACCTACTATGAATTTCATAAGTTCATATTTGAAGGGTCTAAAGCAGACTTGAAAGCACAATAGTCAAAACAACCTGGAAACTATGCTGCAAGGGATGAAAAGGATCCCTAGTCAGGTGGGAGCATAAAAACCACCAGGGAGCACCAGGCTTGGCCCCCAGTCCCAGTGCTCACTCCAGGCATCTTTTTACTGACTGCTTCCTTGATTCTAGCACAGAACCAGAATCAGTTTATTCATCTGCTGGATGAATTTCTTCCTGCCACAGATGTACATCTTATCTCACATGCCTTTTTTACTCTTTGTTTCCACAAACACAATCTTGATTTTTACTGCACAGGATGAGAATCTGGTACAAGAAAAGGACTTTCAATTCCACAAAAACAAGCACAGAGCAAATAAACCTCATCAGCTGTCAAAAGACAGATTTGCTTCCTACCAGAGAAGACAAACATTATTCAGATGTCTATGCCCACAACTGTTTTCAGATTCTAAATACAGAGGTAGAGAATTCTATCTGAAATATGAAGAAACTAAAAAGGCTAATGTCAAATATGCAGACTTCATTCCAGCAGAAAAGCTTTCATTAATTTCTCACTTGATAATGAGTTTTTGTTGCTTCCCTGCAGTATCCGTAATGTCAGAAAAACACTCCGTGTTTTGATAATATTTGAGAAACACAAAAAGTTAATTTTGTAACTCTAGTTGTCAGTTTTAATGGAAATATTTGCACTGCTGACATCGGCATGAAACCTAGGTAACATCTCTGAATGGAATAAAGGCTACAGCGAAAAATGGTGAAAAGCAACTGGTAAACACCATTCCTCAGTATAGAATTGGGCTTACTTTTAAACATAAAACTAGCTTGGGTTTTAATACATATGGCTGCATTACTCCAGCTGCACATTACCATTAACAAGCAAAACCCAATAATCTCAAGTAGGGCTTCTAATACAGAAGTAAACATGCTCACTTTACAAAGTGTATATCAAGTTCAACAAAGCTAAACAATGCCTTGGTGAAAGCTTTTATTTTCTCTTTTTCAGCAATCCCTACAGCTTAGTGTAGTCCGCTGAATCAATCACAGATGAAGGCAAACTCTGCATTTTTATACCATTGTCTATGATTTAATGAGTTATATTATTTATTTAAAGTGAAGTCAAGGACTGGCATTCAACGCAAGAGGAAAAGCAAACTTAAGTCCTTTCATTAAGGAGAAGGATCCTAAATACAGATAAAAGTATTATGGCTGTATATTTTTATCTCATTTTAATACACAGAGTTTAACCACATCAAAGACTGAGATATAACTGCTATTATTAGAGGCCTGGAATGAATTCACACAGAAAACACTGACAGGACAGTTCTCCCATATCCAGCTCTATATTCTAACAGGATGTCTTCCCTCCAGAGCTGCTTTCTGTTGTTGCTCTCCCTAATCAATAGTGCTTCAGAACATAAACTAGATCTGTCTGCCTGCCCACAGCTGCAAAGGTCAAGCTGATGCTAAGATCAGTGCTTTAAGGAAAAATGAATCCACGGATTTTGACATTCGGGAAAAGGAGAAACTCCTGAAAGAAAATCCACTTGCAGTAGTCCTCGCTCCACTGAAGGCAGAGGAAAGCCCGAAGTGAGCTGAGGCTCCGGACAGCCATGGCTCACACTGACATGCAGAGACTCAGAGGGGTCAGTCTAGGACTGGTGCTGTTCTCCAGCACATCAGACATTTTGAAAACTCCAGAAAAGTGTGGGAAGCTCAAGCCAAACAAATTCTTTCAGAAAAAGGGCCATAGCAGCAGGTCCAGGGGCTTCTGCAGGGACACAGGAGAAAGTTTAATTCTCTCAAGAAGATGGAAAACTGCCTTGATATTTTCTTCCCATCATATAGCATCCTGTTTGTATATAGTCGTATAGTTGTCTGCTGCAATTCTTCCCTTAATGTGTAATTTCAAGTGTTTTGACTTTTTATCTAGCTCCTCCTGTCCTAAATATAATTTTTTCTGTCCTATTTTTTCCCCTACAAGTTTTTCTCTTCTTTCCCTCCTTCTATTCTCTTGTGTTTTCCATTCCCTTTTAGCTAAACTGCACCCAAAAATATCTATGTTTATATTTGTGTATATATATATGTGCACACGTGTGTATGTTTATTAATAATAACACACTGTGAGTGTTTACCAACCCTCCTGATATTTGTTTGTTCTAGGCCTTCTGTTGCCCTGTGTATGAATCATCCATTTAGGCAGCAAGTTCTTCAGGAAAAGGACTGCTTGTTGTTCTAAATCCATACAGTGCCTAGTACATACAGTCCCATTCTTAATTATTATAATAACTGCACCAGCGCTTTTGGTTTCCTCACTTCCAGAATGCTGGATGCTTGCTTTGTGTGCCTTCAGTTCTCTAACAAACCCTTAAGAGAAAAACTACAGCACAAACAGCACGTGACACAGCAAAGCTTTGTGTTTGACATGGAAACTCCGAGAGGAGCACAGCAGTGGTCAAAACAAGTCCTGCCCACTCTCCCGCACAGAGCATCATCCACAGCTCCCAGCAGAGCCCTTGACGTACCCCCTTTTCCCAGAGGAAACACACAATTCCTGTTAACATCCACACCAATTTCACATGCACTTTGCGAGGAAAATCGAGCCCTTTCCACACAAGTGTGACCTACTGAAATCCAGTCCTGGTGGAGGGGCAGGGGTAAGAGGAAAGAATGGCGTGTTCCCGCTCCCGGACACTGCAGGACACTGAGCTCTGCCTTCCCTAACAAAAGATTCTTTTCATTAAAGGGTGGAAAAAAATCCCCTTTTATTCTTTAGCCTTTGAAGGGCTTACATCATCGCTTCTTCAATTTCAGGATTTTAGTGAAAACAAGCTTTCTGCAGGGCTGGTCAAATGACTGTTAACTAAGAATTCCTGGGAGTGTTTAATCTACACTCTCTATTAATTTATCATTAGGGTACCTTCTAATAATGACTCATCTAATGAAGAAACAAAACCACAGCAGAAACCCTCCCTGCTCCTACAGTATTAGTTACAATGAACCTGGGCATCTGTCCACCAAAGCAGTCACCAGACCTCTTTTTGTTTTCCACCCCCCAATTAGCCCCAAGGCTTCCAAGGGAAAAACACCACGAGCTTTACATATTGCAAAGAAAATTTTTTAACACTGGCCTTTCATCACACGCACAAAAAGAAAATTTCACCATCAAGGTTGTGTCCAACAGCTACCTTGAATGTGATGAGATGAATTATTTGTGAATAGGAATGGAATTAATAAGGGAAAAGGCAGTTGTACCAGCCTTCTATGGTTTTCCCTCTCTTTTTTAAATTTAAAAAAAGAAAACAACACTTTTTTTTATTCCCCAAAGATGTTTCCATTCATAGGCCTGTGATTCATTCTTTTTTGAGAAACCCATGTAACCCAAAGTAATACAGCTTTGAGAATCTGAGCACACATTTAACCTTCAGCAGGGAAATCCCGTACTGAAAACTGAGGAAAGCTCCAAATTAAGGAAAATTTGTGTTTTATTAGGAACAAATAAGTTGTGCTAGTGATTTTCAACAGAAGGCTCTAAACGTGATTCCTCCCACGAGCCCTTCCACCTCTGTTTTACTATTTCTACAGCACAGGCTGCTTGAAAGAGCTAAGTGTACCCAACAGCATCAAGTCAAGGCAAAGTCATTACTTCACCTACTTTCCCTGTCACCAAGCAAAGAAAATCCACTTGGGCCAAAAGCTATTTTTTATACCTCAAATAAAACAGGACCTTTAGAGAACTAACAGCCATAGTTTTAAATTTCGGGCTAGATGCCGTGCTTTTAGTTATGGTTATCCTGAAACCCGAGAGGGAATTACACCAATCTCTCCCCAAGCCTGGGCAGCAGTTTCCATTTGTCTCCTGTAAATAAGCTAACTTCATGAAAGGCTCTGCTTCCATGAGCTGTTCGCCTACAGTCAGTCTTTGTCTTGACCTGTGCATTCATCAAAACTGCCTGCAAGCCATTCCTGACCAAAGGTTGCAATGCACTCAACTGTAATTTGCTATGGAACTTTCAATAGGACCCACCATAAATCCTGGGCCACTTCTTTAGACTAAACAAGCGTCATTTCTTTTGGGTGACACAACAGCCTGGCTCAGCGGAAAACCAGAGAGCTGGCACAGAAAGGGCCCACCACAGGGATAGCACCACAAGGCACTGGGTTGTTCACAGGTCTCTGCTGCTCAGCTCAGAATTCCAGTTCCACACAGACTTGACCGATCAGATCTTGACAGATGTGTCTTCAAAAGCTGGCCACCCGGAACAGGCAAAAAGAACCACAGAAAGAAAAACTGTGTCTGAAAAGGATAAGTCAGAGATGCATCTATATCCTCTGTTTTGAGAATATGTACCAGTACACAATGAGAGGAGGTCACTGGTCTAACAGAGCAGAGTGCATCAATCAGAAGACGTGAAATATTTTACCAGTAAGGTAATTGTTTAATTACACTCACACTCACTCATACATATTAGCTATGATTAACTTCAGTCTACAGAGATAGATAATATTCAAAAAAATAAAGCAAGTCAACTTTCACAGACACAGATTTGGACATTCTTGACGTATTTTGTCTGTGAAATTAAATTGCAGAAAGAATAGCTATCTGAGGTGAACAGTAAAGCAACAGGCTTTACAGTTTGTGTGCTCATCGTCATACCCCATCAGTGCTCACAATCCAAATCTCTCAAAGCTAAACTAGTAAAGGAGATTGAACACAAAACAGACCCAAAGGAATCTGCAGCTGGAAAGGGATTTACTTCATCATATCACCTGGAATGAAAAACTTAAACATCCAGCCAAGGAGTAACACAAATGCAACCTTATTATTCACATGCTTGTCTCTGCAAATGTGTCTCTGACCTGGCACCTCAAGCACTCCCTGACTTCACACAGATGCTTTCTTCCCCCCTGTATCAGACTACTTAGCACACGGAGAATATGAATCCTTAAGGATTTAATAAAGATACCGTTTGGATCAGAAAATTGAGGTTGACTTCCCAATGCGTCACAGGTAGACACTGGTACTTATGAATTCAGATTGATTGCAAGGGAAGTTTTTTATCCTGGCAACACTGTTGCCATAGTGATCCAGGCTGATCCAATATTCTTAGCAACCGCTCCTAATTCTCCATCCCCAGCACTCCTTGCTTTCCTCCAAGGCTGAGCTGTGTAACCTCATTTCCAAAACCCCACTGACCACCAGCAGACCCACTAGAGCAGCAGGAGCTCACAAATTGGAGTGCCTTTTCCACAGGTACACCTGATGGGTACCTGATATGTCAGTACAATGTGCTTTGCATATGAGAGGATATGGAAAGCACACTTGGCCTTGGGACATTGAACAGGGGAGAGAGTCATGCAGGACCTATTCTGCTAACACTTTCAGATCCTGGGGACACAAGCAAGAGAGCAGTGAGGGCCTGTGATGTTCCAAGACCACAAAAATCCACCTTATTATTTCACACACATACTGACTTCACCATCATTCCTCTGGGCTAAAATACTACTTGATAAAGTCAGTCTGAAGTTGTGTCATTGAAACCACAAGAAGATTCATATATGACCTGAGGTTTTACACCAGTTAATTATTACACTATAAACAACTGCCTCTCTTGCACAAAGCTAGGCACACTGTACTCCAACAGGCTTCTGAGCCAGCTGAAGATAAATCAGGAAACCACAACACCTGTGTTACTCCAACTGCACACACTGTGTTTGGCAACCATCCTCACTTCCTGTTGGAGGCTGTGTGCTACCACTGCTGCCTACGGCTGGGCTTCCCTCTACTAGACCCAAAATACAGCCTGAGTTCTCACGCTGATTCCATGTAGGACCAAGAGACTTAGAGCTCCTCATGCAGGTAAAGATTTATGGACTTGATCTGGGAATGCAAAAAGGAATAGTAGAAACTACTACTCTAGTGAAGGTGGAGGGGAAAGTGGAATGGATAGAGCAGCTGCTAATTAAACACAGGTTCGGGCCTGCTAGCCAGTACCAAGCCCAGATGTGCTACCACTAGAAGCATTCAATAGTGCCAAGAGCAATGAATTTAACGTGACTGACAGCTGCAACACAAAGCCTGATGACCCAACTGCTCTGTTCTGGATTGCTACTCGCTAAACATTAACTTGTAAGATTGGTAACAAAAAATAAAAAACCTGCTCAAAACAAATAATCCATTACGAAACATTAACCATGCACTCAAGAAATAAGAGAAAATATTTTCCAAGTTTTAATACATGTGTTAAAGTTTGGGCTCTGATCTTCAAGGTCTTTTCCAATCAAAGTGATTCTATGGAAGTAGACCTTCTGGATGGTCTCTCCAAAGGGAAGGTGTAAAAGCAGCAGGCAAGCAGAGAAAATACTACGTAATGGCACATTCTGAAGTAAGAACACCAAACTACAAAGAAACATCATTTAGAAGGTCTTTTTCAATTGTATTTCCAAAAGCCAAAGAACGGAAATTTTCAGGTATGCTCTAATTGTCAGGTTACATTTTTTCCATTCCTATGGTAAATTACAAGCTTCAACCAAGATTAAGGACTCAAACATATTCACACCACAAATTTGGAATAAAAGACTGTCACTAAATGAGGTTATTCAGCATTCCTAGACTAGAAAGCTCCTGATAAATTTTTGGCTCCCTTCCTGAACAGAATCCTCTGAGTGTCCCCTGCTGTAATAAAGAAGCACCCCTGGTTTGACACGTGAAATCTACAATTTGGGAGAAACATTGCAGGAGGACAACAGCTGCTCGGCAAACATCCTGATCTTGACTCCATACCAACACGTTCCAAGGACAATTTTCCAGAATCACAATGGCTTTCCCTCAATAAACCCAAATAAAATGGAGATCAGCCTGGACATTTCAGCTTTTTTCAGGTACTTTTTATCAAGTGCAAGATAAGCAGAATTCTGCCAGATGCTTAGCTAACACACAGACAATTCGATAAATATCAGTTAAAGCTTTACTTCTCTATTTCCTGCTTATTTCTCTTCAGAGGGATGCTGGGAAGATGCAAGCCATAGCATTGCACAGCTCCCAACAATATTGTATTTACTTGGACAGATTTTGCGGTCTCTTTCAAGTGTGCTATATATAGCTGATTATTTTGCTTTCTAGTCTAGAAAAGGAAAATCACAGCTGACACAGATTTCTTCTCAGCAGTCGCCTGCAAGCCCTGGCTGCAGATCTCCACCCACAGCACAGAACAAGCAGCAGAGTCCTGCAGTTGCAGGTGCTCTGAGCGTACACTGGACACCTACTTGTGTTGTCTTCTGTCTCAGAATTAAGCACAGATAACAAAAGGGAAATGTTAGAAATATCAATGCTTCAGGTCAGTTACATATTTATCGTATTTGCAATTTAATCCAGCCATCAAACAGATTCCATAGAGAATATCATATTAGCCATTGGGCTTAATGTATTCTGGAATCAAAGCTAAGGCAGCATGTATTGCGGTATCCAATTTATATACACAAGCTCTTTTTTCGTTTTTTTTTTTTTCCCTTAAGACCAAAGAAATGCCAATTGACAGCCTTTCACGGTTATGTCACTTTGATGGTGCTAAGCCAGAACCCCCGTGTGAGGAACCCTTGCATAATTTATTCCGGTCATCTTCATTTTGAATAGGTGAAAAGAAATATTTTAAAGATTCCACCTTGAAGACAGCAAATTTCCCTTTTTTAAGGGCTTTTAATAAATAAAAAGAAGGTTGACGACACCACAATCTAGCCAATACAATTTATCCTCTTAACTTCCAATAATCTCCTTATAAAGGTCTGTTTTTCAAGGTGAGAAAATGTTAGGAGCTCTCCACCGGTAGCATATGGCACATTAAACAAACTTGCTCATGTCACACTGAAAGAAACGGTGCTAAAAGAACATCAGGACTGCAATTGCATAAACTCATGCAGTAGGAAAGCCAGAATTACACAGTTTAAATCTGCCCTTTTGTATGTATCAACGTTGTTTATCACAATGCTATAGAACAGAGTCGTTTTTCCACAAGATCCAATAGTAATTAGGGGATGCCTTTTCCAATTGCCATTCCTACACTCTATTTTTGGCCCTGTTCTTCCTTTTTATCTGTTGGGTTTTTGTCAGTTTTTTCCTAACAAAGGGCCTTTGTCCAGTGGCAGAGCTGTTATTGCTCCTCACTCAGTGCATGTGTGCCTGCTCCATCCTTACCCACTGCTGGCTCAGAATGCCCAGGCCACAGTCCCTCTCCCAGCTCCACAACCACCACACACTCCACAGTGGAGCACCTACATAATGTCATAGAATCCCAGAATGTTTGGGGTTGAAAGGGACCTCAAAGATCATCTCAGTCCATCCTCCTGCAAGTCACATGAAAATCAGTGCCTAATTCTGGGACCATGTTCAGTGTGATGCTGCAAACTTGTACAGCTTCATGCTTTTGCCTTGGAAGACACACACACTTACAAATGCAGCTCCATATGTTAGCAAAAAACAGACTTAGGTTGTTAAGTCTTTTCCCTACCATTACAAACCTTAACTTGTAAAATAAAACAGGAGGTATAGAGCTCATAAGAATTTCTCCATGGACTTATAACTTGGAAGAAATATTTTAAACTGGACAGAAGCCTGAGATTTATTCCCTGGACATTCCATGTTTACAAAAAGACAGCAAATTACCTACTCACTGGATTTTTTGGAGGCAGCTAGGGATGGTGATGTTAGTCTAGAGTGCCTGAGTTTAAAAAAAAGGGAACCAAATGAAAATCCTATCCTGTAGCACCTGATTAACACTTTTTTTACGACTACACTACTCAGAGAACTAAAGAGAGAAGATAGGGTTATCCCCAGACTTTTATACAGGTTTTTTCTATGCATTTTAATTTTTAAGAAGTCAGTTTTTCAGAAGCTGTTAAGCCTTGAGCTCTAACACAAAGTAAATAAATAAATATACAAATACAGGAAGACTTATATGAAAACCCTTTTGGGATATGCCCTACATAGCTGATAGGGGCCAAGATTTTATACATATTTAGCTGAGTTACTCTAAAATCTCCTTGACAACAGAGATGCAATGTTGGCCTGGGCACTGAGGAGACTCATGGCCTTGGCACAGGAGTCAGAATGCAGCAGGCTGGTTCCAAGGAGTAACCAAAGCATCGAGGCCATGACAGGAGGAGGGGGGAAGCAAAGAGGTAAGAAAAGGGAACACTTGTTAGAAGGACAAAGAATATCAGACAATAACAATAATTGTATGGAATAATTAGATCTCTACAAAGCAAAACAAGTTGAAAGACTAACCCTGAAGAGGGAAGTTATGAAATTAATTCTCAGGACACCAGCTATGCACTTATTAAACCACGTATAAACATTCAAATGACAACTCAGCACTTCTGCAATCTTTTAAAATCTTCCAACTGTTAAGAAAATACATTAAAGGGAACAAAAGTGGATCATCTTTAGTTTTCATTATACGGAAAATCTCACCAGGCAAGCAAAAGCCACTTAACTGCTATTCCATAAAATACTTCATAATGAGAATACTCACTAGTTCTATTATTAACGTCAATACGCTATAACTCAGATGGCCTAAAAATGTAACAGCAACTAAATCCTCATGATGGATTTGTTGTTTCCTCATACCAGGCCACTGTTTCTGATTATTTTAATTGGTTACTACTGGCAATACTGTATTTAGGAAAATTAGGCAATAAATTATATAGCTAATCATGTGGTCACAGGAATCATATTAACGTCATATTACTGTGTCTAGGAAACTGCCTGCTGCTGTGCTTGGAACTTAAGTAGAAAATGAATAAAATCTGTCATCAGACCAATGAACGTTGGTGTTATTTTACCATTGGTGCCCCGTTTAGCTCGATGCCCTGCAGGCACAACCTGCTGAGACACCAGTTTGTGGCAGGGCTAGTTCAGAAACAGAGACAGCAGAGCCAACGCAGCAATCCATGTCAGGCAAGACCCCACTGCTGCACCCCCTGGACATTGAGGAAGGAGGGAGGATCTGGGACCTCCTGTCTCAGCACATCCAACCTCTTTCCCTCCTGGACCCATACTAAACAGGCAGGCCAGAGTCTCACCAAATCTCCAGCTCTTATCAGTTGACTTACTCCAACAACTAAATGCAGTAAGTCAATAAAGGTGAAAATATTTTATTTGTGGGTATGAGTTAACATCTGACATAGAGCAGAACTCCCTTCCCACGCTGCCCTAAGATGGAGCTCTTCTAAGGAAAAGTGCAGAAAAAAAGAAGAAATTAATTGAGTGTGTTGGGCCCTGTTCTCCCTTCCTCCAGCTTCCTCTTCCCACTCTAATTTCTCTCAAGATATTGAAAAGGCTCCTTGAAAACACAGCTGAGTGGGTGATATAGTATATTCAGGTTTGGTTCACATGAGGTTTGACTGGGTCAAAAGATTTCTTCAGTAAATTTTCATTTCCCTTGGAGTCAGATGTACATACTAATGGGGAACTCCTGGTGTTTTTAAGATGAGACGGATTCATATTAATGTTATTCCTTTTATTTTTGATGCATTCTTTCCACTGAGTTGCTGCAGGGAGCCCAGGGAAGAAAATGCTGTTTAAAAACCAGCTAAAATTTTGCTATTGTAGAAACACAGAGCAACTCCTGAGAAAAATTGCAGAAATTCTCCAGCACTCCCCTCACTGCAGACTGAACTGATCCTGAGCCATGTCGGTTGTCAGAGGATGGCTCCTTCAGTTACACATAAATAATCTGAAGGCTGATATGGCTATACTTCAACAATTTCTACCTAAAACTTCAACAGCAAAATTTGCCAGCATATTCTGTGATGTATAACTTAAATTTGCATTGCTCCACAGAAATAGGTCAAGGATCTAATTTACTTGTTTCTAATTAGTCTATTAAATTGATAAACAATCTTCGTGCAAAACTTTTTACTTGAAATATGCCTATGAGGCAACATTATTTTAGCCATTCTAGTCTGGTGTGAGCTCAAATTACCTGAAATTTGGAATTTTTGTCCAAGTCCAAAACCAAGATGCTCAGAAAACAGAAACATGAGCTGAGATCCTGAAAACAACCACTGCCAGAACGATCCCTCCTGTGAACAGAAAGCACCTCTAATTCTTGGGTTTGTTATCCACCAATGGCACATGCTATAATCAATAGCTACTCATTTACTTTCTGATTATAGAATCCTAGAATCATTTAGGATTTTAATACCAAATTTTCACCGAGCATTGCTAAGGCCACTGCTAAATCATGTTCCCAAGTGCCACAATCCACAAGCCTTTTAAACAATTCATTCATTGCCAAAATGAGTAACCAGCTAAAATGAATTCAACCTCTAAATATTAAAGCGTTGTCCAAAGTGGCTACACTGTAGAATGCTCCAAGCTTTGCCATGGCTCTTTCCTCCCTAAGGAGAGAGCTGTGTGCAAGTTAATTTTTATTCATGCTAAAACCAGCACTAAGATACGGCGTAAATACACATAAATTCCAGACACTTATCCCTCAAATTCAGCAAATCTCATTCTGCTGTTTCTTTGGCCACTGGCATGACAGTGAGAGATACAGAACATTTTTTATATTAATTTGTAATTAATTCATTAATTATAAATTAAATAATTATATTAACAAACCACATCTTTACAATTTTACAGTGATTACATTACTAGAAGTTAATGAAATTATGAGTATTAATTTCAGACATATATGAAGTATACCTATATGAAAATAATAACGTAATTTTTCTGCAAGCATGAAGAGACACCTCTCTTCTGTTCTGTTACCCCCACTTCAAGAAGTTCACAACCCAAAGAAGTCCCACACAGAAAAAAAAGTGAAGTGATGAACATCACTATAAAGTCTGTAAGGTCACGTAAAAAAAGTCCAGAACAACAAAAGCCTAGGAGATATTAATAATGCACAGCTAATACCAAAAATCAAAGGCTTGTCAGAAGCCAGGCAAGCCCATGCTAATTTTGCAGAGATAATAAGAAGTGAACGCCAGCAGGCTTGTTTGTCGTGACAATAAGCCCATAAAATAGCAACACACAAAATAAAAAGATACAGCATAAGAAAATGTAAGTAGATTAGCAACATTTCAAATTGCAAAAAACAAGGAGTTTTTATACAATGCCACTACATACTACCTAATGCTGCCGAGTGGGAGCATCAACAAAGCACAGAAAAGGATTCAGGGCAGAGAAAAGGCTATAGTGGGTAGTGGATAAATCATCCAAGTCCTCCTGATGGCTGCACCCCTGTGCCCTCCACAGGGGTGTTGGAGTGAGCCAATGTCTTAGAAAGAGCCAAAGAAATGAACTCAATCCCCTCCACTGCAGCTCCGTTAAAGTCTGAGGAACAAAACTTACAAAGCATTGTTCTTCCACGCAGAAACAAGACGCATTATGTGTAAGAAGATGGTTATTCAACTAGGTTAAGGCTAGAAGCCTGGACTCAATTCTCCCAAATATATGACAAAAAAGACTTAGCAGGTTAAGTTTTCTCAAGCCCCATTGGAATGACCTTATGCTGAACTAGGGCTGTATTACTTTTCCTCCCACTTGTTTTCAGAAAGGTTTTACATTTGTGGGTTGAGGCAGCCAGTACACACAGCCTTACAGAGTTAATACACAGCTATCCGTCCTCAGAATATGCTTTTTCTTTAATTTTTGATTAATACTAACAATACTGAATCATGTGAACCAAACAATATGCAGCAATGAGAATTCAAGGATACCTGTATTACTTACTCATGGGCAGACTTCATACTGGGTCTACTCCACCTTTCAGACCTAATCTTTAGGGGGTGCATTGTTATAAATCCCTCAGGGTAGGTGCTCTCAGCTCCAAAATCGTTAGAAACTGCTGGGATGTAATTCAATGCCTTGTCTCTCTACTTACTGGATATGTGCCAGCACACACTGTATTGACAGGTGAAATGAATGGCAGTCAGGAGCTTAAATAACTTCAAAAACCTGACTCAAGCATCACAGCGATATGCTTTATCATGCACTGAGATTGGGAGCTCTAATAGAAAGGCAAATTTGTTAAACTGTCTTCTCAAAGTCTTCATTTATCTAACAGGAGTGTAAAGACCAAATATCAAAAAGCAATTTTATATCTGTTTTATACGCTCATATTGGTGCACATACTAAAACAACGTCATCATGAATACAAATAATGTTCAGCAGAGCATGTTGTGGTGTAGTCAGAGTCGATATTCTTCAATCTAGTTATTCCATGTTGCTTTTAACACATGTGTTTCAGCTGTCAAATTTGGGCTCAATTTTCACATATTGGCCTGTGCTACTGTTCCAAATTAAAACAAATTAGGAGCTCCCTGACCTCGTATTTGCTTTCCTCCAGCCAGCTCATGGCACAGCTCAGTGTAGAGTGGGGAAAGCATGTCATTAAAATGCGGTGAAACTGAGCAAAGCTAAGTACTCTATGCTAAATGAATTTTTCCCAGGGTGGACAGACTGCTTAAGATATCAGATTTTTTCTACTGACATTTAAAAGTATCATATTGTTTTGTTCTTCAGGCACCTGAAAAGCCCACAAGGTGAGCAGAAAGAGTTAAGTCATAAAGTTATAAGTAGACTTTCTCAAATACACAATTGTTTGGTCTGTATTTTCATTTCAATACATACACTTACTTACTGGATACACCAGTTTTTAAAAAAAAACCCACGACTCTCCTAAAGTGATAACATAGAATACAATCCAGTGCCACCTTCAATCAACTTGTGTTTTAGGCCACTTCTTGGTAATTGAGGACAAATCTACACCACATGCTTCAAGTCTGCTCACCAAACTGTTGGAAAATGGGGATGCATAATGAATTAGTAACTCAAAGTTATTTCTACTCCTTTGTTTTCTACACAAACAAAACCTAGAAAGGTCTTTAACAGCTCCTCCACACCCTTACAGCAGCCCTGATGGCAGGCTGCTGCTATAGGATTAAAAGAAAGACCTGCTTAATAATCCAAAGGGTTTGCCACTGCTGTTTGGAGAACAGAAGGGGTCTAGAAAATATTTTTGCAAAAAGGACATCAAAGAAACCAAGTCACAATAATCAATTTCCTTAAGTTCCTTTACAATCTATAAATGGTTGCAGTTTCTGTAACACAGGAGTCTGATGTAGCACATCTTACTAACACAGAATACTGTTAATAAAAAAAAAGTTTCAATATAATCACTCGCTTGAGTAAAAGCTGTTGAATATGATTGCCTAAAACCACCTAAGCCTCTCAGGTCAGTGGCTTCACATTGGTGAACCCTTCTGCTAATTATATTACCCCAGACATTTACTTGACTTACACACCTTACCAACATGCATCACTTAACATGCAGCTTAAAAAACATTTTAAATAATTTCTTTGGGCAGAAGCATGCTACTGAATATAATACAGTTTTTTAATTCAACTTAAAAGCTTGAAATAAATGCTACTTCCTCAAAATACCAAAGAGCTAAAAATAGTTTAGAATCCCTCCTACTGAGTAGCTTCTTTTCCACAGTAATTTGCAGCATGATGATGAAATGAGACAAAAACATAAGGGGAAACCCATATCATAAAATACCAAAGCAAATGTTAGTTAAAAGGTCATAAAGCAACAGCATTATCTCACACAGAGAACAAAGATGAAAACAAAATCAGACCAAACTGAAAGAGAAACTCAATTTTTTCATCAAACATTCAAGTGATAAAAAGTTCAGGGTAGGTCTCTGAAATGAGTTTTTAATCGCTTGCTTATTTTATTGCTCCTCTAATGATATAATTATTCTCCACATGATGAATGAAAAAGCAGAGACCTGACAGAGCCCTGTTCATAAGCAATCTTGCAGGACCAGATCTGAACATAAAAGACCCCTGGAACACAGCAAGTGTCAAGAGGACACAAGCTGCGGGGCTGATTAGCTATTTTGATTCTATATTGAGAGGATCCGATCCATAAGCACAAGGAGATTAGAAATCACTCTGCTACAGCTGTGGCTTTATACCCCCTCCATTGTTTTTTAAAATAATTATTTTTAAACTTCAGGTTAAGTTCTAGCTGATCCCTGAGTCATCAGCTGCAAGCAAAAAGACAAAGCAATAAAAAGATAATTGCTCTAATAACAGGAATACATGGAGGAACCACTGGTGTTAACAGACCCCTTAGTCCACTTACAAATTAAGGAAACTGAAAAAGCCAATCCAAACAATGATCCAAATGCTCAGGAGTTATTGCATTTAGGTTGCAGCATCAGGAGAAATATTATTAATGCAAAATTAATAAGAAACTTGGTCTCTCTGTGAAATGCTGCAAGAGAATTTCTTTTGTGCTGCTGATGTAATGGAATATTTATGAGCACTGGGAATCAGGGCAGTCAGAATTACGATGAAGAGAGGTCACAGAGGGTAGGATTGCAAGGTTACATCAGTTGGGTTTTTCTTTGTTTTTTTGGGTTTGTTTGTTGTTTTTTTTTTTTAACTGAATTTGTGCAACATGGTTCTTCACAAATATTTTTATTGTCCTGGAAAAAAAAAAAGAAGAAAAAAAAAGGCACTGTTGTACATTTGTCTGGATGTGACCTGGATATATGCACTGCAATAGCCGTTTTTATTTATTTTTAATAACTATCTCCATTTGCACCAGTTTCCCAACATACACATGAAGACCCCACTGCTCCAATGCATCTTGGTTTTAACCACAAAACTGCTTGAAGCTAAAAATCAAAACTAAAGAACAAAGGGATCATATTGAGCCGGGCACATTGGAAATGGATAAAAGGTGGATGGACACAACAGCAGTCACTACAGGAGGAATGTTTAAATGCTCTTTTTGATTCTATATACAGTTACCAAAAACTTTTAAAAGCAACCAAAGCAAGAAATTTCCTCTCAGACCCAGTTTGCAGAGCATTAAAATATATACTTGCACAGAACACAAAAATGCCTTAACCTTCAGCAATGTTTCCACGTTTTGTTCATAAACTGGGACAGAAACCTTTTACTACTTATTTGGTGAGAAGATACAGAGTTTACAGTACTACTGGAACACACACTCATCTTCTGTTGTTTTCCTTTTTGTCCACACAAGCGACCCAGTTTAGCAGGGCACTGAGGGAATCTCTCCAGATGGGCAAAGTTCATGAAAATATTCATAGGAGGAAAGGTATGTCATTATCTCCAGGCTCTGCCGACTGGACTGTAATTAGGAAGATCCCTCTTTTTGAGCAGATGGGTCTCCTGGCCTCTTTCCAGTCTACGCTTCATGTTGTCTATTGTGGCAAACCAAACTGTGAAGGAAAGAACTAAAATAAAGCATTTCCTAGTCTTTGGACAGAAGCAACTCTCACATGTGAACATGATTTTTTAATCCATTTTAAATAAGAGGTACAAAGGCTCAGTAAATTGCTAGCTGGCTATAGGATTACCCAAACAAGGATAGCAGGATTAGAGCTCATTCAGCACTGCAGGGACAGGGTCATTACTCCATGACAAGCAGGTGATCTCTTTCTAATTCCTCCAAGACAAGGAACTGTCATAAGAAATACGTGTACAAACACAGCCTTTGTCAGCAGCCCTAGCAGGAAGATCAGACAAGAACTGAAGGGCCTGTTCACTTCTGTAACAGCTTTGCCAAGTCAAAGCCAGTCTGGAAGCTTATACCAGAGCTATCTGTTGTCCCAGTAAACAGAAGCTTTCCAGGCTGTTCAGTTTACCCCAATCATAGGCATTTTCTCCCAGCACCACCAAACAAACCAAATAGAAAAGACACTGGTTCCATTCTGGCTGGAGGGTAGCTAAGTGGTGAAATAAAATCCCAGTGCTTATAGAGAAATGGCTAAGAAGGAAGGATACCATACCAATATCCATGAAGCACAGAATATTTTTAAGAACTTAACAGCAGGCACAGTAGAAGTGGTATCATAAAGCTTTGTATGCTGCTTGAGCAGCATTTCCCCAGTGAGTTCTGACAAGAACCAAAGCCTGCATGAAAACACTGCTCAGAGTCCAGAGCTGCACGCTGCTGAGTCTCTGCAGCAAGCAGGGCTTGTCAATTAACGTGAACTGTGGAGGTGATCTGAGAGATGGGGATTGGGCTGCAGGAGCTCCCCAGAGCCTGTCAGGCTCATTTTACACAGCCTATTAGAACAGCTATTAGACGGTGTTGATTTTCCCTCACTGTTACAGCTGAACAAATAATGAGAAAAATTATATGTAAACATCCCCATGACTTCTGTATGATTCTGCTCCAACTTCGTTCCCACATTTGCTGTTTGATTATCATGGATTCTTGACATTTTAAGGGAGGAGTGTGCTCTCAGAATCCCCTCTGGACCACAAAGTAGACCTCACTATCAACAATTTCAACAATATCAAAAAAACTATCAGCAACTTTCATGGGAGGAGGGGCGACTAAATTATGATAAATAACAAACAAGTTTCTTAAAATTGCAATCTGTTTGCAGACAATCTGGAATCAAGAAAGGAGGCTCATTCATCAAGCAAATTATTACTGGAAATTGTCTTCCTCAGCTATAATCACTCACATACCCAGGGCACTTACAAACAGAGGTATGAGAGTCCTAGCACTGATACCTTCTTTTATCTGCTTGTCCCAAAACGTACATGTAATTTAGGAACTTTTTATGTGAAATGAGTACCATAAAACATGCAATCTCAAGTAATGAACTTCAGTGCTAACACAGCAGACACCTACTAAAAGCTCAGGCCTGTCATACTTATTTGGATTCTGCCAGAGCTTCCATTAAAACAGCTACCACCTATGAGACTCCTACTCCCCCTTGGAAGCTGCAAAAAAGGCTTCTGGAATGATTCTGGAGGGAGATCAGTCATTTTGGCAGAATCACTTCTGTCTGGCACATAATTAGTTTACTTGGGGAAAATCATTTGCTCCCTATTCGCCCACAAGCTCTTCTGTGTGCACAGAGCATTCTGAGAGGAAAGATAGCTGGAGGTTAAAATTAGCAAGGAACACAGATGCCATTGTCTCCTCTCATTACCTCCTCCCACAGCACACGTCTCACATCCAAAGCAAGAGGGGCTGCAAAACACAAATCTAAAGCAAAAAGAAGAACATAACAAAAATAGCCCCTCTTCAAAACAACAGACACATCAGACTTTTCTGGTCAGCAACAACTCAGCAGATAATCTTCCAAACAGTAATGACAGTATGTGGCTTCATTAGCATCTTAGGGTTGTACTTGCCATTGACTCATGTCAGAATTAGATTCCATTATCTGAAAACAAGAAAATCAGGAGTATACAACAATTAATACTTCAAATGACTTGAAAGAAAACAAGGAATCTTCTGAATAGTCTGTTTCTAGGATAACATGCTGTAAACAAGAACGTCAGCACTGACTTCAGCACAGCTGCCACAGAAAAGAGCATCTGTTTTTCTTCTTAGCAAATATTGATCACCACTGAAATGTTCTCATATATTTGAGATATGCTTAACACCTTTCAAAAACATAATTAAGGCCAAAAAATCATTCCTATGGCCACATGTTCAAATAATTTTCAGAGATCTATGTCTAGCCTGACAAAACAGTGAATAAGACCAATGAATTCCAACACCTTGGAAAATATTTCTCCTCAGAGGGTCCCCTCTGTGCATCCAGAGAGCAAATAATATCTGAGTTAGGACATTGCTCTTTGCTGTGTGCAAATCCTACCCATGTAAAATATGACCAGTGAAACAGTTCCGAATGCAAACAAAACTATGTACTGATCCATAATTTGCAGTCATGTCAGGCCATATGTTATTGTGAAGATGGAAAAAATATACACACTCAAATTTTAGGTTTGTGCATGTATAGAGAGAAAAAGACTGGCATTACTGCTGTGGTGAAACCAATTTTAACGTATTCAAGTTCTTGTATTTTTACCCAATATGCTAATTCTACACAGACCTGCTAACTGGACTGCCCAGCAGGCAGCTCTCAACAACACCAAGATAAAGTTTCTAAAATGTGTCAGGAGCCTTAATAGTGCAAAATACTATGAGTAAATTAATCCCTCTATCAAATGGCTGACAGCAACATAGAGGGTCAGAGTTTAGACATGCAAAAGGACTCCTCTTGAAAAATGACTCAGCCACCCCCTGCTCCAAACCAGAAACCAAGAAAAATGAGGTCTACGATGCCCTCAAATAACCCAAATAAGCAGATCTTTGCTTACCCTGAAGGACTTGAGACACTAACAAAGGAGAGAGAAGAAAAATCTCTATTAGAGGAAAATTACTTTATAACAAAGATAAGAAAGCAAGCAAGCAAAGCTCCTGATCACGAGATTTACCCAGAAATTCATAAGCCTCCAATAACATAATCCCTAGTAAAAAATTATAAAGACATGGTTTGTTAATAGAAGTATTTCATTAATAATGAATTAATTACAAAGTAACATACATAAAATATTCTGCACTTCTGTAAGCCTCCAGTATCTTCAATTAAATAAATTCATGGCGATTTCCATTCAAATCCAGCAGTACTGCCTATTCATAATTTAAAAAGCAAGGGAAAGGTGCTGTTCTTGGATGGCATCTCTTCATACCATAAAGTTGTTTAACACAGTGCCACTGGTCACATAAATGCAGGGAACTTCACTGGCTTTTGGGATATCACAGAACTTCCTACCAATTTAAACAGAGTGGGACCAGACCCAATTTTTTGTGTGGAAAAGGCTCCACAGGACAAGGAAAGACAGATTCCTTGCCTCACCAAATTCCTTCCGACTGTTTGAGTGATAGTGCAGAGAGAAAGGAATGGGAAGCCAACAACTTCCCAGAAAAAATGTTCCTGGCTTAAACAACTGAAGTTAGCATGTAAGGAACAACTACAAAATCATTAAAATTCAGTTACTGGAATAAAGAGTCCAGCGTTTTTCAATTCTAAAAGTTAAGACTGCTAAGAAAGAACAGCAGTGGGTTTGGATAGGACAGAAAGAGCAATAATACAATTAATGATAAAAGGTTTCCTTTTCAATTAAAGACTAGAACTGAACAGAAATTGAAAAGCAGAGATATGTTGGGATTACGACCCCTGAAATTATGTATATCTTAATGCCAGGCTCTGAATCAAACTCCTGCAGCCTCTAGGGGGCATTCCTCAACTGGTTGGGGTTTAATGCAGCAAAGGGATTTCACAGGCATTAGTATTGATGAGGAGAGGAGGTTAGGAAGCATATGCTCTCTCTGAGTAAAAGTGGTAAGGAAATTATGCAGCTCCTTTCTTCCCCTGCCCTCAGCAGATCCTGCAGACTCATTATCAGCACTTTTGACAGCTGGGAATGCATCGAGGGCTTGCAATGCTATGCTAGAACATCCCACCCCTGTGGCTGAAGAGACACTGGATCTATACAATAGCAAATACTGACTTATTTCAAACAGAGGCTAATACTGCCCATTAGCTGTGGTATCTGAAGCTCTGGAAAGTATGCCAAATTCACAGCTATATACATGGGATGACCACTGGGACACTACAAAAAGATGAGCATTTGTACACAGCCCCATTACACACAGGGTCTCCTAATGGATTTCTCTACCTGCCCAGAAGAGCATGCAACATGATTTTCCACCCTGCCAATCAACCCAGGAGTCACATCTGTGAAACTAGGGAGCCATTTCCTTGACCTTCCCTCACACAGAATGAAAAGAGTGCTTGTACAAAAACATTAGCGAATAAGTTTGTGCTCTAACAGCTGATGGCAGCTGAGTTGCTGTGGTCACTCTCCTGCTGACCTTCTTTCATTTGTTACCCATAGTGCACGTTTCCCAAAGACACAGATTAAGCTGGAAGTTTACTGTTTATCACTGCAACATAGACAAGTGCTTAACCAGGATGCACTGACCCTCACTTGAGGAAACATTATAAAGCTTGGGAAAATATTCCAATACCTAGACACCACAGCAAATCTTGAGTGATTCCTAAGTATAAATTACACCCTTGGCCTTTTATTTAAGGATATGCTACCATAATTATTCCAGGGACCTTCAACTCCCACCATAATGCACTGCAAGCAGGACAAACCTCGGCCAACCTTTCCCTACTTGTTCTTCCTTTGTTTTCTCCTGTCTCACTCTTCCTCATCCCATTCCTATACCTTTTCCCTCCTCCATTTCTGGTGTTACTGTCCCAGTTCCATGCTCCTAAATCAACACAGCTCTAATACATCTATCCACTTGTCACAGCTTGTTTTGCGAAAAGATGAGTGGAGGGAACCTGTTCCTTCCTGCACTTGCAAATAGCTCCAGAAGAGCTAAGCACAGGAGGAGATTCAAGGATACAGCCTCAGCAGTAATGGCCATTACCTCCTGACACAGCCATGACTTGCTGAGGAACCCAAAGCACACAGGAGAGGACACGAGCAGCACTTCAAACCCATCCACTGCCAGAACTTCCTACATCAGACACTCTTAGTCCTTTAAAGATTTCTGGCAGTATTTTTTATCGGCAGCAAGAGACATTCCACCATTTCCACTGAAGGGAAACGTTACCTCAATGCTCACTGAAATAAAACCTGGACAAATGGTGAAAATTTGCTCCATTTTAGCACTGGCTTATCCAACAACTCCAAGCAGATGTTTCATTCTGCAGCTGATACACAAGAGCTCTGTCCCTCACTTCATAGGGACCCCAATTCAAGATAACAGGATGCTATCCCTGATCAGTATCCTGAGGACATTTCTATTGTTTTGGACAGACTACAAGTTAACATTATTAGCCAAACTAAGAAAATAACATCTTTTTCAAGCCACAGTGCAAGAGCATCATCCAATGTAAACCAGCACAGGAAGCAACACATATGACTGATGCTGCCCAGAGCTCCAGGCAGACTTTCCATGCAGCTTAAATCTATTTGAACACCAACAGTGATTAGTTTAATCTTAGCAGGCAGTTCGAACATCCTTCTTCAGTTTTAACCCTGGGAATTTGAGAAACAACTGGATTAAGACACTCTAAAGGTCCAGAGAAGTTCAGCCCCTGAACTTGCTAAATCCTCTACTTGTCTGCCTTTTCCTTCATTGCCTCCCTGAAGAGGCTCAGAAGCTGTCATGCAACCACATGCCTGTTTCTTTTAGATCCTGACTCCTCAGGGTTAAATACCAGGACACTGAGCAGCCAGCTCTTCACTCCAGTTCTCACTACAAGCAACCATCTCGTTCTGCAGATCACAGACACTTCTTTGGCAAAAACAGACCATGCCCTTGTCTGACCTTTGATTTTTTATGCACAAAAATGCAGCTGGGATCCAGCCTCTATGAGATAAAGAGGGGAAAAAACCATCCCCAGCAGCTCCTTAGAGGATCAAGACAGCAAAAACCGCTTCTGTGCATCTGTACAGCAAATTCAATACAAAACAATGTCCCACACATTGGGGCAGACAAGTTATACGCAATTTTTCTATATATCAACTGGCATTCAGGTTCCCAGAAACACAGCATCAAAAGCTCATCAATACTTCTCCTACCTCCTGTACTTCCTAGACAAAAACTTCTTCCCAAAATAGTTTCTAGAATTTCATTTAATATAGGTTTGGCTGCTTTCATATGATGCAAAAAGATTCTGTAACTTGAAATCCCCATTTGTTCTGCCTAGATAATAATAAGGAAGTTCTCCAGAATCACTCAGAAGCGCCTCGTGGAAGGGCCCAAGAAGACAGTCAAAGACAGGAGGCTCCAATCCAGTTTTCTGACAACTTGGATGAAACAATTTGACATGAATGTGCCCACAGAAATCACCACAATACATCAAACGTTGCAGACAATGATGAACAAACTCTTCTGAAGAGTCGAATTGCATTGTCTCCCTTAGAGCTTAGCGTCACACTAAACCCAAAAAGTAACAGGGCATTTTGGAGTTTCACTCCATGGAAGCATTTGACACATCCTATAGCTCCAGACAGAGACCAAGTTAGATCCTGATATTTTCTTGCCAAAAGTCAGACGTTACATCAGAAGCAAAGGTGACCCTCTGACTGTCATGCTCTGGTCTATTGAAATGCACCTTCACGAAGGAAGGTTTAATATGGTCCAACAGAAAATGTCAAAGCTTGACTAAATGTCAAGATATCATTACACTCTGAAACAATCCCTCACTGAAAAATAGTTGCAAGCCAGATCAAATTTTTAAATACATTTACTGATACTACACTGAAAAACAACATATATTTTTTCTAAAAATGGTACTAAGATACAGATTTTGACAAAAATTGAAAGGACAATTTGTGGTCCTCCAGTTATTTTACATTTGCCTGAATCTAATCTGCAATTCTTAAGCCTTAAGAAGACCATTTCAAATTAGGGACCAGATGCTGATGAGGTTGTTATCCAATGAATATTAATTAAAATAAAGCAATAGCAGTTGACATTCAAGAAATGCCAAACAAATTTCCCAAGCAGGAAAGCAATGAAAACTAAAATAGGAACTCCTAAAAAAATACTACTGTCATAGTTTGAAAGCTAATACAATAACCCCAACAACCAAATGTGTAATCACATAATTTGTGTGAAACAAACATTTTGCACTATTCATAAACACAGGTAAGAGACGATGCATCCGAGGACCAGCCTTTCTCCCCTACATCACATACTTCCTGATAGCTGGTTGTATTTATTTCTCTCACAACTCTGACTTCAAATTCTTTATCCTCACAAACTGCAGGTGTTGAGTAGACAAAAGGAAGCTGCTATTTGTAGCTTCTAAGTACGAGGGGAAGAAGAAACAAGTGTATAATGATACACCTGCTTCCTCCTGTGGATCTCCATCTGTGAAGTTTCAAGGCTGATTCTCTTCCTATCCAATTCTCCTGGCTAAAATTACCTGTTACGAGCATCACCAAGTTTCCTGTGTTCCCTCTCTATCCTGAATTTTACTAGAGAATGAATATGCCTTTCAGCTATATTTAAACAGCACGTTGTTTCCAGCATTTTAAAAACAACACAGTTTTACTAGTGGCATCACAAGGGAGATGATATTTTCTATTTCTCTCTTCCTGAGTTCCTAATGGAACAGCAGGAGGTAAAGTCAGTGTTGAGGCCATAGAATAAGTCATAAATGCCAAAAGGGTAAACATTCAGGGGAACGCTTCCCAGAGACCACCAAGTAGAAATCTTCAGAACAAATCAATGCACTTTAAGTAATCAATTCTACTTCTACAATTGCTTCTATTCCCTATCAAAATGTCCAAAGGCTAAAATTACTCACAGATTCTGCAATTCACAAGGCAATAAACAAATATTGATGCTTCAGTTTGTGATTTGTGAGCTTTTAAGGTAATGGAAATCAGAGTGAGTTGCCCTGTGCCAGAGAAAAGGCTTACGTCTTAGTTTTCAAAATGATGAAAACTATTGCTTATTTTGCTATGGAAGGTATTTTCTTTGCCTCATCTAAACAGGGCTTTGCATTTAGGAATCCAGGAGAGGAACTGACATTTCCTTTTGGCACAGATTCCCTAAAATTCTGTCAAGTCAGATGTCATCCCTAATGCAAGTTCCCAGGTGCAACACATAACTGCATCCTGAGCACGGTGGGAAGATGGATGAGCAGAAGGTGGCAATAGAGCACCAGATCTAAATCCATACACACTTGATTCCCAATTATATGCTTGCTCTCAGCACAGCACACACCCATGTGTGAGCTGTGTACTTCCACTGAAAATCCAACATGATACAGGTGTGATTTCTTACCACTGCATCACCCCTAGGTAAAAGCAAATGTAAGAAGTCTACTTTTCTCCTCAGGTAGCTGACATAATTACAAGACTTCCATAAGCACTTCAGTGCTTCATGGCTCCCTGCAACTACTGGAAAATTACAGAAAACAGGGAGATTGTCAATAAAAAAGTTATTATAAACCTATGTACCTCCCCCAGCTGAAAAGATAAATTATAAGCACTTATTTTAAAGCTAGAGTGGAAAAGCATCATTACATTTTATACAATAATATTCCCCTTCATTTCTAAAAAAATCTCCTCTCGAGCACTGGTGGAAAGTGTATGGAAAACTTCCTTTTACTCTTTCCAAGATTAAGAATGCTTCGGTGTAAGACTTCACTGTTAACCAGGTAACAACAGAGAAATCTGACTCATCTGAAGTTCGTCATTAAGCCTTTAAGTTTCAGTCAGAAAGTGCCATTTCATACAGGTTCGTAGAAATTTCCCAAATCCATAAGGATTATCTGAAACGCTCTTTTTCATTATAAGCGTGTATGAGGGATTGAGGAAGGCAGAGGCCTCCCTCTTTCGGCCAAAGGGAGGCGAAGCAGGCACACACTGTCTACAAGACATTTTACGGAAAATAGGATTGGACTTACTCCCCCACATTTCTGATGGAGACAAATAAAACAGGATAATACAATGAGGGGGAAAAAATTTCACTGGTGTCTCACGTGCAATATTCCCAAGCTGCCAAATTCAACATGACAAGCAAAGACTGATCTTCCTGCACCACAGAAAGCATCAAACTTTTTTAAGTTTGATGTGGCATTATTACTATTTTGAAGCTCTGCATAGATTTTCTGGTTTCAAATCTCTTGAAATAAAGATGTTTCTTAACATGAACATGGCAGTATAACAGATTTTTTTCCTGCCCTGCCTTTCCCTGCTGGAGCCCAGGAGGCAGCAGTACCTGCCCAAAATGCTGCCCACAGCTGGACACCAGCCCCAGCCCTTCAAGGGTTTGAAATGGCCCCCACCTGCCGCAATAAACCACACAAAATTAAAGCCCATAGAACCATGCTGACTAGCAATTATTTGGGTTTAAGAGCTAATGTTACAGGTACCTAGAGCTGAAACCCAAGGAGTGTGCATCTAAGTCACGCATTTAAGTATTCCCCCTCGCACATAGACCTCGGGTGCCCCACATCAACCAGCATCACTCAAGAGTGGGGTATGTGAAAGCAGCCTGATGAAAAAGGGCAGTGGTTGAACTTTCCACCTCAACAACGAAAAGAGGAGAACTGAGAAGCAAAACATGAGGGCAAGTCTCCCTGGCTCAATGAGCAGCGCCCATGGCCAGGACTGGCAGGTCTCTGTGCCTCATCAATCACCTGAGCTGGAAGCTGATACGCAGGAGGCAGACATGACTCTTCCTCTCTGCCTGTACAGTGATTACAACGTGCTAAGTAACCATTCCTGGCCACAGCTCCCATGGGCTGGGACTGTATCTCACCCAGTACTGCCAGCTGGGGAGCTGGGCGAATGCCAAGCTATAAATACAGCCACAGATTTGGTCGCTGCTCACCCACTACTAAAAGGATCCTGGGACCAAACCCGTTGCTAAACACATCATTTTCTCTATCACTGCAAAAGATCAGGCTTTAAAACACCAACAAAATGAATCAAATTGAAATAGTCAAGATATCTGACATCCTAAACAGCCTTCCAGACTTAAATATGCCATCAAAAGTTATCCAAGTGGCAAAGAGAACAAAATTGGGATTTCAAATGATTTAACATTCCAGTGCAGCATGTGCAGCTTCCTCATGTACCTGAGAGCAATCTCTAAAGGAAGATTTTATCAACTGACCATTTAAATGCCATGACAAGACACACAGAACAAGCAGCAGAGAGAAAATGAATCTACAGAAAAGCCATAGTAAGGTACCTAGATTTCTTTACTATTGTAGAAGAACATGTTTCTCAGCAGCTATAATTTCAGGGGTTTTTAGCGTAGAAATTGTCTGATAAACATCCTTCCCCCAATGAGATTAAGAAATTTAAAAAATAAATCAGGGCACAATAGTCCCCTCAGTAGCAATTAATAAAATTATTAGTAGACACTTCATGAATGAAAGAGCCTGCTTTGCTTAAATACTGATCACTTTTTATTACTGAGCAAAAAGAAGCAATTCAAGTGTAACAGAGGAAACAAACTCTTAACTACATATCTGATATTCTTTTAAAGACATGTTAAAGGGTAAGCTACATAACAGAGCAACCAACACTTAATTTATTTATTAAGAAATAAATGTCTTAATTATCAGTGCTTTTAATTAACTTCGCTTCACTGCTGTCCCAGCTACAGCTTCCTGACTAGTTCACAAATAAAGAAAATTATTTCAACACTCTTTCTTGCCCTGGCTTCTCACCTGGCTTAGTGACAACATTACATGGTCCCCACTCTCCAGCAGGCTGGCAGGGGACCATCATTCCCATTTAACCTTCATTCCAGAACACTGGCCTTTGTTGGAGAAATGCTGCCCTTCAGTCCCATATAAATAACTTTGCTTTCCCTGGAAACTGGGATTTGGGCACGTTTTGGGATTTAACTGCTTCTTGCATGCTACAACTACACTAATATGGGACTTTAGTTGAGGGAAATGATGAGCAAGATACAGTTTGTTCTTTGGTGGTTGGCAAGTATAAAGTACATCAAACAGCACAAACAAACTAAGTTTTAAGTTTTCATTTTGTTTAAAGAAAGGTACAAAGGACGCTTCATTAAAAAAATACAAAATTTAGTAACACATAAACATTGTTTTTCTTAATTCTCTCTGTCCATACATCTTAGTAAGTTATAAGTGACTGACAGGTTATGCTTAGAGAGAGCAGCTCAGCTTTGAGAGAGTATCCCAAAGACTGATAGCATGAATTTTAAAGGATAGTAAATGATTGAAGAATCACTGTGGTACTTAAATAAATACCTGGACTTGTACGTTATGCAAAGGTACTGTCACTTACGACTCAAATTCAATTCCTGTCATTATACAGATGCCTTTTTACAGTATTTATTTTAATAGCAATGTAATACTATGATGTATCAAACTATTTAAACATCAATTCATCTCTCTGCATTTTCATAATTCCACCCACTTGCAATTAAAGTAGAACTTGTTTGAAGAGCAGCAAAACATTTTCTTACAAGTCCCTGACTAGGGACTAGACAAACCAAAGTAAATTCTTACACCAACAGCTGGTACTGCTGTGGTGCAAAGAGCAACACCTGCAGGATGTCCAGTGATTTACAGTATCAGGTATGTTGCTTCTTATTATACCAAATTTACAACCCTCCCAGTGCTTGGCATCTATCTCAGGCTGACACTCTAGGCCTATAAAAAAACTCTGTGTGCAGAACAGCTTATTTTAAGAAACTTCTCATCACCCTTCCACTGAAAAACTGTAGAATATTCATACTTCGGAGCACAGCCTTAAAAATCTGGCTGCCGTATCAGGAATAAATCGGCTTTCTGCTATCCCCAAGAGAATTAATCCAAAACTGAACAAGTCACAAGCCTCTATAACCACAGCTTACATTGAATGTTACAGGAACCTAAAGCCCAAATGTGTCCTGGTGCTCCCAGGTATACTGTGAGGAGGGAAATAAGGTGGGATATACTGCTCAGAAGCCCTACCTCACCAGGGACCTACCCAAAGGGAATTGACTCCATTGAACAAGGCCGAATCCCCCATTCTTGATGAATTTTCTAAGTTTCTATACTTTAACAAAGTTACTTTAAAATCAGGAAGGTACCAAGAAATAAGGCAAAAAATTAAATTCATTAACAGTGTTGGAAATGAAAGACAGGAACAACACATAATGCCAAAAGTAAGAAAATCAAGTACATTAATTTCATGTGTTATGAAATCAATAGCAGTCTTTTCACAAAACTCCTGCACCACTCAGCACACAAAATGGATGGAGCTTCCTATTTTATCTTCCTTCTTCAAACCCAGCTGTGACTACAGTTATTCATTTCCTGATGGCTTCCTTTGAAAAGCTAATATTTTATAAATAAAGCCATACTTAGGAGAGCAAGAGAACTGACAAGACAAACAGTCAAGCACTGCCAAGACACAAACGCCTCGTCATTTGGATACAGATTCCTGTCTTTGGTACATGATATTCTCTTTTTAAAGCATTTTGCGTTTGTTCTTGACCATATGCCTGTATTCCAAATAATATTTCGACTGTAGCAATAACCATTCATATGCTGTAATATGATTACTTTCCTTTTCAAACTTTGTATTTCCTCTCCCTGAACTTAAGAACACATCCTATGTTCTAGGAGAACACATTTTGTGTGTCCCAGCCCAGTGCCAGAACAGAGTGGTGGCAGGAATTTCCCTGGGGGAAGGAGTTACCTCAGCTCAAGGAGGGACAAGTTTGTGAAAGAAAAAAACACTGAGGGTTATTAAATCACAGAGACAATACCCAGCTCAGGAAATCCTGAGCCAAAAACAGCTGGAGGCCAGGAGATTATTTAGGGGAAGTATCAGATATGCTTGCCCTGTTCCTACTCTTCCTCAAGAACCAGGCTGTGGACATCGTTGAGGAGAAAGCGCTGAGAAACAGACCCTCAGGTCTGATCTTGAAATGCAGCTTTTATGGACGACAAATGTGGTTTGGATCTCAATGTCCAGACAAAGTTCATTTCATTGCAGGTTTTCAGCCTGAGGAACAAGGCAGGCAACAGTTCCTCAATTAATGGTTTCAAGACTATCACCAAAGTAATTTTTAAAACATCATTTAAAAAAATGAAATAGAAAGAGGATTGAGAATGAAGTGTTTCCTAATTTTTTGGCCACCACAGAGCTCAGTCTTCAGCCAGACAAACTGGTGTAGAGTTATGAGAAAATATGGAATGAGTGGCAGCTGCCAACTAACCTTCCTAACAGGGGGATATAAACCTTATTAACCTTCCTCCTAACAAGGGGATCCTTTCTTCTTCCCCCTCCCCTGCAAACACCCCCTGTGTTCTGCTGGACAGCACAGGCCTTCCTTGGGAAGTCTCTGTTGTTCTGCTTCCGATACATTTTAGAACATGCGTCCAACCTTGAATATTATTTATAGAGGATTCTACACCAGACCTTTGCTTCAGTATCTTTCCAATTCTTAAGCAAAATTCAGGTTTTCCAGCTGCTACTCAATTTTAAAGTGTGAAAGACTAGTGGATCAGTCCAGAAACCATGAACTGCTTTCATTGAACAGCTCCTAAATGTGGATCCCAGCAGCTCCTTCCACTACACGCTACCTCACATTCACCTCCATGCAATTCCTCCAGTAAGAAGGCGCAGCTGAAGGCTCTCTGCAACTCCATAACCACCAACCTCAGCTTTACAGCATTCCAAAGGCCCTGCTTGGCAGTTTGATTTCAATCCACTATTTCATTTGCTTAAAAATCTCTTTACAACAAACTGCAGACAGACTCCAGAGTCTGTACCAAATTCCCATTGAAAAAATGGCTGTTTATGTCTAAGGAAAAGAGCTAAATGTAGCAGAAAGTGTCTATTACCTACCCTGGCAGGGTTTTATCCAAGGGCCTTGACTTTTTAACTCAGCTACATCTGTTGACTCCCCTCAGAGAATTTTAAAATCCATTAACATTTGGTAATCTCAAATCATGAATATGGACTTTGTTTTATTTAACATACACTTACACACTCTACACCCACTCACATGAATATATACTTATACACAAATGCACACACTGATACTTTCTTTTCATTAGACATGTTTGGGGAGAATACTGATTGCACAACTTTGAGACATACAGCTTCCTCCCTATCATTTTTTTGACCATTTTAGTTAATATAATTACAATTACAGCAGATCATAATTTATTCTCATGGCTACAAATTCATGAGACAAACTACTGTGATGCTACGGTCTGATGAAAACAAGAGCAGGCAGCAAAGCAGTCCAACTTTCACCAGCTTCTTCAGCTGAAAGGCTTGAGTACAGAAAGGAAATCAAAATCACTTCCTGTGCCTTTGAGTTCCCATCTCTGGAACCATACAGCCTTTGCACCAGAGATGTTACAGACATGGCTGGCTGTGAAAATACTACAGAGCAGGTTTACCGTGTTTTTTAAAGATACACAAGACACACCAGCCCTTTTCCTCCTTCCCAGAGAAATCTGGACAACAGATTCTATGGGGGAGTACACAGATGGCTCACCCAGACAGTTCATTAAAAGCTTTGCATTCCCAACCTCAGGTATATGTGGGGGGAAGATTCTGCTACCTTGGCTTGTTCAGTTTTAACAGATGAAAAAAACGGGGGTATTATTTTTTAATTATTATTTCATGCCATTGTAGAATAGCCATGGGAAGCAAATGATTTCTGAGAACAGATGTATTAACTACATGCCACTGATGCTTTAGGAAGGAAAAAAACCCAGATCTATCCATTACAGCCAAAAGAGTGATGAGACTGACCTAATTTGCCCTCAATGGTGTCTGTGGAAAACTTTCTACCATTAACACTTATATTCAACACAAATCTCACTTCCAATAGATTTCCCACTGACTCTTGAAATAGAGCCAATTAAACTAATCTTCAGAGAGAGCAGAGCATGCATGAAACACTCAGACTGACACAAGATTAGATGTACATTTTTAAGAGGCACTTAAAGACTTATGAGTGAAAATTCTGCCATACACAAACACACTCAGAAGTAGGCACAAGCTCAAAAGGATGACATTCAATACTCCCAAATCTTCAGTGGTGTTTGAAACCCTGGCAAGGATGTGCACCTTGGCCCATCTTCAACCTCTACCTGTGCCAGAAATAGCACTGGACCACAGATGGAGAAAAGCAAAAGCAACAATATTCAGCATTTACATCTTATCTGAGATTGCCTGAAACATGAAAACCAGGAGAATATCTTTAAAAGCAGCTCTGCAAAGCAGCCAGGCCTACGTTTTCATCTCTTCTGGCAGAAGAAAGAAACTGCAAAAGCTGCATTAGAATGAAGTGTTTTCTGAACAAATGTTTATAAACATAATGTAAGAAATTTGCCTGGCTGACATAAAGTACCCATTCTCTCAGTGGAAAAACAATGTCCTTTTGTCTGCCATGCTTATAGTGAAAGAAAACAAATAAGATTTTTGCAGAAAAGCTAATATAGACCAAAAAAATTTGGCAGTCAACCTGTTGCTCTTCACAGTCAATACTTCACATGTCAAGTTTTACTTTTTGTATGGAAAATAAGCTGTGGAAAAGCTCAGGACCATGCACAGGACCAGACACTTCCTCAGAATTAGACTTTGGGCTCTTTTTTAAACAAAGCAAAGTCACCTTGGGAGATTTTAGCCTATTTGAATTGGCTTCTTCCTTCTATTTTTATGCCCAGGGAAAACAAAAAGGAAAAAATCCAAATCAGAAGAGAACAAGCCACCAAACGGCCATGTACAATCTGCTTCTTAAACCGTAACTGCTTCAAGCAAGAGCTGCTTTCTACACTCATTTCCTTCCCAGCCACTAAAGTGGAAGCAGTTTTCAAGCATGGCTACACAATCTCTTAGAGCAGCGAATTCTGAGCCACCGTGCAGCATTCAGCCCTTGGCCAGCACATCCTGCCTCCCACTCCTTCTGGTGGCAGTCTAGCTACAGACTAGTGCTGGACACTGGAATTATCCTCCCTGCCTTCACGGCCCATTAGCTTCAATTTCTGGTGGAGTAGAGTCTGTCCTCAGTTGGACTTAGCTCAGCTGCTAATTGTCCCAGCATCTGAATGCACTCCACGCGAAAATCAATAGCAAACCTGAAATACTTTTAAGTCTTCATAGAGACTCTGGAATTTCTCCCATTTTGTACTCACAGACCTCAAGAAGACAAAAAGAAAATAACCTCCGTGACTTCTCTGTGCTCATTTTGGTTACCATAAAAACTAAGCTTTTCCTTGCTTTTTGTAGTACAGGGGAGAGCATGATGGATTAAATTCATCATGTAGAATATAAGCCCCTTACCAAGAAATACACAGAAGCAAAAAGCAGTGAAAACATTCCACACACCATTCCACTCTTGTTTTGAAGGAACAGTCTAAAGTCAAAGGGTAATTTATTCATTATGCCCATGCAAATTTTCATGTTCCCTTAGCCTGCCAACAAAAACACCAGTTAATGTGAAATGTAATCCTGCTTTTTTTTTTCCAGATGTAGATATCTCTTCCTTAGAAAATCCAAACAGGCAGACAAGAGCCACAACTTAAAATTATTATATATCTAGAGATATATAATTTAAAGATATGTTTGCACATACAAGTATTTCTAACACTGATCTCAAAGATGCAGTTTCACCTTCAATGTACACAATGAAAAAAATCCTGAAGTGCTGCATCCATTTTTTTTTTTAAGCAGAAACTATTATAAAGGTGCAAACATAAGAGTCTTCAGACAGTTCTAAAACTTCCGTTGCCCACTGGAAAGAAATCTGAAATACAAGCACACACGTCCTGCACTTACAGCCTTTTTCATTACTATGACAATGAAGTTACCTAAAGGAAAATGCCACTACCAGAGTGTGGGACACAGTCAAACAGCCAAAAACTCAGAATCAGCTTGGGTTAAACAACAACTCGGGCTTAAGAATATTTGGTAAGCAGATCAACTGTTTGAAGCCTGAAAAAAATTTCCTTTCTTTGGACAACTTCTTTACCTACATGTCACCACTACTTGATGATGATGAACACCAGTCCTTACAAGAATAAAATCACTTTTTAAATACTTACTGGCATCAATATGAGCAGTACATTGGCAAGTTACAGAATTTGTCAGATGTTTCAAAAACCAAAAAACACAGCAAACACACAATCTAAATCATAAGACACAATAAATTTCTCCCAGTTAGCAGATCTATCGGATCCTACCAGTCAGTTATAATTCACAGAGTTTTTTGGTTCTCCAGTATTAAAAAGACATGGGAATGATATTAAGAGACTCCTGGCAAGTTCTCTTGTGATGTTGACCCCCACACCGGTCACCTCAATTTTCCAAGGAAAAATTACTGCTTCTCTAAGCATTTTATCAGGTGCTGTGCAATTGCCCCAGTTCAGTATCACCAGTAAAAAAATGTGGCTGTTTACAGCCAAGCCAGAGACAAAAAAAGAAAGAATGGATGACACCTGTCCTGCTGCCCAGCTCCATAGAAAGCTGGAGAGACCAGGTGCCAAAAATGCAGAAGTCAAAAATTATTCATTTATCAAAAGCTTTAAGAATACAAGACACAGCAGCCTTTCCCTGCTGCATAGCACAACACTGGCCGCCTTGTTACCCACCAAAGGCAAATAAACACATTTTCATCTAAGACAGAAAAACAGACACACACCCAGAGAGATTTGATTACCAAGTCCTTAGTAGTATATTGGAAAAAAGAGAGCACCTACCTCTGGAGAAATCCGTGTGAACGCAGTCCATGTCCACTGGTACCTCTGTGATCATGCAGCCTAGAAACCGGTGATGTTAAAAGGCAAGGCAAAATTCCTAGAGAACCTTAAAGCTTAGAGGATTTTGACCTACCTTTGTGAATCCCTCACCTTAGCACGTTGATTGGCATTTATCCGAATTAACTGACAACATGACACCGAGATGGTAAAGTCCTTTATTGACAGCTCAGACTCACACATATGGCTCAACAGACAAAAATGTAATGTATTAACTAAAAATAGAGAAATAAAAAAGTGAATCTATAAGAAATAATATTGTTTGAGATGGTGATGATGTAGCTCACAGAGCAATGCCTGCTTTACTGAGATGACCTCTGAAAACTTATCGAGGCACAGTATTATTCCCATTTAAAATAAAAAGGAATTTTGTATTCCTCAGCAGTAGAATCTCTGCTGGCTTCTGATAGAAGGTACATAATTACAACAAAGGAATAACAACCCACTACTGATGATCATTAAGACAGACAGGAGACAACATGTTTCCAAGAGAAAGCCTCTAGTTGTGTTTCAGAAACCTGATAAGATGTCACATGTAATAAACTAAATTGCCTGAAACAAATCACTCTAATTTCATCTTTTGATACCATTATATCTGTTTCCCCACAATGTATCCTAGTGCAGCCCATGAGACATAAACGTATCCAGGACCAACTTGAATTCATTTTACACTTAGCAAATATATGAGGCATTCAGTAAGCAGTGCACCAGATCTAATATTGTTGCCTGCTATATAAAACTAGTGCACAAGTAGTTAATGCTGATTTTATATAAATTTTTATCAGTTCCAAATAACCAGGGGTTACTGGTGCTCAGAACTCCATGTGCAGAAAGCAACTACTGTACTGCACTGTGGGTTTTTCCTTCCATCCTAAATTTCTGCAGGCTTTGCCTCCCCTCCATAACTGAAGGTTTTTTTAAATGTCTGGCTCCTCAAATTAAAAAAAAAAAAAACAACAACAAAAAAAAACACCCTAGAGCAGCCACAAGCGGCAGCATTTTGTTTTAACGTTAGCCAAGAACTTTCTCTTTTCAAAAGCTAAAACGATGCTGTGGAATTCTCTGGGGAACAGAAAAGACCTTTTAGTTCCCACAAAGACACTTATTCACTGATAAAAAGCAGAACTTGTACACATTGATATGTTTGTGCTCCTGTTCACAAAGACCTGTGAGACAGTAAAACTGCAGCAACCTTCAGGAAAGAAACAAATTGATTTGTTTTCTTGCTTAGCAGCAAGCAAATATGTTTGCATCCCATCTTTCAAAATATTTCTTATTGAAAATGCAAATCAGGATAATTAAATGCAACCAAAGTTTCAGTTGGATGGAGTTTTTCTTAAACTTCAATATTCCCAAATTCAGTTCACTAAATCAGCTTCAGGTGAGCCTTTGTTTCTCCAGGACATTTCTTTGTCAGCAAAATCCCAATGCAGACAAAGGAAAATCAGAAAAATCAGCAAAGAAAGATAAAATAATTACATGCAGCCAATAGTGGAAAGTCTATAAAAGGCAAAACCAAAATTTTTCAGCCAAAAATCTTTTCAGAGAATGCTTAATTTTTGTGTCCAATATAGTCTGGGGTTTTTAACTCAAAACTGATGGAAGGAGAACAGATAACAATCCATCAGACTCCATAATCTTTTCCGAAGCAGGAAATTCATGGATAAATATCAGTTCTGCCTCACTGAAATCAGAACTTGCATCTACCCCCAGACATTTCCTAATCAATAGGTCTATCTTCCTCCTTGCACTCTTTTGTCAGAAAGATTTACAAGTATAACTTGCACTCTAATGGAAATAATTAGGAAACGCTGACATTTTTGTAAGCCAGAATCCTCTTCCTTTAACCAGCTTTCACGAGGATTCTTCCAAACAGCTTTGTGTTACCATCCCTAATTGGTATTAACAGGAATTGCTCTCTGTAACCATCACCCTCCCATCAACCTACACTCTCCTGAGGGACTTCACAGACAGCAACATGACAAACAGTCTACAAAATTATAATCGATTATCAGTGATGTGAAAAAATAATCAGGAGGAGAGCCATTGCAAATGAAATATAGCTGGGTTTTCTTTGATGCTTCTGTGTGGGTGTCACCAGCAGAAGCTCCAGCATTTTGTTCACAGCATATTTACAGACATGATTTCTCAATGCAAGATAAAGCCTCACATACCTCCATATCCATCTGGCTGCCAAGGAAGGAGCTGTTTAGGGATCAAATCCGGGTTTATCTTGCTCAGAGTTACTTGGTGGTATCATGTCTTAGAAATCAGATGCCATGCATCTACTACTTTATAATCAGCACGTAAAACAGACTTTCCAGTGTTCACCAGTGCAAAAAGATATTCCAAGAATGATACAAATATTTCATTCAACATCACCATAATATTATTGTTACTACTTTTATAGCAAGTAAAATAATTTTAGGCAACTAGCTAGACCCAGGTTCTTTAATTTCTCTTCCAAGACAGTCTCAATAGAGCAAAAGGAAAAAACAAAAGGAGAAAAATACATGTTAAATATACACTCAAATTAATTATTTGCACATTTCTTATTGAATCTAAATCGAAATACCTTTTGCAACATGCTGGCCATTTAAATGTCAATTCTTCATGTCCCCTTCGGTTACTTACCTAAAAAAAAAAAAAAACAGGAAAAATACATTAATTTTCCATATTCTCAGACTATCATGAATACATACCTTGCTCTCTGCTGCTCCCCACTAAGTTTTCAGTGGTTATAACTTAGGTAAAACAATTAGGATAATGGGTTTTGGTTGTTCTATTAGTTTAGATGACATGTTCCCACTTTGCCTCAGCTAAGTATTCAGTAATTGAATTTAAGATCTTTTTTCTTATTATTACTTTTTTCCTCCACAGTACATGATTTCTAAAGAAAAGCTACTTGATGCCCTCAATAACTTGATTTTAATATTCTGTATTTTTACTCTGGAAAAAGTTGTAATTGCAGTCACAGTAACAGAAATATAAAACATTCAGCAAAAGAACCCCAATGTGGTCATCAGTACAGACATTTGTGCAACTTCCCAACAGCTGCCAGCAAAACATATTTTGGGCAGATAGAGCACAGGACAGCACACTCTCAACAGTGCTATACCCAAAATCATAACAGAACTGCATCTTCCAGCTAGGAACAGCAAGGGCAGCGTTTGCACAACAGGCTCACCATTCTCTTCCACAGAAACATGGGGTTTACACCATTATACACTGCAACTGTTTTTTGTAAAATCTTTCCAAACCTGAAAAAAAGGCAGGTGTGAGTTCAGAACTTGCTAGAGCTTCTGTCCCCTCCTTTTCACCCCCAAGCTCTTGCCCAGGAGCTGAGTAGCCAGATGGGAAAACCTCTGGTTCAGCCTGAAGGACCAGGCAGGCTCAAGCATCCACACCCAAATCTAGGTGATGGCACTGCCCCTTCCCCATAACCCACACAGGAGGCTGGGCTACAGTCACACGTGTCAGCGTCTGCCAGTCTCAAGTGAATCTCAGCTCCTGTTTCTGTCACCCACACATCATCCAACACTCTTCTGTGACTGAACTGTATTTATCATTTTTGCCTTTCTACACTCCAGATAATTTTAACAGTTTACAATACATCCTACAAATGGTACAACAGACTTACACAGTCCTTAACTACTAAAACTATATCCTAAAAGAGAAGAAAACCATTTCACATTTAATCCATACCACCACTTTCCCATATGCCAGTTTTTTAGATATTTTCTTAACCAACACAAGTTAAAAATGACAAAAAACACCAGTGAAACCCTTGACAACTAAATACCTTTCACATTCAGTAAAGAACTCATCTGAATTTCTTTAAACCCCTTATTTTCCAGCATTCAGCTTGCCCAAGCTTTCTGACAAATTTCAGATGGAAATATCACTTATTCCCATAATGTGCTCACACTGAAGAGAGTGTACAGGCTCAACATTCACTCTGCCTGCATGCAACTAACTTTATTTTAGACGGAATTTTAAATTCCTGCCAAATTCAGACATCTCCTGCACAAGTTCTGCTGCTTCCACCTTCTGTCAGCCTACTCTGTGATGCCTCTGAGCGAACCCGTTTTTTTTAAACCTGGCAGATCTCTTTATTATCGTCCTGTTTCAAAGCAGCACATTTTGGTCCTCTAGTCCCCATGCATGCACATGTTTCGCCTTTTACAAGGCAGTGTGAGTTCCAGCTACAGTTCAGACCTCTCCAAGATATGTGCCCATTTCAGAATACGTTAACATTATTGTGCTTTAGCTACAGTAGGTACTAAGCTGGGTTTAACATGTGCTACTATAGATTTTTGTCCTTAAAATGACAACTCAAGGTATAATTGCCATCTGACTAGAATTATCTGATGAATCATGCTAGTTGTCAGGTTTGGTTCATTTTCCTCCCTTTCAAGGGGAAGCATAATTTTCAAAGTTAAAGAGAATACAAATTGATTCTGTTGATCACAGGCACTCTCATGGCTAGTTTTCCTACAGTAGTTTGTAATCATGACCCACACACCCATTCCACAGGGAATTCTGAGCTATAATCAAAACTTAACTGACCTTTTTTCAGTGCCTGCTTTAGAATTTTAAAAGTTGAGAGGGTCCCCTGCAACAAGTGCATTTTAACTTCAAGTACTGCAGTTAAAGCTTATTTCTGAGGAAAAATACCTGTGTGCTTTGCCACTTGGCAAGTGTTACACTGATCCATTTGCCCAGGGCTTATACCAGAAAAGCCAAAATGAAGACAAGCGCCCCTTGGTGCTCCTTAAGATCAACCAGCAGGAATGCACATCCTTGGGCTGTCCTTTGCCAGTCTAGATGGGATGACCTTCCAGTCAACTGATGTGGACATTTCTCTTTTATCAGTGAAAACAATGATCGGACAGACTTCAAACGAGGTGACTCATTGGCAGACAATGAATCCCATTCCATTTCTTCCACATAACAGCCTTCATTTTGTACCACTGCAACCCAAGGCATCTCAGGCTGTACTGAGTCAGGAACCATGAAGTAAAAGCTGTTCAGACTTCATCTGGCATCCCAAACAATTCCTTCGAGAAATACCCAGTAGCAGGTGCCATACTACCATCTTTATCCACGTGACCCTAAGCCACACCTTCCTCCAATTTTAGAGGGGGACAAAGATGCAAGAGCTACTGTCAATCAAGCAGCAAATCTCACATTTAAATATCGAGCTTCCCGTGAAATAGGATTAGCACTAATGGATGAAGCTGTCTCCTCTCTGCCTAACAAAAGCAATGATCCTGCAAACTCTGACCAGAATTGTATTAACTACCAATTACAGACATAAATATAGCTATGAGACTGAAATCATATTTTTCCTGCTGCTGCAGAAGACTTTAAAAGAGTTCCATCCAAATCAATATACAGCCATCTGCTCTGCAAAACGCTGACAAATCTCCTTCCTTCAGGATCTGTGTCCCCCAAATTAGGTGAAGTTGCCTTACCTTTGCAATGCTCATTCCAAGAGTCAGAGGCTGGTAAAGTTCTACTGTCTTACACTGATGCCTGATAAGTGCTTTGGCTCATCCCGCATCCACCAAATAACTGTATTCTTTGAATTCCATGCCAGGTTCTTGCATCTGCTTAGAGCACCTCATGCAAGAAGCCAACACTGTGGTTTGCTTTTTAAAAGTCACTTCAAAAAGCCATTAACACAGAGCAAGCTGAAAGCCAAAACAACAGCCTACAAGAAGACATTGCAATCTTATTTAGAGACTGAATGGATGGTCCTTGGTGGAATTTTTTGGGTGACTTTTCTTACAGGCAACAGATGCATAGGAGTAGGGGTGCATTAGCTGACAGAATCTTCGCTTCATATTTCCAAACAAAGCCATAGCCAGGGAGATTTAACTAAGCACAGCTCAGTTTTTAGTGCATTTGTAGTGATCCAAATTCACACCTGCTTACCACTTCTAACACCAAAAATAAAATATTAAACCCTACAGAGCAGTAAACATTGAATATAAATCTCAATTTATATCCTGAGACCATTAAACACTGTAATGTATTTTTCTGCTCAAGCACTTTGAAACCAACAGTCCTTGCATCCCCCTCTTCAAGAGCTCCACAGCGAGCTTCTGATCTTCAGCAGCAAATGGTCTGGGCAAGCTGGCTGTGCACTGATTCCCTGGGGTCAAGGAGAAGGGAACAAAGCTGCCTTTGTACACATTCCTTGGACAGCAGTGAGAGCTTGGTCATAGATGCAATACCAGCAGGGACAGTGCCAATCGCAGTGTGCCCAACCATTAAAGCACTGACAGCACCAACCCCTTCACTGTGACAGGCTTTCCAAATCCAAAGTCCATCTCAAAACTATCAGTTTAAAAAATCCTCCCAAAAATTGTTCATGTCTAACTGGAGCTTTAACATTTCTGAGTCCACTTCTGCAAACTCTCTGAAGCCAACAGTGCAATTTGTAAGACTAGCAGCTCTGTCAAAACAGTAATTTATTCTCTTTTCCTCCTAAGCCTAAGGAGCACTAAAGAGATTTTAATAGGTTTTGAACAGTTTAAATCCACTGTGCTCTTGCAGCTGTACTATATTAACAGCAAATTCATGGTTTATTTGCAAATTCCAGTTAAATCTTGAGGGCGGGGTGACAACACAATATACCTTTTTATACATATACACACTACCTACATAAAGCAATAATGTAGTGTTTTGTATTTGGCTCCATTTACTGTCATTACAGCAATCTTCTTAAAAGCACTCAAGTGCATAATATCTGACTAATATCTGGATCCAAGCTACCTCTGAAGTCAATATAGGCCTTAGCAGCAAAGTAATCTGTTTAATCCTTTCGGGAAAGGGAGATAGCTAATAAGTAATGGAAATTCAGCCAAAGGAAGATCTCCACAAAGCTATCCACTCATGGAAGATGGGGCAGTGAAAACGTGTAGTACTGAAAAACTCCATCTGCCTTCCTATCCTGCTCAAGTCCTGATCCCACGTGCCAGCTTCCAGGCTGAGGGGGAAGCAGCAGCTGCAGCACCCGAGCTGTCAGGTCAGAACACAAATCCCATACAGAGAGGATTCAACAACAGGTAGTGCAACACAGCTTTTTTTTGCCTATAATACAGAGTGCAGAATTTGGCCTGTGATATTGAACATGAGAGAAAGGAGAGACAAAGAACTGGGGGAACAATCAATCGATCTGACACTCCTCACTTCCCTGAGTAGGTTTAGAGACTACAGACACTCACTAATGGCCAGTAACTAGATAATTGTCCTCCATAAATATACACTGCTGCTTCCACTGAGAGCATTTGAAACAACTCCTACCAGGAATGACAGCTAATTCAACTCCCAGTAACTGATAAAATAGTTTATAGCACTTAGGAATTTTGACACTTTTTCTGAGATACCTCAGAGCTTCCTTGCTCCATGACCCAAGATCTTACAGTCTCTCTCAGGACAGGTGTCCTCTGCTGACTGTGCTCCCAGTATCACAAGGGACTCTGAGCCTCAGGGTGACAGCACAGCTCACCGTGACATTCACTTGGTGCCAAGCTGCTTCGGATATCAATAGATAGTTTAGAAACTAAGTTGAAAGACACATGGCTGGAGCCCCAGCTTGCAAGATGAAATTATCTCAGCAGTCATAATTCCTTGGCATCCTTCCTATTTTTCATGCTATGTGTTCAAGAGGCTTGAGCTAACAGTCTTTTACTTAATTAAAATTAAGATGCTGATCTCATTTTTATAAAGGAAATCAGATTGTAAATGTGGCTTGGGGAAAAAAATTTGTCTTCATTACTGAGTCTTGCTAGGCTTGCAAGTTCCTGCCTGCCCTGTGAAGAGGGGTTTTGGGGGAACAGGGAGGGATGGCGCTCCACAAAACAAAACGGGTGATAGCAGAAACTACTTTTATTTCAGTTACATGATTCCCCCAAAACTGGTAATTCTAGCAATTCCTAAACAGCTGTAACACAAAATAAACCGAATGGAAAGTCACAAAGCTGAGAAGGGTTGCCAGCCGTTAAGATGTCCTTACTATATTAAGGACCAAAGAGGACTTGTAGTGCCCTTTAGCTGACAGGCCTAAGCATTTCATTCCTCTCGCCAGTTACTGAGCCGTTAGCACATTATAAAAATATATCCCTGAGGGTGGCTCCACACAACAGTTTGAGGATTAAGCCACTTAACAACCTTTAGAGGAACGTTTCCTTGTTTCTCTTGAAGGAGAGTTCCCTAACAGTCCGGCGAGGTGTAAAGGGCGAGTGCCATAGTGCAGACGCACCGATGACCATCATTATTGCTTTGGCCTTGCAGAAGAAGCAGTGATCACTCCCCATCAGGCGGGCTGTCCTATCCCAAGGTGCAGCCGCGCTCTGCCTCCCTCCCAGGCTGTCAGGCACGTGCAGCAGGAGCGAGCCCCGCTAGCGTCATTAGGTTTCCCCGATGCTTTCAGCAGCACTTACTGCATTAGCTTGCACATTATGCCTGTGGGTCAGCACTGGCTCACAGCCAGCCTGCACAAGCGAGGCAGCAGGCAGGGCTGCTTGGAAATGGCATGGCAGACATGCCCACAGTGCTCAGCACTGCAATCCCAGGCCTGGACTTGGAAGCAAACTTCAGACTGACAGCCACAATTCAAAGACAGAGCTGCTCCCCCTTCACCTTCCAGACATGAAACGGCTGAATCAGGAAAGCAACGGAAAACACACAGAGAAAGTATTTTCTGCTTGACTTAGTTTTAAAACAGAGGCTTATATTAGCAGTTGGACTTTACTTATATTAATTAAACACTGACTAAGACAAGAACAGCCCCAAAAGGAAATGCTAGCATGCACTGCACTAGGCATGGTACTTTCTGCATGAAAGGTAAGATGCCCATTAGATTTGGAATTAAGCATAAATTTGGCATAGTTTTGAGGCTGACGTATATTATTCCATATTAAAGAGTCCAAAACAATCTCCAATTCAAAAGCCACGTTTTCCTACGCAGTCATTTAAGAAAAACAAAGAGCCAGTATATTATACTCCTTTCTTCATCTATTCAAACAAAACAAGGAATAAAATTTTAAAAACTTACAGTCAGAAATATCCCAATTTTTCCCCAAACTTTCCATACTACTTTCTTCAGTGGGGCTGAGGGAGTGGTAGAATAAAAACTCAGCACAAGAAACTCAATAGCCAGGACCATGCCAAACACCCAGGTGTCACTTTCAACCTCAGTTCGCTCTCATATCTTAATTTCTGAAGCAAAGCCACAACCCTGCAGCCAAACAGCTTTCTCCAAAGCTCCTCGAAACAGCTTTTCTTCTAAAGATACTTAACTTTTTTTGCAACAAATTAAGTCAAAAGCTGCATTTGTAAGCAAAACATACTAAAATTTCAAAATATCCCATCTTGCAAATGAGAGTATCCCGTAATTTTGCAATGTCTAGGCTTTCTTGAGAGCAAAAGAGAGTATTTTGCCATGTTACCAATTGCTAACAGATGTTCTCCCCTGTGTTGTTAAACAGGGCTTGATAAAAACACACTCGTGTCTCAATAGAACTGGATGTACCCTGAGTGGGTTTCCCATTTGATCTGCTGTGCAACTCAGAGGCTTTTTTGTCTGCTTGTTGTAGCACAAAGTGTGTTTGGTCCCACAACAGTGACAGCTGACAACTGTTTTTCCTGTTTGCAAAAGCTTTGCCGTTCAACTTGAACCAAAAGCATTTGTCATGTTGCATGGCAGTGAAGTAGATTTAATCAGATGAGGCCACTAGCGTTGTCAGTGCCAGGCTGAAAGAATTCCGCAGGACAAAAGCTGGATTTATCTCTCTGGGAGTCTGTGCAGGGAGCAGCAGTGCATCTTTGTGAATGCACAAGGGGGAATCTCAAGAGGAGAAGAAAACGAACCCAAGAGAATATTTTCAGTGCAGTTAAGCCAAAAAATAACTTTTCTTAAGTGACCAGCAGGATGCTCCTGCCAGCCAAGAGCACTGCTGTGAGAATTTTGACAACATAAAGTCAATCTCCATGTCCCTCTTTCAAATGCCATTAATAGAGCATGGTACCTTCTGTGGTCTATCCCTACATAATTCCATTTCCAGAATAACAAGCACCACCTAATATCTGGTGACATTCAGCAATCAACCTGCAAAAAATTATTTACAATGGATGACTGTTCCCAAACTGCAGTGATAATCCTCCAAAAGTCTTAGGATTTCAAATTACTTGCAAGTCATAACAAAGCACGTACCTCTCCTAGCTGATGTCAGAGACCACACTAAAAGAAACCCCTACAAACAACAAACCGTTAAAAGAAAGTCTTCGTCATTTTACATAGCCACTGAGATAATATTTCATATTCTTTGTATCTTTTTGGATGATCAAGCCTTTCCAGAAGATTTACACAGGTAACTTATGCTCAGAAGAAGAAGGAAGCCATATATGGAAAAGTCAAATCAGAGGCTTGCAGTATTTCCAACTCCTAACAGCGAGTCAAAAAACAGCAGCTCCACCTTAGGAGCTTTGCTGACTTACATCACCCTAGTGCAGTCTCATCACGAAGTCATGCCTTGCAAAGAGGATGCTGCTGCTTTCCATTTGCACCAGAGAGCGAGCAGGAAACAAAATACCCTTACTTACCAAGAGAGTGAACATTGATAATGTTGCCTTGCATTATTTTAAAGGGACAGTTTTAATCTGCCCAAACTCTGATTAATCAGCTGCCAAAGATCAGAGGAAGAGGCGCCTGCATTTCGTGTAGAGTGTGCTGGTATAGCCAGTTCTCTGGCATGGCACAGCCTGGGTTTTGGCATTCCTATATTGAAAGCTGCCTGCAGTACATTAATGAATTGGAGTTCAGCCTTGCATGAAGTGTTTTAACATTCACTCCAACTGTGCTAAAGGAATTTCCCATTTGGTTTTTTCCGCTAATTAGAGAGCCACTGGGACACAACAAGGGCCTTTTGAGACATGTGGCAGGCCCTCAAGTTCTGCTGAGTCAGGAGAGGGGTGGGATATTTTGATCCACTTAGAAGACAACCTTCACAACTTCCCAAAAGTGGCTGCAAGCAGGACAGTAGCCATAAATGTTAGCTAAGATTTATAACCTACAGGCACCAATATCCATCTAGATTTATTTAGTCCTTCACCCAGGACACGAGGCAGCAAGAGGAGCTGGTGCATGTACAGATTTTTAAAGACTGAACTCATTTCAGTAGATATCTGCCTTGCCTAGCACACATTTTTATGGACACATCTTCAAGGCAGAACACAATACCTGAAGCAACTCCTCAAAAGTGACTTGCAGAAAACATGTATCTAAAAACCTATTATAAAGCCTTGATACAGAATTCAGGTGTCTGGAATCCTACTGCACCTGCAGACTGTCCTGCTTCTGAACCCAGGCCACAAAAACAGTGCTCACATTTACAATGCAACAGGCTCAGCAACTCTTGCATTTTTATTCTTCATTTCAAACTGGAGATACTGAATTTTAAGAGATAGCAGAACTGCCATGACATTCATTTCGGATACTCACCAAAGTATGGTAACTACTATACTGATTTATTTCAATGCTTTCAGACTGAAAACCAGCCAAATTTCCCATTTATTTTTACCCTTGCAACAACAACAATAATATTGTTCCCATGCAGAATAAAACTGTAAGAATCTCCTCTTAAACTAACATGAACACTGCAGACAAAAATACAACTGAGAACACATATTTTCAGAGTAGCTTTAAAAAAATTAGAATGGAGAATATTCCTCTACAACACATTACCCATTTTTCCAATACTTAGTCTTCACTTGTTTTTATATATATTTTCAGCACTGTGGAAAAAACTGGGACTTTGAAGTAGAGTTGCTTTCCACAGTGTTTCAAAAATTTAATTTCTGATCTGTATTGGCAGAAAAACCTACACAAATAATCAAATCTCATCTTTCTCCAACCCAAAAAAACTCAAGAATGACAGTATGTCTGCCTCATCAGACATCTGTTTCTTTAAATTCCTTGTTTTCTTAAACACAATATTAATATTAATTTTAAATTAACTATTTCTCTTTGTTTAATAACTCCTGATACTCAGAAATCTTATAGGAGTGTCATTCCAAAGTCCTCAGCATCACCCTCATTCTGATGCCCAAAACCTGACTGATTCCAGTAAGCAATAAAAGCAGATAGCATACAGAACAATCTTATCCGACTTGTGCAAAGATCTCAAGTATTTGTGTCTCCTTCTAAGGACACAAGGTACCAAAATATGATGCCTCAGTTCAAAAGAATCCTGGCAGAATGACCAAAAAGTTTCCTTTCTATCACAGGAGATCAGCAACTCAGGGTCTTCCGCACCTTAAACCAATGCCCCAATCCCAGATTACAGAAATCAAGGGGTTAATAAGAAGTCCCCCTGTTTTCCTGCTTTTTTTCACTAAATTAAACCAAGTATCTGATCTGTATTTAACAGATGTTAATACAACTCTTCCATTCACTACAATGTTTTAGCCCTTACAATGTTTTAATTAATTTTACTCTTTAAAATGCATGAAGATTTCACATCACCTTTAAATATTTATTGACAGTTTAGATGAATATTTCATGCTGATTTTAAAGAATAGGGAATTTTTTCATAACATTTGTTAATACAAAATGGCAATTCTACATTCTCAGATACGCTCAGTACAATAACAAGCAATTTTTTATCTTGTTCAAAGCAGGCTATAAACACTGGCTAGTGCAGAGAAATAAAAACATCAAGGATGAGTTTTTTCAAAGCTACTTAAGTGATTAGGGAGCCCACACAGCTCCCATTTACATAAGCAGTAACTGCACGTCTGAATCTTTTGAGCAATTTTGAATATTTCCTTGGTCTATCAAAGATTCTCCCAGTTAAGAGTAGTAGGTTGGGAGTAATTAATTGAAAACATATTACCTGTGATGTACAATGGAGACAATTCTCATTGCACAAGTGAGTATTTTAAGACAATAAAATTGACCACAAAAGCTCTACAAACACAGGACCTCCAACCTATTTAAAACGAACTGCCTCATTTCTGCATAATACCTGTCTTCCCTTCAACTCAGCATTTTTCTGCCTTTTTGTTTTTTAAGAGGCCTTTTAAAGCTGCTGGAGCAGCAACAGAGTAAGAGCACTGTGAGGGGTCAGACTGACTTTAGGAAGCTGGGGCCACAAACAGCTGAGACAGTAAAGGCAAGGCAGGTGCAAGTGCTTTCCCTGGTGTTGAAACAATCACTGCAGCCAGTGTTGGTTGTTTACACACAAACAGCCCTCTATATTGAAAAACTCCACCTGTTCTAATATTTAATTTAAAACAACTTTTCCTATTGCCACAGAAGGTTGTAAATATTTATCATTTTAGTAGCCAGGTGTACAGAGAGCCAGAGATTAGGCACTTTAAAACAAAAGTTACATAAAAAAACAACCTGGCAAAAAAAACCAAAACAGTTCAAGCTGTAACAGCAGCTTAGCATATATAGAAACCAAGGTATTAATGTGCAAAATGCCATGCAAATATACTGCCCCTTCAAAAACCTTAGTCAGTAACAAAAGCTTTGCATCAGGTGGTAGGATTCCAGACTTTAGTGGTTCCTACACTAACTCTGCCTGAAGAAATATGAAAACAGAAGCTAAAATATTTTAGCTAATGCAGAACACTGATAGCTTGCTCTTCTTTGTTCTCAGGAAAGGCTAAAAATTCTCCTGTATTTAAAGATATTCTTATATTTTGTAGTCATAAAATGCGTAAAAAGGCAAATGACAAGCACCCAAATAGAGGGGTAGAGGTAAGCACAGAAAACTAAGATTCTTTTCAGAAAATGAACACTGTGGTTAAAATAAACCACTTGAATATGCTGTGCCACAGCCATCATTACCAACATGCTCATTAGCATTAAATTAACTTGGACATGAAATATCAGGATGTAAATTAACAGCAGATGATGCTGTGAAAATGTAAGAAATTACTGTTATTTGCCAGTAATTCAACCAACAAAAGCAAATTCTGTTTATCACATGTAAACTGCAATACTGTTACAGTGTTTTGGTTTTTAACTAAAATCAACTAACAAAAACAAATAAAATGTTACAATTTCACACTCACCTTCTATTTGGTACTGCTTGTGTTGGACACTAATTACATCAATGATCAAATCCAGGCAGAAATTCAATCAAAATACTAGACTCAGTTTTAAATAAGTAATTCTAATTTTTAGCAGAAACAATTTTAAATTACTTTCAATTAGATCTTTGCTCTTTTCCCTGAAGACCTGAATTGTAACATTTGCCAGGTTCTTTAAGGTTTCATTTTAGCATTCTCTGCCAAAGTGACCACAATACTATGATCAAAAACACATTTTCAATAATTATGCCCTGAATAGTTTGCAGCACATCCATATATCGACTTACACTGCAGAGGTCAGATATTTCATAGAAACTTAAAATTCTGCATATCCTTCTCATCCATGACAGGGTATTTCACGAGATGAAGCCTGCACAGCATTCAGGAGCCATCCCAACACCCACACCAAATGCTCAGTCAGAGCAGGCAGGTGGCAATAATTAGAATGAAGATAAGCTGAGGTGACAAAGCAATGAGAGCACATCAATTACTGCCTGTCACTCAGCCCAGGGAGCATCTCAGAAGATGGGCTGATACCACTGCATCATTCCCTATTATATTCACCTTTTCTCTCCTTCATTTCCTCAAGATGGAAGGTCACCACAACACCATTACATTTTTTAATACAAGTGATTTTTTAATAAATATTCACTGTATGCACAATATAAACTAATGTTTGGCTACATCTCACAGGCTGCACACTATACATAGAATAAGGCTGTGACTTCCAAAAAGTAGGTCACATGAGAGTAGTGGGCATGAACAGTTCTGTTTGAGTAAGAGGTGATTCCAGAATCATTTGATAAGGTTTGTTTTCCTATGTAATTTTTTACATTGATATTTATCTTTTATATTCATATACACACAAAGATATCAAAATCTATCTCTCAGTCTCGAGAAATAAGTAGAGACAGAGTATTTAAACTCCTTAAGGGGTAAGAGCAAATATACTCCCAAGCACACACCTTAGTGCTGAGTTATCAGCAAAAAGTTCAAACAAGATAAACCCAAATTTTGAAACCTTGAAAATTCTCACAGGTTTGTAATCCCTTCCCTCTCTCTGCTGACCATCCTACAAGGAGTCAAAGAACTCAATGTCACCTATGATTCAGCTGCTTTACAAGTAATTTTTGAAGTCAGTTTTAAGATGTTTGTACACCATCTTTTTTTCCATAGGATTTTATAATCAAATTGTCCAAATGTATTTTTGCCTTTAAATAAAAACAAGGCAAAATAAAACTCTGGCTTTAGACAACCAGTCAAACTACCTAACTACATGATTACAAAAAACCAACCCAATTGGATGGACACATGTCATGCAGTCTGTAAAAACTCACAGCCATCCTTCCTTCTCATGATGCTGCAGCAACTAAGGCTCAAGGTACAGGACAACAAACAGGGGACTGGCCAGATAGTAAAACCCTTTAGACAGCAACTGTGCACAGATATAATCAAGTTTTGCTTCCATAAAATAGATGGAGGTCAAGAGAATCATGGCGAAGACATTTTTCCTCGCCTTTCATCCTGGACTTCAAAAACTTCCTTTTAAATCCAGACAGCTATTGAAAATAGTCAATTTTTAAGCAACTGCATTTAGTGGAAAATGCTCTGACCACCATTAGAGCAGATGGTTGGTGCAGCCGCTAATCTGACACAGGATTCACCCCCTTTTTTGCATATATCCCTCTCCCATCAGAGGGGTCACAAGTGCACACCACCTCTTCACTGTTTTATTCTCCAATAACACTTCCACTTCCAATATAATTGCTTGTTTTAATTGGCAGTGAAAAAACTCCCCGCAAACAATAGATAAGGTCTGTGAAATTCAATGTGTTCAAAAATATTTTTATTTGCTACTCAATGACCATTATCCTGGGATAACAGAAAGAGGCAAGGAATAGCAGGAAGATCCTGAAAGCCATTCCTGGCTTGCACACACTTCTCTTCTGGACACCCCTCAGCCCCCCATACTCAACGTGCTTTGTGCTGGGCTGACAGCAGAAGGCCTGCAGGTAATTTCAGAGGGGATCACTCATGATACTCTCCCTCAGAGTTACAGTGCTGTATAGAACTCACAGCAGGAAAGACTGGATGTTTTCATATCCCTTGGGATAAACAGAGCCATCTCCTGCAGTGGCATACACTGTGTCATAGGAATTCCAGTACCTGCAGCTTTATATTATTAGTGAGTCATTTCAAAGATTAGAAATAGAAACCTTTTACATGCTTGTACACTATCACCCAATATTATTACGAAATACTGACAGCTGAACACTGCTCATCTCACAGAAAAAAACCCCTCTTCTTTCAAAATTAAACCAATAATTTCTTCTAAAGTACATAATAATTTTGTTTCATTCGTGTGTGCACTCCACCTATTGCCTTTCAATCAATCGTTCAAAACCTATTTAATGGAAGAAAAGACAGAGCTGAAATTCTTTATCTTCCTGAACAATATATAGTCAAGAACCTGATGTGCCAACCGTAGGAAGCCAATGAGTGTGTGATACCTGGGAGTGGTGAGCACCCACGGCAAGAGAAGAGGCAAGGAGGGAGCCAGTGAAGGGGCCTCACTGAAAAGTACTTGGATTAATGACTTTAATTGCATTTATAAAGATTTCTGCTGTCATTCTGAATAAAAGCAACATGTTGATGAAATCCGAGGAGCACCCTGGAATGCATCCTAAGCGCCACCTTCCTTTCCAGGTATGCATCCTACCACTGCAGCGAGGTGTCAGCAGTTTCACCCCGCACACTTCACTGCCACAGGTGACAGTGAGGAAGCACGTGGAGCATCTAGCACAACTGGAGAATTCCACAGAGGCAGGCAAGAGGCAGCAGCTGTCTGCGGGGTGCTGAGCTCCACACGGAGAATTGGCTGTATAGTTTTGTCTTTCTGGACATCAGATCCATGAATTAAAGCGTGGTATGAAATGATCCCAGCTGCTCTCCTGGACAGGGCTGTCTCTAACGGCACCCAATTAAGATTTTAAGTCACCATCACGATTTAAAATGAGAACTAAAAAGAGCCCATAAAGACGTGTTTGCTTCAGCTCAAAGCATAACATTGATTTCTCTGCTTACAAACAAACTCCTGAATCAATTCATCTTCTTAAAAATTGATAAATACTCATTTCTAGTAGTCATCAACTTTCTGTTCAAGAAATAAATAGAAATTGAGGCTCTTACAAATAGGTTCTTCCTGTTTAACATCAAAACCATGTTAATAACTGCACTTTCTGTACAAGGTACAATACATAAAATTCCTTTGCAGCTAATTTTGTAGTTTCCCTTTAGGTAAATTATAACTGTAAAGTCACAACGGATTTATTTTAAGTCATCTGTATGTGTTAAAATCTCACCACAGCCCTACATCTTTTCCCAGAAAAACAAAGAAACAGCATTAGGTTTTCTCTCCACAGCTTCAAATATCAGATGGGAAAATGCCTAGTTTTTTTACACAAGTAAAAAACATATGCTGCCATCAACGAGCTCAGGAACTGGAGCACAACTATAGGACTGCTACAACCTCAAACCTGTGATGAGCCACAAAATAAAAATCACAATAGAGTTCAACTATTGTTAACAGTGAGTGGTGAATCAGTGCACTGTAGGGCAAAATAAACCCAAGGGATCATTATCTTTTGATTAGCACATGAAAAATGGCTTTATATTCAAAGTCATCATCTTGATAAACAGTTTTCAAGACTCTGGAATACTGTAGAAAACATTTTATATTAACTACCTTTTTAAAAATAATGATGTATGTCGCTTGTTTTAAAAAGTTCTCCCTCCCTTACTCTTCAAAAGGAATTTTTAGAGTGAGCCAAGAGGTGGTAAGTCAAATTTTCTATTTTACTGATGTATGTACACGTGTATGCATAAATTTCTTAAATATAAATAGATATTTTTAAAACATAGTTGCTTCTTCTCTCCAAACCTTGTTACAAATTTGGGGAAAAATGCAAAATGAAAGCCTCTGTCAGGAAAAAACAATCATGTGGGGGACGATGAAGACATTATTCAAAATAAGTTGAAATTAAGTTTTAGAAGCAATTTAGAAATTATTTTCAGGCCAATTGTTTAATAAGAAAATACTTCCTCAGCCTAAATTGAAGCAAATGATATGAGCATCTTCGGAATATAACCCGTGGGCCGAGATGAAAGCCAATGAAACAGCACAGGAAGGTGGTCAAGTGACAAGTTCCAACATCCAGTTTCACTGCAAAGGTTGAAGACAGGACGCAGAAGATGCTGGGGAGTGGGAAGGCAAAACGATGCGTCTGGAGGTGGAACGTGTTCAATTGTCAGAGTTTATATAATTGAAGATACCCAGACTCGGCTGAGCACTCGCAATGAATGGGGCTGAACCAGAAGTTAAATCTTCCGAAGTTAAATATGCAAATAATTTTGGATTACAACAGCAGCAGTTACCGGAGGTTTCCATGCCATTATCCCCAGGACACGCAAATTACATATTAAAGTTCTAATCACAGTCTGCATTATCTTGTCATTGCTAATACACAACCAACTTCAATGTTGTGTTTAACAACTGGAACAGTCTCAGAATACTGTGTCAGAATTGACAATGTACAAAGACTTTTCTCATAGTTGCCCCACATCAACGGTCAGAATTTATTGCCATAATTAAAACATAGGCATGTAAGCACATTATAGTATGAAGTACCTACATAGGCTTACAAATCCAGGTATTGTCTAGTTACGTACGAGGCACGCACTGTTCAGATGTGTTGTTTGATATTGTATTTAAATTTATATGATCACCGCACAAATGGATCTACCCCAATAATCTTCAAACACCCTATGAAAAAGAAGGAGGTACCACTAACCTTACTTTACTGAAACATTTAATGACTTGCCCCAGGTCACACAGGAAATCTGTTGTGACAAAGCAGGGAATGGTTCTCCTGGGATCTCTGAAATCCCATCTCAATATTCTGGCCACATTGCCACCCGTCCTCAGGCGTACTTAATACGACTAAATTACTGATGGCAACAAATAGCAGAATCTGACTTTCAGATGAGCTGATTTGTACAATGAGTCAATCCATAACTTTTGTCTCCTCCAGACACTTAGATCGATGGGCTGTATGCCCAGCACGTTATAATAACCCTGAAAAGCCTTTGGCTCAGCCTGCAAACACATTAGCATTAACTTAAATCTGCTGCTTTGTTTACTATACGAGATATCTGCTTGTGCTCTACGCCCAAGCGATACCAATTAAAAAGACCCAAATACAGAGCTCATAGAGCAGTACAAGACTAAAGCTGCCCATGAACACAAAATTTACTAAACTTAAAATAGTATTTATACCTCCAAAGCATTATGGTCTGAGAGTCACATTTTTATTTTCCAGGCATGGACTTGTCATGATTTACATCGAGAACCTTCCCCAAAAAGCGATTCAGAAAGCGTTGGAAACTGGCTCCCCTCCCGCTGCTTCCGAAATGGATTAACATGACTCCAGCCTTGGATCCACAAGACTACAAATTACAGTGAAGCCACCCTTAATTTAAGCTGTTGGAGAGCACGACAGGAAAATCACCAAAAATTCTCTTTCAGCTCTTTAAACCCATTCATTACAGAGTCCACAGGGCCACATAGGTACCAGAGTAAATCACTCAGTGGGAGAGGACATCACCCAGTAACAAGAGTCTTTTCTTATTTCCTCAGAGGTACAAATGTAGCAGGGCCAGGAAGGGTCTAATTACTCTCAGAACACCCAAGCAGCATTGGAAGTGATAATTTATTGACCATATTAGTGTAGCTTAGTGCACAGAATGAAAAGACAAGTCAAGGATTGTATCTGGACCACTGAAATGCCCATAGTTTGCCAGGGTAGGCAGACTGATGCAAGCTAACAAAGCAATCTGGCAAAACACTAAACCAGATTTATAATAAAACCATACTTGGCTTTTTACTGGGTTTTAGCAAAGTAAGAAAAAGGTAAGACTTGAATTTTATTTTTAAACATTTAGAAACAAGTTTGGGAATGGGTACCTAGACAGCCTGCTGAAATCCAGAGTCCCTAATTATCCAGATGGGCAGCTAGGGAGCTGATCCAAAAATCTAACCAGGTCGGCAGAGCACATTGTATCAATCGCAGTGGCCACCAGATGAAGCCCTGGAATACCAGTGCTAACCTGACTAGTACTGGCTTAGCCTTAACTCAAGCAATAAGCACCATCGAGTGCCAACCTCTGTATGGCTCTGCCCTTTTGTAAGCACAGACTGGAAATAACATCAATACACAATGCACCAAAATCAAACAGAATGGCAAAAGAACTTATTAAAAGTGTTTCCTTGCTCTTCCATACCAGCCCACTCTTCCATCTTGTGTTACCAAAAAAAAGTAAAGGTTCTGAGTGAAAAGTGCAACAGATTCACAAACACATTTTCCAGCAGCTACAACATCCTACTCACCAGTAACACCTCCACAAAGCTCAAGCTCATTTTGCAGAAAAATGAGAAAAGCAAACAGCAACAGGGGAATTTCACAGACATGACCCCATCCATATACAGTGACTCATGGCTGCTTAAGCATGGTCTTAGAATGGATTTTTCCTCCTCAACACTCTAACAAAACCAAAAATAGACTAAAATAACTACGACTGAAATGGGAAAGATGAATTAGCATCTCCGGTATCTCCTTTTTTGTCTCACCTGTACGAAAAGATAGGAAGCTGGGAGCAAAAACAGAGGTTAAATCAATCTGTCTTTTGAAGAGGTGACACACCCAAGGGCCTTAGTCAAGGCTCCATCCTTGGCTCCTGCACAGTCACAAACTGTGCACTGCTGCCAATAGAGCCTGGAAATCGTTTGGTGGAGCAGCAGACATGAACAGTCTCTACATTCAGCTGTTTAGTATCAGAAACGCTAACTAGTGGTGCTTGATTATATCATGAGGGAAAATTAAATAGGAAACAAGGATTTAACATGCATGTCTGATAATCAGGCTTCTCGAGGAGAAAGAAAGGGAAGGGAGAAAACCTCAGGAACTGAGGACATTTTGCCTCCCCTGAGCCCTCATCCATTCAAAGGAAGAATCAGAACCCCTGACAATCTCATCTAGCAACCCCCTCCCATCACATCCAAGAGAAAATTTTTCTGGACAGCTCTTTACAGAGGATACAGAAAAAATTGACCAATCTCCCTCTCAGTCTTCTCACTTGGCATGATGATCTTTCTCACCCGAGGACTGCAGAAAGGCAGAGTTCGCAAAGCTGAGGCAAGCCCCCCTTCCATGCAGCTCTTCCACAGATGCAGCAAGAACACCTGTGCCTACCAGCGTTACACGGCTTTGGGATGGCACAGAAAATTGTCTCTGCACCCAGCAATACGAACAGGGGCTTCCTACCCCATCCCCTCATCTGCCTGACACGTTATTTCGGCAGAAGGCAGACTTCCTGCTTCTGCTGGAAAAAGAATAAATTTCGATTATCCCTGCCTAATATTTATATTTTAATAGTTCCACACACAGGACAAGCTTCGCAGCTGTCATTGGCAAATACCGGTGGGAAAAAGAAAAACCACAAAACCCCACCACCCAAGCCACAGGCACGAAACAACGAAACACGACAGCCTTGCACAGGCTTTTGGATGGACAGGGACCCCGGATAACTTACTGGCGGGTGTATTCCTTCCTCAGCGCCGCGTTCCTGCAAGCCGCCCGTCACAGCGCCGGTGCTGCCGCAAGCCGCGGGCGCTGCCAGCCGCCCCCCGCCTGTGACAGCGCCGAGCAGGGAGCCCTCCCCGTCCCCTCCCTCTTCTCCCGGTATGTCCAAGCTCGCTCACGCCAGATCTGGTACACGAGCACGCAGGACAGCACGGAGCCCGCTGCTGCCCCCGCCGGGCGGTGGCGACAGGCGGGACACCCGCCCACTCGCGGACGGCGGCGGGGCGGAGGCTCCCGGCCCGCCCTGACACCCGTGGGGGCGGCCGCGGCCCCGCGCCGCCCCTCCGCCGGCTTCCCGCTGTACCCGCGGCGGGAGGAACCTGCGTGGGCACCCTCCAGGCTCGGCTCTCAGAGGGGCGGATAGCGGAGCCACAGCCTCTGGCACACTACGCACACACATCGCTGTGTTTCGTTCCGCCACGCCCCTCTTCCCCCAGCAATGGACAGAGCGTACATCTGGGACAGCGGCTGGCGAGTTATGGATAAACCAAAACAGGAGCTGTGCCGGGAGCAGGGAAAGAGGGAAACTAAGCAAAGCAGCTGCTTCCAGACAGCCTTGCTGAGCCACAATGAGGCCAGCAAACAGTGCTAGTTTTGTCTGAAGACATCTAATTTTGCTTTACTGCTGCATTATCATATACTTCTGAGACTACAGCTGTGCTAAAATAATCACGGAATCACTGAATGGCTTGGGTTGGAAGGGATCTTACAGATCATCTCCTTCCAACACCCCTGCCATGGGCAAGGACACCTGCCACTAGAACAGGCTTCCCCAAGCCCTGACCAGCCTGGCCTTGGACACTTTCAGGGATGGGGCAGCCACAGATTCTCCAGGCAACCTGGTCCTCCCTCTGGCCCCAACCAGGGCCTCACCTCACCACACTCACAGCCAAGAATTTCTTCCTAATATCCAATCTAACTCTGCCCTCTGTCTGGTCACTCTACACCCTTGGGACAAGCCCCTCACCAGCTCTCTTGGAGCTCCTTTAGGTACTGGAAGGTCTCCCCAGAGCATTCTCTTCTCCAGGCTGAACAACCTGTTTGAGGTGCAAAGCTGGAGTGAGAAATTAAGTCTAAGGCAGTACTCCAAGGAACATCCAAAGGCAAAACCCTGGAAAAGGAGAGGCTGAGCGAACAAGGGACAGAAGGAAAGGCATGCCATGGCATAGGGCTGGCAGAGATCAAACAGCATGTCAGCACCTCCAGGGGAATGCAGCACAACACAGACCCCTACTTCGACAGCTCCACATTGTTTTGCTCCATGCTGACTCACGTGGTCTGACATGTTCAGCCACATGGGCCGTGCAAAGCACAGAACACAGCAGCACTCAGAAAATACCACCTGGTTCAAAGATGACAGGTAACATCTCATTCTCCTTCTATCATCACTTAAGCATAGAACAGACAAAGTTTGATCCTTTTACAATATTAGGGTTTCCTCAGTGCAATAAGGGGAACTTAGAATGGGGGGCACCAGGTATTTTCCATAGCAGTGCACTTTGCCAAAAAAAAAAAAAAAAGCTCAACAATTAAGCTTACAAAATCTTGTCGTGCAAACACATGGATATTGAAGCCTGAATTGTTTCAGCCACACAACGTTTGATAATTTTAGTAAGAAATTATTAACCCACACATCAAGAAGAAACACAAGATAGTCTTTGATGAGCTGCAAAAATCAGGAGATCCGGGTTAAAGGGAACAGGAAATATGAAGAAACGCAAAAATAGAAAGAAGCTATTCTGTGAAGCTGTACACATTAGCTCTTGTAAGTGTGTCTGGAACCAACACTGAGAAAGATTTAACAGTTCTCAGTACTCCCAATTAAAACTGTAAATTAAGTTTAAAAAAAATAAAATCCAGCATAACTATCTTAACAGATCTCTTTCTGTACATTCCCTCCCCCCTTCAAATTAATTACATTATGCTTCCACATCACTGACATAAAATGACTAATGCGACCTACAACGTCATTCTGAGACCAAAGCAAGCAGTGACACTGTGAACGCAGCCTGATGAGGCTGGGCACTCTGAATCCTGCAGCACAAAACACACACCAAGTGCAACACGAAGGAAGTCAGGAATAAAGAAAGCTAGGAAATTGCTGCATTGAAATATGTGGCATGAAACATTCATTTGTTTTTCCCCATTCCTCCTTCTCTCGTTTTCCAGATACATCTAAGTTGTTTCATTCATAGCAAATGCAATCGATAACACTTTTAGCTCCGACTGCATAAGGAGTTGAGCATAATACCGCACCCACTCCTAATCTAAGTCCTTCCGGAATTTCACAGGAGCAAGTCCCAAGTGTAAAAAAAACCTCTGGAGCAGGCCCAGCACAGCCATAGAGGAGGGTTTTTTAACAAGTAAATACACATATATCACATGCACTTGAGCATTGGGAAGGATGAGGAAAGCAGCAATATTTCAATGCTGCTTAGTGAACTGGGTGTCAATGCAGCTCTTAGGGGGAGCAGGTAATTTCACTAATTAAAGCTGTTCTTCCATGTTTCATTTTCTGACATTTGAGCAGTCCGGTTTCCTTGCCACAGGCAGAATGGAACATGCCACTGAGCTCAAGCCAGAGGCTGATCACTTGTGACTCAGCTCAAATTAAAAATACACAAATAAAAAGCTAAACCGACAGGTTACTACCCAAAGATGCATCCATATCCACTCAGAATGTCATGTCCAACATGGAGCTAAACTATCTTTCTTACATCATGACATAACTAACAAAAAGGAGTGGCCAAAATAACCTGTTGTCAACCTGCAGAACAAGGAGTTTTCTCCTGCTAGGAATGTTTCTGGGGTTTCACCATTAAATAAGTTCTCTGCACAGCAACAGGCTACTAAAGAAAAATATTCTGTCCAGAGTCAATCCCTTCAGAACTAAGTTCACAATGGCCAGCTATGAGAAAAGCCTTTCCTACACTGTCTCCTAAACCACTAAAGGAAGGACAATTGACACCTTCCAGGCAGAGCAGGCCGCAGAGCAGCAGTTGCCAAATGTTCCGAAGCCCAGGGCTACAGAACAGCTTTGGACTACTGGAGAGCAGAGCCTTTTGTGTTCCAACAGCAACATGGTTAATTTGGGGCCTTTTAGAGTTCTATTCTCCATGACAGTTACTTCACAAAGGTGAGCCTGGAGATCCCTCCCAAAAGGAGCTGCTCCTGAAGGGATGGACCAGAAATTTTATAGAAGCAGATCCATATTCCTCCCAGGGGAAGCTTCACCTGCAGAGAGGGCAAGACAATATCTACCCACAGATTTGGGTCTCCACCTTAGCTATCCACCACTAACCCCACCAAATCCTACAGAATCATTTTGACCAAGGAATGGGAAAAGCAAAGAAAAAGGAAGGTGCTTATGTCCTTGACTTCTGCTTCCAAAACCTAGGAGTTTTGAATGGAAACCCATCAGGAAACCTCACATGGCCAAATTAGCAAGTGAAGGATGCTGGGGAGTAATTTTTTGTTTCAAAGGGTGACTTCAAACAATTGTCCTACACTCTTTTCATTTTTCTTCACTGTTGTTTGATTTCCCTTTCCTTCCCCTCAAAACCTTACTGGTAAAGGAATCTTAACTTCATTTACACAGTAGGCAAAAGGAAGCTCCGTGGTATTTGTTAATTTCCAGCATTTTGTCTTCCTAATTAAATTTATGTGCATCTCTGTTCAGCGTTAAGGCCAGAAGTGAAGGAGTTCAGCCACCAGCATGAGCCAACCTAAGGCTTTCTCCAAAGCTCATGACAGGAACAAGCTACTTTCCAACAAACCTAACAATTCCCTGGGGAGCTGAAACCACAACAGGCAGCTTCTGTCAGCATTCCCAGAGATGACCACACTGTAATCCTTACACAAGCACAGATCCAGAGACTGGATCTACTCTACAGTATCCAGCAAAACTTAGATTCTGACCTTTCCCTCGAGAGAAATTGTAGTCTTACCACATCAATTCATCATACAGCCTGTGGAAATCAGAGCTACAGTGTTCACTCGCTGAGATAACAAAATCTGCTATAAAGAACAAACTTGGAAAAATCACATTTTTCCTAATAGTGTACAACTTTTCCTCAGGCTTTCAGCTACCCCCAAGGGGTGCTTACTATCTTCTGGGATTAAACTCACTGCAGAAGCCTTTGGAGTGTGACAAAGAGCTGCTTACTCTTGCACATAGGCCGTGCTCAAAACAAATTTATTCAAAATACTTTTCCCACTGCACCTGAGAGACGGCTGGGAGACAGTGGGGGGGGAAAATGAGCAGAGCCTCAAGTCAAAGAGTAAGACGTTACTGCAGGAGGCAGTGTGAACAACGAGGATTTTTATCATATCTCCTTTTTCCACTTGAAAATAATAAGAGCTCTAGGTATTAAGATACACCCCCTCAGCCTACGGATGAATCTGGACTTTTAAACTTTTCAAGGCCTCTTGTTAAACAGCAACAATTAAAAACAAAAACAACCTTAGCACACTATATACTTTAATGGAACTGACCTTGACGTGCAATATGAAGGCAAATTTGTTTCCTGACAGCCTGACTCAGTCTAATGGACTTGGAGGCTGCAGTTTTTCCACTCCTCCTAATGACTTGTTGCAATGGAGATGAGTGCTCTGCGTACAGCAATGCCATCTTCTGGCACAGTTCCTGTGAGAAAGGCCACTTGCTGTTCTGAATACCACTATAATAAAGCTCCTGTTTTGGGAAAACAGAAACTCAGACTCCACAGTAAATCTCGAATATTTCCCCTCTCCACTGCCCTTGCTACTGGGCTCTAATTGTTCAAGGGCGTGGAGCGAGGCAGTGGGAGCACACAGTGTGTGGCTGTAGGAGCAAACACGCTCAAGTGCCTCCTAAAGGCGTGCCAAGTACAGCGCTGAGAGCGAGCATTTACAGGCTGAAAACAGGGATGAGTTCAAAGCCCATCAATGGAGGAGTCTGGCAGGAAGGGCAAGCAGTCACCCAGAGCCAACTTTGCATATCCCTGGGAAAATCAGCAAACATTTCACATGTCTGACTTTTTAACTTCTGTATTCCCAGACAGAGAATCTGCATTAAGCAAAAGCCAAGACTGAAAACATGTGCTATTTAAATTGAGGAAATAAACACGGGCTGGCAGTCCACGACTTCCTCACCATTCTCACTTGCTCCTGGAACAATTTGGCCTATGGAGGTGTAGTCTTATCTTAGGATAAGATTTCCCACTAAACTCAATACCTATGCTTATTTTTCCCCCCAAAGTTTGCAAGGTTCATGCCACAAGCATGTATTGAGAGCACAGATTTTAGATTGAGAAAAGCAGATATTCAGTAGCTCCAGTCTGAAATAATACCTCAGAAGAAACAACGTTGTAGAATTTCCTACCTACTGTGTCATTTGATATCAAAAGACCTCCCTGGGAATCAGATACACTGCAGAGGAGCTAACCTGGCACTCTCAGCCAAAACAGCCCATGCTCTGCTGCTTCTAAGATAACCACAGCAGTAAGATGATGACCAGTCAATTGCAGTTTATTCCTTTTCTTCTCTGACATTTTCATTCTGCAACTCATCCTGAAACCTCAAAAAAAATACTTTGCAACACCTATAAAAGCCCAATTTCATTTTCACTCAACTAATGAAAAAAATAATTAAAGGAAGTGTGTTTTGTGACTGCAATCAGCCACTTTGGTTCTCAGATATTTGCTCGTTTAAAAAAGTATCCCCTCCACATACTTATTTAATAAAGGAGGAGCATATTTTAAATGTTTACACTTTCATGTATAAGAAAGATATTTTGGGCTGTAATTTGTCAGACAAAACTGAAAGTGTTCTGCTTTCATTTCCAATTACTTTGATGCCTTCCATTGTTTTTCGTTTGCTTCTTTCCCAGTGTCAGTTTTGTTTACCTCTTCTCTCTCCCATGTATCTTTCAATTCCCACATAAAGGGGCCTTCGCCAACCGTCCTGTACAAAAATGTTCCTCTCTCTTGCTGTTGCTCTAACCTAAATGCAGTGAATCTGTCAGAGCATCTTGGCTTGGCACGACTCAAGGCTGTGCCCCGACAAAAACACCTTCCAATGCACACTGCTAAAGCATTAGAAGGAAACAAGAGGAAGAAATGCAGCTTTGCAGCCATCAAAATTACTCTAGGAAATGCCTGAATTATTTGAACAACATTAAAGTTGCAACATGAGTCGCATCTTAAGAAAATGTGTATGGGAAATGTCTGTCTGAAATGAATTGTTAGGTGACTAATAAAGAGAAAGCTCCAAGTAAACTGCTTCCCGTAATAAGTTGTGTCTAAATGCTCTTTTTCCCATAGATTCCCATTGGACCAAGGTCAACAGTTAGGGATATGCTCCATTCTCTCCACAATTCTTGCTAGTTGACAATAATTCACTATCAGAAATTTTATGTCTCATCTTTCACGATTTTGAATATGTCCAGAGTAAAATGCTTTGATCAGGCTCTCTGCTGACATTTTGGCTGAAAGAAGGGACACATGTATGGAGGCCTAGCCCATAGTTCAAGTGCATTTTTCCAAAACTGTTCTGATTTATCTGGTAAACCATTCTATAAAAAGCAGCCAGGCAGGCACTTCCAAGAAAACAACACTATTACTGGAAATATCTTTGGTTAAATAGAACTTACCCTCTGGACACATTTACATAACAACCACTAACACTGGCCCAATATATGTAGTAAATAGAACAAACAGGCGACCACAGTCACTCAAAACATGAGGCTGAAGAGCTGACACAGTCAGGTTTGGGTTTAAGGCCCTTTCAGCCAAGCATCCGGTTTATTTCTCCCTCTGTGGGGGAGACCAGTCATTCAAAATAATATTGCTTAGGACTTGCTGCCCAAAATCCCAATCACTGCCTAATTTTGCTTTTTAAGAGCATTTGAATGCTGAGGTGTGGTAACCATCAGGCAATACAGCAAATAACACAGTTATGTCTAGAAAATACACAAAAGCTGTAGAATCAGCAATATCCCCAACAGGGCAGTTGGTATGAAAACGGTGCTACTGACATTTTGGAAGCTGCATATTTATTTTTCTTACAAAGCTATAAATTACTAGCTTAAAGCTACTCCAGTACCTCAGTTATTTATGCATTAATACATACGATACCAGGATGAAAAGCTCATTTTTTTAATCTTACCATTCCATCTCACCAGTGGCACCTTGAAGTTAACCACGTTTCCGATACAACTGTGCCTGCAATCAGTTGATAATCCAGCAGAGAATTCCAGAGGTGAGGATACAAACTGTCATGCCTGGGTGCAGATGTTTGAAAGCAAAAGCTATATCCTTACCTCAGCTCTAGTAACCTTCCTCTGTGTGAGCAAACAGCAGGCTGCCCGACAAACTTTTGCAGAGACATGAAATCAAGGTCTGGTCCCCAAAAGGTATAAATTCATCCTCTCACAAGATGAGAAAAGTACCAACAATGAAGAACACATTGCTAATTTCAAAATCTCATTATCTGAGACCTCTTGCCATACAGGTTTTATTAACAGGTCAACCTTTGCTGGCTCTGGCAAACCTACAGTAAACAAAGTCTTCCAATACCCAGCATATGAAAAAACTTAGGAAACACAAACCAAATTGAATTAAAAAGCACTTAGGGCCAAATGTAACAATTCTGCAGCTCAGTGGCTGAACACAGTGGGTTTTTTCCTACTGGGTTCTCTCTTCAGAGACTGTCCAACTAACTGCACAAACCAGGCAATCTTGCACATGTGCCTAGAGGGCTCTTCACCCAGTGCAGATGCTTAACTAGTGTCCTTCCTTTACAAGAGAATTTGAAAACCTGAGGAAGGCACAGAGGACAGTGTGATACACAAACACATTTGTACACAGGATATCTGAAATGTGTACGCTGTTCAAATATTTGGCTAGTTACATGACTTTTCTTCTAAAGTTCATGCATCTGGGTAAACACGAGCATTTCCCATGTCTACTAGTGTCCAAATTCCTCATGAGAAATCCCAACAATGTAAATTTGGAGTTGGAAGTGAAATATTTGTCATGTCAAATAACACACACCAGCAATAGTGTTTGTGTCTGGCAACACAGCCAAATAGTGGGCTCTGATGGCACCACCAAGGCTGGTGGTTGGTTTGTTTGCTTCAAGAGTTGTAGGGGTTTTTTTCCCCATATTCAGAGAACATAAACAGCAACTGGTCTTTAATCCCTGCACTTTGAAAATCAAGTAAACCAAAACAAGGCAACTCAGCAGAGCTTACATTTGGGGTCACAGATGGCGTAGCTGCAGCTCCACATCACGTTTCAGAGCTGGTTTGACACTGTTTTCTTTGGAGCAGGAGCTCGATGCCAGCTGAGCAGAGAACTTGTCAGGTAAAACAGGATTACTGGATGTTCCTTCCTCAAGAAGGCGAGACATGAGTGTTCATGGCAGGGAATCATGACTGATGACAACTCATCTCAAAAACCTGAGACAGACTTCTCAATTTTTATTTTTTTTTAAATGACATGGATGTTGATCTGCCCTTTAAAAACTGACTTTTGTTGTATCTCCTATTGTAGATGACACAGACAAATAAAAAAACTGCATAAATCAAGACACAAGTAACTTTACTAGCAACTTTTCATTTATACCTAGAGAACAGAAGACTTCCATCTTTCCTGACACCTTGTTTCCATCTGTTGTGGAGATCAGTGCAAAATTTTCACATGAGTATTCCAGCTTCACAGCAGAATAACTTTTCAGTCCAATGACCCGTGTAATGTAACCAATACATCCGGATGCAGCACTGTTTTCACTTTTGCCAGCATCCTTAACAGAGATATTGAGTTACAAGCAAGAGACACAATTACATTTGCACAGGTTTTCCATCTACAGGAGGGATAGAAAACCAACATTAAATGCCAAGTGCAAATCCTTGTCCAGTATGTATATGTTAGAAGAGAAGGATTGGATTTCTCCAAATGTGTACTGATTTCTATATGCATGTTTATGTTCATCTAAATTTGATACTCATATAGCATAAATTATATAAATTATACATTAAACAGGCTCTGAGTGAAATACAGCATCATTAACACAATTAAAAATGCAAGAGAAGTGTTACCTTTTATAGTTACTCCGTGGCTTCCACTGGATCTTAAGTATAAAAAAGTCAGTGGCTCAGCTGTCATAATCTATGTTACCATGGTAAGTGTTCTGCCATACATAATTCCATCTGCCTACAAACAGGGACCAAAAATACATATTTGTGTCATCTCTAAAAGAGAAGATTTATTTTTCACTCCTATATCAAAGAAAACACATTTATATTGGTAACAGCATTTAGGTCAGGGTTATTTTATGACAAGTACAGTCAATATGCCAATTACAGATATCAAGAGTTTAAGTAGCATTCAAGAAACCACCCATTTATAGTGAGAAATTTTTACTGTCTTTGATTTCTCAATACTTACTTTTTCTGCTCTAACCTTTCGAGCTTCCTACAACACGAGAAAATTTATTTGGATTGTAGCTTAAGCCAGTATTTTCTTATTTTTTCCTTCCAGATGAGTGTGTCATAATGTGCTACTCTAGCTCTCTCACTGGAGAAATAAGTCTAGAGGGATCACTGCAATTTCTTTACAAAGTCTATGATAGATATGCTGCCTAGTAGATCTTTAAAAACAGATATTGCAACAGCAAAAGGACCTCATGTAAACCTTCAATTATCCTTCAAAAAAAAGCAGTGTTCTTTGGAATAAGGCTTGAAATACCCTTTTTTACAACACTGGACAATCTACTCGTGAGCAACTGTGTCAAGTACAAAACAATTTCTCTTGGGAATTGCTTAAAGACAGTGTATATTCTGCAACAAGCCACTGTGCACTTAGAGATTAATTCCTCAGGTTGCATGTACAAGCATTAGAAACCCCACATAAAATCTATCTGAACTAAAAATTAAGACAAAATGGGTATTGATACAGTATTGTCTTTCCAACCTCTCAGACACATTCAGTTTACCTAAAGATGTGTGTTGCAACATTAGTGCACTTATTCTAAATAATCATTGGCAGTGCATTACAGAAGTAGAATTTAACAAGTATTAAAAACCTGTTCTTTACACAGACCTGAAGTTGGCTGCCCTTAAGTGAACATGGATTTTGTTACTTCTGCAGAAGCAGCACAGACTAAATGAGGGATTTCAAGCTGTAGCTGAAACTAAGGTGACCAACTCCCTTAAACAGCAGCAGGACTGGGCAGATAATTGCTTTATGCTCTGGAGTTGGTTTGTCATAATAAAAGTGTTGGAGGAAGCTGGAGGGTTCACTAGGAGCTTGTTTTTACAAAACATGGCATTTCTAGGATTACAAATTGATAAGTAGGATCACAGTCATCATGACATTCTATTACTCATTTCAAAAAAACCCACAATGATGTTGCTCAGCAATTCTCTCTGAAATCCATCTGCAAAACCTTGATGAAAAAGAAAAGAGAAATCACAGATGCAATACAGCCATACTTTGAGAGGAAATTGTTACAGGGAAGAGAGAAGCATGCTGCACTTATACACCCCACAAAGCTCAGTGCCAAAGCTCCCACAGACACTACTCAAATTAAAGCTTCGTGGGACAGCAGTAGTAGAGACGGGCTTTGCTCAACTTCCAAATGCCTCAAAGGACAGATCCTCAGAGAGTTTTAAGTAACTTTCTCTTCGCAGAACAGGAAAAGGTGAGCAGCTGCCCTTCAGACATGTGGGAGGCAGCTCCAGGTAAAGGTCTAGGTCTGTGTGCACCCCTCCAAAATGGGCACAGCAAGAAGCAGGCTGACAGGTGCAGAGAATACCAAACTATGTTTAGTTGCAGCAAAGGCTGTGTCAGGTCACATTACAGATAACCAGAGATTTCTTCCACCCCCAGCACCAATCTTGGAGATGCCAAGGTTTGCCCTCACCTCTGTATTGAATCATCAGCAATCTGGTGTTTTTCAAAAATATCGTTGCAAAGGAGACCCCGGTTTTGTCAAGTGATGAAGAGTTTCATCAAGGGAGCAGCAACAGCTTAGTCCAAACATGAGTGCCAAGACCAGAAGCAACTAAACTACCTGCCAGGGGCAGTTGTAGTCTGGGGAATAAGAAGTTATCACTCATTAGCCTATGCTGAGTACCTAACTGATTAAGTAATTTCATATTATAAAAACAGAGCACTAATTGATTTTCTGCAATGCCTGCACCTTGTACCAAATCTCACCACCACCTCCAAAACATGTCACACAAAATGCTTTGATATAGATTTCATACACATTTGCTTTACTAAATATAGACTCTCTTCTTCGAGCTGAACAAACAGAAGGGGAACTGGCAGCCCCTGGAGCCAAAAGGAGTTTTGCAGAGGTAATTTTACTTCTAAATATTTGTACCTAACTCTTCCGGCTCCCTACTTGCTCTGATTTGCCCACCTGCCATTTTGAGAACCATAAGTTTTCCCCCTTTGTCATTTTTGTGCCACAGAAACTTAAGATCACCTGTTCTTCTCACCCTCTTTATTAAAATTAATAAATCATTTTCTCCAATTGCATCCTTACAATTTCATACTTCCAATAGAAGCATCACTAAAAATCAAGCTTCTTGTTTGGGGCTTTTGCTTGTTTCAGCAAGTGATCCATTGGAATGATTAACATAAAGCAAAGGTTTGCTGAATTTGAAATTCCCCCTCTAACGGTGAAGTGACACACATAACAGCTTACTATTCCTGTAATAGGAATGAGATGAGTGCTCAAATAGCAGGGACCTGGGCTCCTGCTCCAAAGACCTTCCAAAGCCACACTTAACTGTTTGCAAACAAATACACAAGGAATCTGTCAACTCAAAACAGGCCATTGTGAAACTTTCACCCTCAAATTTGCACATTGCTTATGCAAGACTTGGACCCAGCAGGTAGAAAGTCTATTATCCACTGCTTTCAGCACTCTGTGACCCTTGGGAACAGCCTGTTCTTGCTCTCAGTAAAGTCTGAAGAAGGTTGTGCTGACACTCGCTTGGTATGGGGGGTAAAAATAGGACCGCAATGGCATTTTTTCATCAATTATTGTCATCTGATAAATCATGTGTGCACCTGTGTCCCTGATAAAGAACAATGATCAGAAAAATTCAAACCAGATTCAGGAGTGCCAGCTCTCCTTTCTGGTTTTCAGGTATATCCCAACAGCATCCATAACAACAACAACAACAACAACAACAAAAAAAAAAAAAAAAAAAAAAACCAAAACCTTAAAATTGTTTGGAACATTCTCCTTGTCAAATACCAGCCAGCCTGGAGAGAGCAGAGAATGCACACCAAGAGAACAAAGAGCCCAGCAGGGATCCCAGGTAGAACATCTCCAGTGTAAGCCTCCAACTGCGACAGAAATAGCCTCATTAAAGGGCAGGTTCAGATACAAGAATCTATTTATAGGCAATCTAAGCCTAAATTATTAGTGACACGCTCTGGATCTAAAAATTTCCAAAGTTTACAGTGTTACAAGAGCTGTACATGCAGCATGTGATGCCCCTGAGTGCTACGCTGGGCGGACCCACGGGCTTTGGCTTCTGTGCACGGACCAGCTGCTGCTCCCGGCAGGAACTAAAACTGTCCTGAACCGCGGCCAGGCTATTCACATCCAGCCCGAGCAAGTTCGGGCTCCCAGAGAGCTTCTGTGCCGCCACCGGAGCTGTACTCCTGCCCAAGCCCTGCCAGCTCCCGCCACCCACGCTGGGCACACATCAGAGGGAAGGGCAGCCTCCATCACCCGGCGCCGCTGGAGCCCGGCGCGCATTCCTGGGCGCAGCAGCAGCTGGGGGTCACGGGTCACTAACCACTGGCAGCCATCCCACACCCAGAGGAGGGGGGAAAGCCAGATTTTCGAAAGATAAAAGTACAAACAAAAACGTCTCTGAGTACACTCACAAGAGCCTACAAAGGATACTTCAGAAGGGTTCTGCTCGTGGGATCCAAGAGCCAGTTACTAGCTTAGATCACATACCGAGCACTCCACAATTAATCACAAAGTTTATTTTTTCCTCTTGGAGTTGCATATGTGGGAGTGCATTCGGGCAGAGGGGGGTGTTTGTGCTGTTTTTAACCCAAAGATTCTAGGTAAAAGCTATTTGTGATGGTACAGAGGAGCTGTAAAATGCAAACTGCCCTCAGTTTGCTATTTTCTGAATATACAGATACATAAATAATCTAGAATTACTTTTTTTTCCCCTTAAGAAAAACAAGAACCACAACATTTAGAAACACTGCAGAAGATGAATGAGGTCTGGACACCCTCCATCTTCTCAGAGGTAAGCTCATAAAACAATACTTCATCCTCTGACCTAACATAAATGACAAGGGTATTTACAGCACTGTGTCACTCGCTTGAACCCAGCCAGTCTGAATACTTGAAATACATTCCCATCCATCAGATGCCTGTAAGCATCCCATGAGATTCAAGTTCTCTAACAGCACTTACAACTTATGCCAAGACCTCTCACAGCTTTTGGAAGATTGACAGGACTTTAGGTTGCACACCATTTCCTCACCTGAATCTGTGCCTCACACACATCCCACATGGGATAGTCTATTTTCTACCCCAGAAAAATCACCCTCAAACACCCAGATCATCTTAATAAATAAAGCAAGGAATGTATTTCATAAAGTTTTTCACCAGATGTCAGCAAGCACAGTTTTAATGCTAAAAGCAATACATAAGTTGTGGGAACTCACCTTGGCTGTGAGTGGTCAAAGCACCATTCAAAGAGAGCCCCTGAGAGAGACAGGTCAACAGTTTCATCTCCTGGAGCTGTACCTTTATTTGCACCAGCAGAACTCAACTCAAAGAGTTAACACGGCAAACAACCACCATGTTGTGCAGGGAGATGCTGCTGAATGAATCCTTGTTGCATAAACAAAGATTCCTTTAATATAGGAAGTCTGAACTGCCCCATGATATACTGTGCTCCTACTTCTCTTTAGGATCAGTCAAGTTCTGCAGATAAATCAAAATGCTTCCAGATCAGATGGCCAAACCAAACAAAAAAACACAATAAAGTAAACAACCAAACTGCATAAGCAGATATAACAAGTAATATCGCTGTAACCAATTTTCTGTCCAGGACTACTACTGACACTTGTAGCAAGCAAGGTGCAGCTTTCGGCTTTGAAGCTCTTAAGCAGAAATTTTTTCAGATTGTTTCAATGAGATGCACACTAGCAAAGCTCTAGCTATCTGTTCATCAACAATGGATGTGGGATACAACTGCTCCTCCCACCCAAGTTCATATATCTCCAGCAATAATGCACAACAATTTCTGGCTCATGCTCCCTCCCCTTTTCCTAAACACTTTTATTTTTTTTAAATACATCTTGAGGTCTGCATCCTGCTGGATGCCACAGTTGTTTCTGTGTTCCCAGCTGACTCACCATCCCAGTAAGGACAATCAGGCACTTCAGAAAGAAGGATAAAAGAGCAAGAAAGGACAGCCATCAGAACAGAACATATTGTGTTTTCCTCACTCTATTACTCAATTCCTTATTAACACTTAACCAGGAGGATTCTACAACCCATTTCCCAGTCAGTGTTTATAGAGACAGAAGACCGCTTGTAGTTTCTGAGGTGGCCTCACACAGTAGGTCACCCCAAAATAAAGCCTAAAATCCTCTACAAAGGCAACCTTGCAATAAATACTTCATAATAAGACTTACATACAAACACAGTATATGCACATTGTACAGCAGGACTGCAAAAAGCCCTCCAGTAACTTCACAAAGGTCTCACCTCAATAGGCAACAAAGCTACAGACATTGAGAGCAACAAGCTGTGGTTCCAGCAGACATATGTAGTGATCAGCATGGGAAAGCTCACAAAATGTTTTGAGGGTTTTGGACAGCATGGGCATTTTTGTAGGTTTTCAGGCTTTTGACTTAGTAAGAAGAAGCACAACTCCTTCAATATTTAACAGTTTAATGAGCAAATCCTCTAGGGCAGGAGGTGAGCAGTCGCTGCTTTTTATTAAAGCAACCTGTGCTATTTGTTTTGTCTCCCATCTCAGTGCATTGCAATCAGAAGAAGTGGCTGTAGCCCCACTACAGCTCCCACAACAGAGCAGGCAGCCCCTGCCACCGCAACCTGAACGGCAGTCAGCCCCGCCTGCACAAAACATGGCGGACAGGCGCCCTCCGCCCCGCACAAAACATGGCGGACAGGCGCCCTCCGCCCCGCACAAAACATGGCGGACAGGCGCCCTCCGCCCCGCACAAAACATGGCGGACAGGCGCCCTCCGCCCCGCACAAAACATGGCGGACAGGCGCCCTCCCACCCGCACAGACCGGGGCCCACCGGCGCCCCTCGCCCCACACAAAAAATGGCGGGAAGCCCCCTCCCCACACAAAATGGCGGACAGGCGCCCCTCGCCCCACACGAAAAATGGCGGGAAGCCCCCTCCCCACACAAAATGACGGACAGGCGCCCCTCGCCCCACACGAAAAATGGCGGGAAGCCCCTGAGGCAAGGGGCATCCCCAACTGCGACTTTTTCTAAGAAACTCTAGAGTTTTGGTCTATAAAGGACAAAAACTGAATATCAAAAGCCAAAAGGCAGCCTTCAATAACTTGATCAAGTATAAATCTTGTAAGGGAGGGGAAATGAAAATTTAAAAAAGGGAAAAGAAAAAGAATGGAAAAAAAAAGGGGGGGAAAGGAAAATTTAAAAAAAAAGGAAAATAAAAAAAAGGAAAATTAAAAAAAGGAAAATTAAAAAAAGGAAAATTAAAAAAAGGAAAATTAAAAAAAGGAAAATTAAAAAAAGGAAAATTAAAAAAAGGAAAATTAAAAAAAGGAAAATTAAAAAAAGGAAAATTAAAAAAAGGAAAATTAAAAAAAAGGAAAATTAAAAAAAGGAAACGGGAAAATTTAAAAAAAAGGAAACGGGAAAATTAAAAAAAAAGAAACGGGAAAATTAAAAAAAAAAGCAAAAGGGAAAATTAAAAAAAAAAGAAAAAGGGAAAATTAAAAAAAAAAGAAAAAGGGAAAATAAAAAAAAGAAAACT
>VWZS01010872.1:124671-162863 GCA_013397075.1 Rhabdornis inornatus | reverse complement strand
AAAAAAGGAAACTCAAAAAAGGAAACTCAAAAAAGGAAACTAAAAAACACAAAACTAAAAAAAAAGAAAAGAGGAAAAGAAAAGAGGAAAAGAAAAAATGAAAATAACATAGAGAAACAACAAAAATAATAAAAAATTGAAATAAAGAAAAAAACCCAAAGAAATGAAAAATATTTTAAAAGCAAAAATACACACACACAAAATATCAGAAAGGAAAAAACTCCAAAACAATCCAACAATCAAACCCTCTCCTCTTCCCTCAGGGTATAATCCATACAAAACAAAACGCCCGCAAACAAACTCCACATCACAGCATCTCTCAAACAGAAAAAAAGTAGAACTGACACAAAAACCAGCACTGAATCACAACCCTCACTTCAGCCTGCTCCTTAAGCATTTCTAACAAAAGAGAATATTAAAAATAAAGGTTAAAAGGCAGAGCAAGCTCCTACCTGTGTGTCCCGGGAGGAGCCCTGCCGCCCGACTGAGGCGGCACCTGCCTCTGGAACCTTCCGCCCTCAGGTGCCGCCGGTTTGCGCGAGGAGCCCCGGCCCGGCCGGCGCCAGGTGGTGAAATTCACACCCGGCCCCATCCACTGCTCCTTTTATAAACTCTGCAGCGAGTGATAGTAATTGTAGCAGCTTGTCTGTTTCCCTTCACACCTGGGCTGGCTACTCCAATACGGCAAGAACATCAGAACAGCTGAAATTATCTACTAAATTAACTCAGTCTGCAAGTGGTTTAATGCCCACCTGGAACCTGCTTTTCTTTCTCTCTTTATTATTTTGCTTTTCCACACTTTTTTGAAAGATCTACTTGGAGTATGAATTGAAGACTTTTAATTCTTCCCTTCCACTGTAGGTTAGAACTGGTAGCTAACACAAAAGGGGTTTTCATGGAAGTGGTAAATCTTTACATGCCTTAATTCTATTAGTTTGTAACTACTCGGTGCTTGGGTTTGCAACCCCAATAACAATGTAGCACAGTCATTTTCATAAGCTATCTCAGTACACGTAGTCATTTAGGCCCTAACTGTAATTAATTTTTCCTACATTAGGCTACATCTATTATGCAGCAGGTTCATTATGTTTTATATTTCATCATTTCAATTCAGTGGGAAGACATTTTATAGCATCCTTTTTTTCCCTTTGACACGGCAGACAGCGTTTAGTGGAATAGAAACTTTCAGTTTGATGGATGTTAGCTTTACCCTGTGCCATGCCACCTAAGCGAGTGCTTCACTAGGCTGGTTTTTCAAGACAACCTAGTTCCCAACAAATTACTTCTAATTTTTTACAGTGGCAGCAGGTAAAATACAAAATAAGCTTAAATCAAATTAAAATAAAAATTAAAAGAAACCCTAAAAATGTGGATTTCAAGCAAACCAAGTCTTTGAAATTATGGAGCTAAAATCAGCAGAAGCAAAGATGTGGAGGTGAACAACATGCTGTCCAAAGCAAGGACAGGCTGGGAGAGGCATCGGCCTAAATAACCCATGAAAGAGAAGCTTAAAATATCCTCAAGTCTTGCCAAGTGTTAGTAGGGGACAAAGTACATCCCACAGTAGGGAAAAACCTGGGCAGTGGATTAGAAAAGGCAGGAGCAAAGCACAACAGTAGCGTATGAACAGTCACTATGGTATGAACAACCTCTAAGAGTTCAGTGGGATACAAGCTTGAAGGGGAAAAAAAAGTATCAAAGAGAAGATAAAAGAAGCAAAAGTCAACAGAGTTACAGAGAGACTCCTTGAGAAAAGAAAATGAAAATAAAAAAACCTGGTTCCTGCAGTCCCACAGCAGTTGTGGAAGACATTTTAGTCAAGCTCTAGGACCAGACTTCATACTGACTAACACACATCCATTGAGAGGTCATATAAGCTGACAGGCTGGAAAACTGTAGAATTTGAGATTAATTGGAAGGATTTGCAATACAGGGCACTTTTGCCACGCAAACATCCCTGGAGAAGCAGAATGCCAGGAGCTCTGTTCTGCATTTCCACATGAAAAAAAAGCTGGAATAGGAAAAGGAGGACATCCAGGCATCATTTTACAGACAGGTGTCTTACCAAAAGAAAATTAGATGGAATAAAGGGATTTATAGAGGATCAATAGAGCATGACAGCAGGACAATTACCAGGTAAGTGCTGTACATTGCTTCATGATAAGGAACTTTACCTGAGATCAGTTAAATTACTGTGGAAGACACTCCTGCACACATTCTTTCCGTATCAGATAATGGATTAGGATCACTGATTTATTCCTGCATGCTCAGAGGTGCAGTGGCAGAGCAGTACTCAAGTATTACCATGTTCCTATGCAAGACACTATTTGGCTTGCAAATTTTATTTAACTGACTATATTTTTTATTGTGAGAAGTGCTTAAATTTCTTTTTGAGAAGCGCAGCATTGACAACTAAAAGGAAAAATAGTGGAAATAATTCACTTGACTACTGCTAAGAGAAACAACCTCCATCCTATTCCAAATACAAGGGTTTCCATTGTGTAACTTACAACAGCTTAGTCTTTTATTTGGTACATTCTTGATCAAGCTTTATATAACACATGTCACTGGTATCTTGACTGCAGTACCTTAAGCCAAATTTAAATGTAACAACACAGGTGTTCCAGGTAATATGCAGCTCTTGCTAAAACATGTTCACACATGTAAACATTACCCTCAGTTCTGCAAGTGCCCTCAACATATATTTCAAATAAAGGACACATTTAAAGATGTCTTAGATGAACTGAAAGACAGAGTAAAAACTCCACAAATATCAATTTGTCTCAAGCAGCTTCTTCAGTGAGTCTTGTTCTCAGGCTACAAGCCAAGACTAACCTCAAGGATCTCCCAAAGGCCCCCATGTAACGGGAACTGAGCATGTTGCCAATAGCAATTTTCATTCAGCATTATCACAACCAGTGCAATGTGATAACAAAAGTCAGTACAACAGTTTCAGACAGACATGTTCACTTCCCTTTTGTTTGTACTCTTCTCCTCTCCGAAGGATGCAATAAATGATGGCAAAGTGGGAGGCCGGTAGTGATTTATAGGAAAACAGATTGACTCCTGCCAGCACTGTGTTCTTTACCTTGGTCTGAAGTGGCTTTGGGAATTTATCCACGGAGTTCCACACTCCTGTGAAGGTCACCCAATAAGCTGTGTGTATGATGTCTTGTAAAAGGGCAGCAAAAATTTAAACCAATAAATAAACAAATAAACACCAGACTATACCCCAGCCGTAGTTCAGAGAAACATGACTGATGAGTCATTCCTTTCTAAATACAATTTTAAAAAATTCTAAACATAGAGTGGACAAAATGCAGAGGAAGACAGTAAAACAACCGTAGTAGTCAATTTTTTAATGAGTAGTTTCTGCCTACTAATTCAGGATACTCGTTTCTTTCTCATGTAAAATGAATAACCCCATGAGAAGTCAATTCAGAACGCTCTGGAGAACGCAGCAGTCTGAGTTTGCTGCTGGATGTGCAGCAATAAAGAACTGGTAACCTTGTGTTTCCCAGCTGCTGAGGAGCAAACCAAAGGTCTGAAACAAGGAGGATCATAGAAAACGAGCTGTCTCCCAAGGACTTGGTCACTGCTTGGAAGGATACTGCTTACCTTGCCTCAGTAAGCACACAGACTAGGTTAGAGGCAGAGAGAAGCCAGTTTCAATGAGGATTCCCAGCACTTGGGCTCTTCATGCCCAACTCTTTCCTCTGCTACCTGCAACTTCTTTTCCATCCTCAACACTTCTTACCTATCCTGCTGATCACACCTACTACAGGTCGCAACAAAGTGGAGAGATCGTTGCTCGTCATTGGCCCTCCTAAAACCAAACTTCAGGACTAAAAATCGCTTTTTCTTCTGATTTCCAGAGAGGAACACAACAGGAAGTGCCAAAATACTTGGGTCGACGGGGCAGCTGTTCTCGTGTCATTTGCAGACAGTCATCAGCAAATCCACACAAAGGCCTTTTTGCTGGAGCTGCCCAGCCCAAACTTCCGGTGTGTAAGGGGACTGAGAAGTTTAAATATTCCCCCAAACTCTCAGATGTCTGCCCCAACTCCAGACTCCTGAGATTTCCTCATCAATGCTACCACCAGTGAAAATGGGAGGGAAAAAAAAAAAAGAAAAAAAAAAAAGAAAAAAAAAAGGAGTAGGACAGGGTTTATATTTGAGTACGTACATACTACACTAATCTGATTACTCACCGGGAATCCTCCTTTACAACTGCTTTTCCATTATAACATTACAGCCTTAGCAGTAACACGCTAACCGAACACACGGGCACCGCATCCCTCCATTTCCGCCTCTCCCGTTTTCAGGAGGCACCAAGGGCTCACGGAACGAACCCCAGCAGACACCCTGCAACATCTCGGCATCACCAACCCAGCTGGGTCAAGAACGTCAAACAACTCCAGCGACCAACTTCCCCATTCCAAATGTAAATTAATGCAGCAGCCGCAGCTAAGAGCAGAGCTCCGGCCTTGCGCGGGGAAGAGATGCGAGCGGAAAAGAGCTGCATGCAGCAGGAGCGGGAGCAGCCTCTCGGAAACTGCTGCATTACGTTAATCAAGATTTTATTCATGCCTTCGGACCCGCGCTGCCACGGCGGTGATGCAGCACGACACGCACCGCGCTGCACCACTGTGAAGTTAAACACGCGTGCCTGCGCTCCCCTCTGCTTGCGAAGGTGCGGGCACACCTGCGCAGGTGCTGCCTGCAATGGTTTCGGGATAGGAACGGGATCTGTGGTTTTGTTATGGAAAAGGATTGTTTATTGAACAGAACAGAAACCATCCCTCGCTCCACCATCCACCTGCCCACCTCTGAACTGCCCATGCACTTGCGGGCCGCTCGCATCCCTGCCTCCTGCGCCTCTCCGCATCCCGCGGGCTCCGTCCCCCCCTCCCCTCTCCGCTCCGCTCGGGAGATGCCGCGGGTCGCCACCCGCCCCTGCCCGCGCCGGCGAGCACCCACCTGGCGAAGGCGAGGCGGGCCGGCGGGGGGCGAGGGGCCGCCTCCCGGCGCGGGGGGTGCGGGCGAAGCCATCTTCGGCTCCTTCCCGCCGCCGCCCGCCTCCTCTCAGCCCCCCGCGGCCGCCACCATGCCGGGGACCCGCGGGTGACTTTCGCGGGGCGGCCGCAGCGCGGGCCGGTGGGCGGGTGGGGGTGCGGGAGGCAGCGGCCGCGCTCCCGATGGATGAGCTCACGGACACATCGGCGGCTGCCGGCGGGCGGCGTGGGCGGAGGATCCGCCTCGTCCCCCCCGCCCCGACACACACACACACACACCCCCGGTACACCCCACCCGCGATCACACCCCCGCGGACGCAGACACAGCTCCTGCACATCTGCCCGCCGCCGCCCCTCCGCACACGCCCCAAGCGTGCTGAACCCGCGGGGGCTTTTGTTTTAAATGACAGCCTAGTGTTGTTGCACCTTCCCCCTTCGAGTGTCAAAACACAGGGGTAAACCCGCGGCTCGGGGCTGTAGAGAAACGCGGGTATCCTCAGCTGCGATTGTCCTCGTATCCCACCCTCTGCTCACGGGGTTTTAAATCCCCGACTGCCTTTTGGACATTATCTGGGAGGATAATGAATGAGGGAGAATTCTTCCCTGCTGCCTACATTCATATCTTTTAAGGCCAGGGAGAACCTTATAATCAGAGAACCTGATCTCCCACATATGACAAGAATTTCTGGGAATACAACTTCCCTCGAAAACAAACCCCAAACAGCTGGTGAAGCTGTAATATACACACCAGGAAAGTGATTTAAAATAACAAATTCAATAGAAATTCATTCCACTCCTAGGCAAGTGGTTCCAATGACTAATGACACTATCTCCAAATTTCAACCACGGGAGCTCACTACACCCCTGGCTCCCTTTCTGCCCAAGGAAACCTTCACTCGCTCACATTTAAATGTGGCACTGTGTCACAAATCCTCACCAAAATCCCTGTCTCCTTAACAGAGCAATCTGCTATTAAAACAAATGATCCCCTTATTCAGCAGAGAATGAATCTGCTGCTTCACTTAAGTTCATTTCCAAAAATAATTTGTTCTTTAGCACGAGGTGTTGGAAAGCTGTTCATCAACATTTATTCCTCTGCAAAAGTCGTACGGATGCCCTGTCCCAGCCCGTCATCACATCAGCCTTCCTGCATCCCAGTGCCATCAGCTAAAACTAGCCCCGGGAAGCACAGGCTCCAAAGTCGCCATGATTTCCAGCGCATTAGGGAGATGCTAAATTTACTCCTGCTAATTAATTTAACAACGACTTAGTCGCGTTTGCGTCGGGATTTAGCCAATACCTTTAAGCCCCACCTCCAGCTCCATGTCCCTACATCCATTCCCTGCTGATGCCTTGGCAGCTTTTTGTAACACCTGGCATGTCTTTTGCTGAACAAGAGCCACCGGCTGTGTAAAGGGAAAGCACCGTTATTGCTCACTTGTGGAACACTGCAGGTGCAGAGGACATTTTCCCAAAACCATATCAAAGAAAGGTTTCACCTGCTTGCCTTACTTCTGTTACCTCTCTCCATCTCCTGGTACATCCAGAAGGAATATGTGTCCAAGTCACCACTGTCACATAAGGGCACATCCCCTCCTCAGATCCTGCCTTGTGCACAACCAACAGGTTTATTCCTGGGAAGTACCAGCACATCTCCAGCATGCTTCAGGAACTCCAGGGCCACAGACTGGATGGATGTGGATGACAAGGCAGGCTGAGAAGCAATAACAACTGGTAAAAGGTGATGGGAATTGGAGACTGGGTTCTCAAGAAGGGTGGAGCAGATGGAGTTAGTGGAAAACCAAGTCCCTGGTGAGAAAAAAGCAATATTCTGGCCATGATCACATGTCCTGTATTTAAAGATTTTGTTGGAGAATGTCTCCCAGGGAAGCTTGGAATGCTGTTCCTGCTCACACTCAGAACTAGGTTTCCCTTCTGGTTTCTTCCAGATCTATTTTACCACTTACTTCTAAAATAACCAGGTTTTTTTACTCCTTTCTTATCTCTTAAACCTTTGCCAGGTGAAGGGCTTTCCTTACCTGTGCACTCAAGTACAACCCATTCTAAGAACAGAGCTGCTGGGGAAGAAATTAAGGACATAATAAAATACCCAGGCATTCCTCGAAGTTAATCTAGTTGAAAGAGGCTTCCTGTGGTTCCTACCATCCCCAACAAAACCGCCTTTTCTGCCACTGATCTGGCCTAGTATTCTCACATCAGAGGTACAAAAATGGGCCAAAAGTGAGAGGGAGATACCTTGTAGGAAAAAAATCTGGCTCTGGTTCTGAATGGCCTCAGCAGGGACAGATGATCCCATCTCCTGTGCCCACCAAGGCTGCTTGAATGCCATGTTTCCAAGCCAGGCTTCTTAGCTGTGGCTTCAGCCACAGCTCTGTGCCAGTAGGAGCTGTTGATAGCGCTGGGAGAGGAGCGCAAAGGGAAGCAGAAGGAAAAAACCTGACTGAAAATTAGTTGCAGTGCAGAGTGGCTGCGATTTTCAGGACCGCCTAAGGGACTTGGATGACCAATTCCTACTTAATTGGGCATTATAATTTTCTAGGCATCCTTGAAAACCTCTGCCAAGACTTAAGAACCATTCATTTCCATGTCCAGCTTTGGGGAGCAGCCCATTCTATCCCAACACACAGTACAAGCTTCACCTAAATGAAGAAAAACCATTTTTCTGCTCCAAGAATTGAGTTTTTGTGATGAGGACATCTCCTTTTAAAGCACCCTTGTGTCCTTGAGGAGATGGTTTCTATATTTCGATATTAACTCTAATATTGTTCTATTTCTCATTGATATCTGCAGGTCCTGGGTTAAATTTCATTCCTGTACACAGCCTGCTAACAGACCTCCAGCCTTGTTCCCACCATTTAAAGCACTCTCCCCTGCGCCTGGAGTTAGAATCCCCCTTGGGCACAGCCTTGCCCTTTCACCTACTTTCCCACTTGGGCAGTGATTTTACACTCCAGTTCCTTTTGGATGAACAGCCTGTAAGATTCACGGAACTGGTTTTCTCGCTGAAATATTTCTAGTGTCAGGCTCTAAGCACTTTACTGTCATCCTGTGAGCAAGCTCAGGGCTTGGGGTTTCCCGAGGAATAATATCCCTGGGCAAAAATATCAGGGGCCAGGTTACTCAGCCTCCTGACTCTGTACCTGACATAAGGACCAGGAGTTCCTCCCTGCTGATGCCATTCAGGGCGGTCAGTGCTCCCATAATCAGAACAATTAGCAGAGAATTAACAGCGAGATAACAGATAGAGGACCTCGACCTCACAGTCGCCAAACGCTGTGTGAGGGGAACGATGCTGTGTGGTGTATCTACAGGTCATCAGCTGTCACTCCGTGCCAGATGAAGATAAAATTTGAGTGCTGCAGCAAGCAGCATGGCTGCTGCTTCTTGTCATGCCTCTATCGCTTTTTCATTTTACAGCAACAACCCCTTTGGGTAAGGGCCCTCCTCTGATTCTGCTAAACGTGACAGGCAAAAACCTAAGCTGAAATCTCACCTACAATCCCTCAGTTCTGTTAGAAACCATCAATCCATACTTCCCAAAGCTTTGCCAGCGAGCCAGGCTGCAGGATGTCAGTGTGGCTGATGCCTGGCAGCTCTGCAGCACGGGCACGCAGTGCGATGCGCCGCCTCGGGAAATCAGCCGGTGCGGCATGATGGAGAGGAGTGCTGCCTGCAGACAGGTCTGCACACAAAGCGGGAGCACCATGGAAACTGCCGGAGAACAAAGACGCCACAGAGAGGGTCGGAGCGGCGAGCCGTGCCAGGACCTGCGAGGAATGTCCGAAATACTTCTCTGTGCCTGGTGTGTTCACCTTCCAGAGCTGCAGCCCCCACCACGCAGCGCTCAACTGGGGCTGCCCAGGGATTGCAGCAGGCTCTGGGCTTTGCTTCTTCACCTCTGATCAAGAAAATTAGGAATCGTGACAAGCAGATTCCGCAGAGGACTGTGTTTTTTATCTCCAAGGTGATGATGTAAAGTAGGGCAGCCCGAAGGGAATACACAGAAAAAGCATTTACTCTTCTGTAAGGACTGGAAAAGTGCCTACTAGAAGGGATAATAAGCAGGAGCTAAAAGACATACTTTGCTCTCCAGAGGCTCAGGGGCTATTTCAGGCAACTTTCAGCATCTGTTTTCCCCTTTTTGTTTTTCCATCTTCCAAGTGGCAACTGCTGGAGATGTGTGCTGAGTTCAAGGAAACCTCAGTCCCACTGGGTATATGGCTGCTCTGATTTGTTCCTCCTTTCAACATCTGCTGATAGCCAAATCTTCATCTAATTTGCTTTAAGACAACTGCATGGAGTGATACCAGCACACTGCAGCTAAGGGAGTCCCCACTGTACGTTTTTCCTCTAGTGGTTGTGCTGTACAGCAGGATTCAGACTGTAGCAGGGGAAAGCTGACACACCAAGCTCAGCATCCATCATCTCCTCTAGCTCAGGAAGAGCTGTACCACGATCTAACTGTAGCTGTTGCTCTAGAAATCCTGATGGATAACAACAGTGTTTACTCCTAGGATGGAGAGGCATTTATAGATCGAGTGGGTTTTCACCCACATAACATTTGTATGCCCCTGACAAGCATCAGGAAACAACCCCTAGCAATTCCCACACTGCTTGTAATGATGTTGAAAAACCACACTGTGACATTGCCAGTTCTTTTTCCTCTCCAGTGGCTCCGAGTCTCAGTGACAGATGAATACAAAACAGATGGGATGGTGGCAGAACCTCATCAGATGGACCTGATGGGCCTCAAGCTGCCCATGCTATCGCATAGATTACTGTCACATTATGCTGGGCTTTGTACTTTGATATTGAAAGCCACAGACTGGCTTTAGTTTTTGTCTTGTCCTGTCCAAATGTCAAGATCCTCATTTTGATTTTGGTATTACACAGAAGACAGACTTCAGAAGCTGCATTTATATTTCTGGGCATGACTTTCTGTGCTAACCTTTGAAATAAGCAGAAGAGGCTCTTGTGCTGAGTGAAAAGGGTTCTTGAATTGCTGCATTTAAAAAATCAGACCAAAAAACTCTAAGCAAGTATTTGGTCTCACCAGATTTTTGTCATGCCTGCTTCTCAAAATGCTACTATTTCATGTAATTATTGAATGGCCGTATTAATTGGAAATATCTGTATTTGGCCACAGCACAGCAACAAATCTGACATGTCCACTCAGTCTGAGAGATCCCTGTGAGCTATTCTGTGAGCATCAACAGCAAAGCCATGTCACTGAAAAATAACATCTCTTCTCTGTGACATAATTGCTCCTTGCCTTTTCCACAGCAGACACTGGATGTTCCCAAGAGACACTCACCGCAGTCACACCACCGGGTCAGCTTGCTGAGGCCAAGAATATCAGTCAGATTCTCAGTGATGCACAGCCACATGTGCAGCCCCCTGCAAAAGGGTCTGTCCTGCCTCTGCACAGAGCCACCATCATGTCCTTCCCAGGAAACATTTTGGCATGCTAGGAGAGGTGAAGGCCGAAAAACTGGGAAGCCCACTTCATTGGGAAGCAGACCTGCTTGGTCAAGCTGGTGTTGTCAGAGGGGTGTGGCGGGTCACCTCCTCTCAGGACGTTTCCAGTCAGGCTTTAGGCATGATGCAAACCTCAAGAGAACAGCTCCCCTGTGGCACCTTGTCACTTCTCCTCCCCATCACAGTTAAAGCCAGATAGTGCTGAGACACGAGGAAAAAAATTGTTTTAAAGTTAACCCTTTGAATGTGGGTCAGGACCTGTGTGTGTGAGGCAGCCATAGGGATTCGGATATGCCAAAATGAGAATCACCATGGTGAGACAGGTTGATGAACATCTGCCCACACAGCAGGAGACACTGTCTGCTGTCCAGCAGCCTTCCCACTGGGAGAGAGGAGAGAGAACATTTTCTAGGCAAGCTGTCTCTTCCCAGTGCATGATGCCAACAGAACAGTTACAGAAATGCTCCCCTTGTCCCTGCCTTGCCCACCATCAGCTTCAACAGGAATAGCTCCACTTCCCCCTATAAAGTGCCACCTCATACCCAAAGGACAAGTTATCCTCTCCATATTACCACATGACCACACTTAGCATTAGCTCTCACAGCCATACCTTCAGATTGTGAGAGCTCCAGCCACCCCTTTGCAATAAAAACTCCACAGGAAGCTCCCCAAGGAAGGGCTCTCTCTTCTGCATGCACCACTCAGCTACCAGTTGCCTTAAATCCATTTGAATTTCCCTTAAAATTGTTGCTTTTGCACAACAAAAGAAATTATACACACACACACATATATAAATAAAATTATATACACATAATTTAAAACAAAATAAATGTGAAGTTCCCAACCAACAAAGCAAGACAATAGGTGTTTAAAAGAATAGGACACACTATGATTCCCTAAAGGCAAGATTCCAACCAAGCAACCAGCTACATGCCCATGGTAAAACACTTGGACAACAAATGGGATATAAAATACAAGACAAGAGTGGTAGTCAGGGCACCTGAAACAAGGGATGTGGTGCCAAATTCAGGCTTGAAAGCTGCAAAGAGGCTCTGCGTGTGTCTCCCTGCTGGAAGCTGCGGATGACCGGCTCTCTGCTGCAGCTGTACCTATATATAGCTATACTGAGGGAAAGAGGTGACTATAGAAATACATCTAGATCCGCAGCCTAAACCCAGTTAGGCTACATAGCTGCATGTTTCAACACTCAAACTATTTTCAGTATTTTGCTTTGATTGTAATCATGCTGTTCTGGTTTTCCCATCAGTGTAAGAGTGTGGCAAAAGGACATGGATCAGAGCTGGAGAGTTTCAGACGTGCTGGTGGGTAAGGAGGTGATGAGAGTTGGAGAGAAAGGGGTTCACCTTTAATCCTGGCAGCCAGTGGCAAAGAGTGAAGGAATAGGCAGAAAAGGAAGACAGTAAAGGAAAAGGAAGACTGTGTGAATCAATAAGAAAAGTGAAATTAATTCCATCTTGCTTTATTTTTTCAAGATACTGTTTTTTCCACAGTTCTGCTTTTACATCAAAAATTACTTTGGTGCATACACAGGCATGAACCAACAAGTCAAGTGCACTTGGTATTTGTACATGTGGAAAAGGCTTTGTAGGCTAAACCTTGCAAGAATTTATCTATTGAGGCACCAGATATAATGGGCAAGATCTGAGAGAGGAGCTCTATTCACAAAAATACTCGCCAAATCAATACTATACAAAGCACCAGGTAACAAAAAAGCTACCTTTTGTAACAGAATGTTTCAGTCTGTAACAAAAATGAGAAAGAGAAGCACCAGCTAAGGTGGGGAAAAACAAACCAAAACAAAGAATAAAATTGCATAAGGCACAGGGGAAAAATGTATTCGACCATATCTGCCTCATACATCATTCAGGGGGTACGAGAAATGGACCATTCTTCCTGCCCAAAATAAAAGTACACAGCTTCATCTACCGGATAGCCCAGCTGCCCCCGGCAGTGTTTGTGCCTCCAGCCCAGCCAGCTGGAGCAGCTTTGCCCTCTGCTGGTCCCGGGAGAGCCCTCAGCCCAGCCCAGGCAAAAGCCTCCCAGTCCCATGGACACCTCCTGGGGCTGTCACCCTTGCTCCCAGCCTTCCCAGTCCGTCAGAGCAAGGATAAGATGGAGCACAGGACTTGAGGAGTTGTCAGCTTAGCCAGGGTTATAACACCGCAGAGGGAATGAAAAGTCCGAAAAAATAGTAAAAAATCTCCCAAAAGTAAATATGATGGATCTGAAGTCCCTGCTCCAGCCCAGAATGGTAGAAGGGGTAGTTAAATGGCCTTAATTAAATCACACCACACTGGAAGGCGTTTCCCATCAGACTCCTCACTGCATTCCAAGTGCTTTCTTTCACACAAATCACCAGGACTGCACACTGCAAGGAAACATTTGGAAACAGCATTCCTGGCAGCCAACTGCCTCCAAGGGGTGCACAGGGCCAGGAGAGACAGACCCAAGGTAGCCCCTCTGCCCACATAGACACAACTCACTCCCAAGTGCCAGAGCTGGTTTGTCCCTCCCCTTCACCCCTCTCCCACTTGTTTTGCCTCTTCAGGAGTTTTGTGTGGCTCCACTCAAAATGCCACAAGGCGAGAAAAGCACAGCAGTGTTTGTCCAGCACAAAACCAGTCACCTTGGCAACGGCCAGCAAAGCTTTCCCAGCCTCTCCTGCTTCATTTTCTCCCGGTTTTGCCAGCACTGGTGTGACTTGGGTGACAGCTCTGAGTGCCAAGCATGTCGTCAGCACCGGTCCCAGCAAAGGCAGGGATGAATACAAGAGCTGGCTCTGCTGGAAACCAAGGGAAACTTGTGTGCTGCCAAGCCCCCTGGGAATTGGCAACTTCCTTACACCGTCCACAGCAGACCCATCCCTTGTAGGTTAAGATAACTGCATTACTGCCTCACTCAGGCAACCTCAAAGTCACCCAAGCATAGCTGATCTAATTATTTTTCCTGCACTGTGCAGGATTATTCCCATGATTTAATCCTGCCTGAGATCATTAGACACCGTGGTACCATTAAGAAAGCAATTATGACACTGACCTAAGTTTTCAAGAACCTGGGCAGGCAAATGCCTTTGTCATCTATCAGAAGGTAATGTTCTAATGTGACTTAAAGCCTCTCTAGAAAAAGATAATTTACCTACCCTGCTGGCTTTCAAGGATGACTTGAAGAATGACTTAAACTAGTGTACAGTGAACATCTTAGGGGGAACTCCCCCAAAACACAAGTATTAGCTGTGTAAAATAAACCAGGCAGAACAAGTTTTCTCCAGGTGATGGTAGGATGAGGACAGTGTAACAAACATTAACCAAAAGTGCAAAATCAAGTGTAAAAAGGCTTTTCCACATTGTAGGGACAGGTAGAAGGGACAGTGGGGCAGCAGCATCACTGTGCTGAGTGGGGGCCACTGGCTACTGAAAAACAGCAGGTCCAGTAATCGTGGAGTATCTGGCACGTGTTCCACTAAAACCAGTCCTGCTGCTGCCATGCACAGTCTGCAACTCATGGAAGAGAGGTAAAAATATGAGTGCTAAAAATAATTTCAGATTCAGCCCCGTGCTGGGTCACAAAGAGCAGAATCAATGCTGGGTTCTGCTCCAGGCAGATGGATGGTAATGTAATGATGTTATTTCAAAACACTCAGTCCGGGGAGACAGAAAAAGCAGCAACAACAAAGGAACATTCCAAGGTTAAGAATTTTACAGTATCATCCTGAATTTCTAAATAAAATGTACTTATTGGAGAAAAAGAAAGGAAAAAGTCAGTGTGTGAAGCTCCTAGAGGTAAAACAGAAGTTGATTTAGGGATTCTTGGGCTGGTAAAACTCAACAGCTGGATGGGGAAAGAGAGCAGCAGCAATTAATTGTCACATGTATTTAAACAAAAAATACACAAACCATTCTGGCACACTTCAGAATCCAAGCTTCTTTTGTAAAAACATCTAGGCCATCCTCTCCATTCCTGACTTCTGAATTAAGTGGCAAAAATTCTGTTATTAACTCCTTCAGGAAGTATTAAACACCAACTGGACTTCCCTGCTGGAGCAGATTGCTGCACTAGCTTGGAAAAGGAAAAAAAGAAAATTGATGTTAAAGTGTAAGGAATTAACCTGCATAAATATGGAAAGAAACAGAAGAGTGACTTCTACGTGTTCAAGTTAGAAATTATTAATAAATGAGCAGAACTCCCAAACTCACACTTCTGCAGTTCTGTTCCACTCTCCACCAAACATAAAAATTCTGAATCATTTATGATCTAAATTATTTATAACACAGATATATTTTTTACTTAAATGAATTTCAGCAGCAAAATCCCAAGCATTTTACCCAGAATAGGCTGTGGGGTTTATTTTTTCCCTTCACATCACAAAGGGAAAAAGAAAAAAAAAACCCTCCTGTCTTTCAGGCTGGATGCCTGGAAGACATTCATTGATCAGTTCTTCTCCCAGTTGGGTATGAAAACTCCTCTCTGCTGTGTCACCCCATCTCTCACCCACCCAGGAAAACAGATGAGTTAAAGATTTGACCAGAATAAATTAAAAATGCTGCAATTGGACTAAACAGGAATACTGCAGGAGTGCCTGGCATACAGGTTAGTTCCTGCTTTTCCCTTGCAGCCCTCTGGGAGGAATCCTCCATACACCATTTCCAAGAACCATTAGCAAGCGCTTCCCCTCCAGCCCTGAAAGCTGGTCCTTTATCTTGCACTTTTCCTCTCTGCATTCTTGCTATCTTCAGTCTGATCACTGCTATTCCCTCTGCATTCAATCCTGCCCCACCAGCAGACTTAGTCAAACAGAAGTGGAGCCTTGTGGAGAAGTCCAATTTCACGTTTGATTTTCCTTTTTTTCAGATTGCTGGTCTCCCATGAAATATCTTAAAGCCATTAAAACTACCATCCTAACTTGTGAATTACACAACTTGAAAACTTATCTGCAAGTGAGTAACCAGATGTACCAAACATACTCTTACTTCTTTTCTTCTGAAGATTCTTCTAAAAAACAAAAAAAGTCTAAATTCAGTTTAGTGTGTATTTATACAAGTAAATTTCCTTCCAGACTCCTCAATGGTAGATTTCTGGTCAGCCCTACCCACTTGAAAATAACAGAAGATTATTCTCCTCTATTTTGAAACAGCTTGACTAAGAAGAGGCCTAGAGAGGTTTATGAAGCATTTACCACTTTTATTATTTATAGTCTCATAAAAAGCAAATGGAAGAATTAAAGATACACAACTGAAATTCTCAAGCATTTTATTTTATAACCTAGTGTATAAAACATAGAAAAACAAAAAACAAAAAAAAAAAAAAAGAAAAAAAAAAGAAAAAAAACTCAACAAACTGGAAGTGAACTAAATGAAGATCTCATAATACACATGTTCCAAAAAGCTTTACCTAAGGGCTCAGAAGCAGTAAACAGCCTATTAAAAATGGGATTCAGAACCAATCTTCACACTTGCAGTCTGTAGAGTTATGGATCCAAGGGCCCGGGTTTAGTCGCTGTAAGCAGCAGTGGTTGTGAGGGCTGGTTTTGGTTGTTTGGTTTGGAATACCTACAGTTCACTTCCAAGCTCACCATCAATCCTGGTTAGTTGTCATCAGTGAATCGAATGTGTTTGCTTGTCTGTTGAGTCTTCTCCAGTCGCATTCTTTCAGCTTTGGCAATCAACTGCAAGCAGGGAAAATGATGTGGAAAATCAGAGGAAAACGATATTGTTAGGATTTGACCTTACAATCACGGATATATTCCATCCCTCCTTTCCCCCAGCATGATTGAAGACATTGAAATTGCCATTTCAAAATCCTAAAATACAGCCTTCATACAGGAAGTTAAAGAACTCTATCCTTTTATTAGAATCATTTTCCTACTGATGTAGGAAAACCGAAGTTAAATCACAAAAAAAGGAAAAAAGTACTTTATTAATATGGTGGAATTTTAAACAGGAAAAAACGGCACATATCCCCAGCACGCCACAGAAACTCCACACAAACCCACTCAAGAACAACCTGAAAAACAACACACACAGACCACACACAAAATAAAAATTCCTCATAAACCCCACACATGAACAAACACACAAACACACTGAAAATACACACAAAACCCACATGCTACAAAAAAATCCCCCAACCTAGGCAAAAACATTCACACCGGAACCACAACTCACATAAGAACACGCACAGAAACCACAAAACCCCTAAAGCTCACACAAGAACGTAAAGAAACCACAAACTCCCCATAACACCACAAGAACGCACACAAAACCACACACACAAACCACAAAACCCACAAATCGACACAAGAATGCATGCACAAAGGCTCATGGAAAAACACCACAAACCAACACACCTCCACACCTAAAGGCACATAAAAACCCCACAGAATGCAACAAATGAACACACTCAAAGGCACATACAGAACCTAGAACCACCCCTCCCCAAGAAAAACCCCACCAGCCTTCCTAAAAACAACAGAAAAAAACCAAACCCACTAGGAAACACCAAAACCAACCCCTGAAAAACATGCAACCTGCCAAAAAAATACCCAAATGAAAGTAATTACCAAAACTCTCCTGAAGCCCCAGTACATGAAGACAACTAAAACTACACATAAAACCCCCAAACCCCACAAAAAGCAACAGTCAAAGACACGTACAGAACCCACAAAATCCATCACAATATACACAAAACACAGAGGAACCACAAATCAACACAAGAAACCACACGAAAATACACTCATATGTAACACAAAAATACACACAAAAACACCACCAAAAAAAGAGAGAAAAAACCACCCCACAACCCAAAAAACAAAATCACCACTTTGTCAAAAAACAAAACAACAAAAAAAAACCCAAACAAAAATCCACAGTAACTTCTCTGCTGGGGACTACTCGACCATATTAGCTGGTGTTATGGGGAAGGGTCACTGGCACCCCAGGCAGTCCAGTGTGCCAGATATGAACGATTTCACATACAAATCAAATTCTTTATTACTTCTGCATACAACTGAGTCCCGCACACAGCACGGATTGCACACTGCACTGCTGCACCCACTGTGGCAGGCAAGATTTGACACTTTCCTAAGCACTTTCCAGCAATAAAACTGACCTAAGGTTGGCTAACTTTTATTCTCTGGTGGCTAAAAACAAACAGTTTAAAATAGTTCAACCCTAAGAGGAAGCAGTGTACAGGGAAGCTCTAAGAAATGAGCTGCCCAGTACATTTTGCTGAATGTTCCTATTCCAGTGCCCCAAAATTTGCAAGAGGCCTCAAGGATTTTCATTTCTAGCTCATCAATACACTAAGATGTAAGCACACCACTGCTCCTGAATCCAAACAGGGATCCAGACATTCCACAGACATGAGGGTCACGGAACCAGGCAAAGGTGTTCTGGAGTGGGAGCTGCCCAGTTGCAATTTCACAGCCCCCGAGCCCCAAGCATCACGAGGAGAGTGCCCAGACATTCCCACCGTCCTGCCTTTCCACTGCAAATTATTCCACCCTTCACAAACACTCAATTCTCACTCCCTCGACAAATGCCTTTCACTTCTACCACCCCTCCCACCCTCTTAAACTTCCTTCTTCCCCCTGTGGAGGGGCTCCAAGGTGCAAACGAGGTTCAGCAGCGCCTCCCCCCAGGAGATGAGGATCCAAGGGGGAAGCTTGCAGGCACTCACGCCTTGGCTTTGGCAACGGGAGACTCCAACCGGTCTGGAGTTTAAGGCTACAGACTGATGAATTGCTATAGGTCTGAATAAAGTGGCACTGCCCTAAAAGGCAGTTCTGGCTGGAAGTTTTCCATCTGTATCAGTAAATCACAGAGGTGGTTTTATCAGGCAGTTAAACAGACAAAAGGGAAGATGGATTGGGAGGGGGCGGCAGAGAGGAGAGCAGAGAGGTGACAATTCTACCAGGCCTGGGGGAAAGACACCGGACACCTTTTTCACTCCAAAGGATGGCCAGGCATCTTCTAAGAAACCTTAGGATATCCTGTCTCTTTTGGACATCTGGTTTATTATAGGAACTATGCCAGAGGAAGTAAAATCTCTACCACTTTCTTCGGTTTTGGGCACTGCACCGGCCATCTGCTGCAGTGATCCTCAACCCTTCTACTGAGGAAAGCCGAGTAGGTCTGGACTTGTCAGAAAACACGGAAAAGAGGAATCTCAAACTGCCTAAACTCAAACGCTGTGTGCTGCCTGTGATGGGATGCAGTCCATGCATTTCAACACCGATTCAAAGAAAATATAAGATGCCTTAATTTCAAGCATAAAGCAGCTAACAGGCAAAAAGCTCTACTTCAAAATTTTGACAAGGACACACTAATGGCACATTTTATTGAAGATGTTTAATTATGAATTATTATATTGATTTTTTCTACCTTTGAGACATTCATAATAAATCACCTTGAAGCACTAAGGAAAAAATTTCAAATGGGGAAATATTAATGAACACAAAAATGTATTTTTTAATTAGCAGTCTATATTTCAGGAATACAGCCTGTCAAAAAGAAAGGAAGGGGTTAAGACTTACTGACTGCTGAGAGGCATTCTTGTCTTGATGTTTTGCTTAACAGAGTTAGCATTTAAATAGAATTCCCTGGCTTTGAAGTTCACACCTCCCTATGTGGCAAGGTGATGGGCAGGGGGAAGGAGCAGGAGTTTGCATCCTTGTGCTGCCATTGTTAGGCAGAACCAAGACAGCTTGTATCTGCAAGCCTAGGTGAGATACATTACTGCCCAATTGACACCAGCTTGGTCAACAAATACCAGTCTTCAAAAGATGAGGAAGAAAAACTTGAGAGCAAGGGCTTCTACAGTCAAAATTCAAGGCAAAGGTCTCATAGCACCTTTGGTTTAAAAAAGTAAAAGTACATTAAAAAAACAAAACTGGAAGTAATCAGAAAAATGTTCTAAAGCTGTAGTTTCCAAATTCCCTTTCTGCCCATATTAAACAATAATGTCTCAAATCAATGCCATTTTTAGGCTTTCAAGAAAATTAAATTAGACCTTTGGGCAAATTCTTTATGCACATCTTTGTTCAAAAAAAATTCAACTTAATTGTCTGCAGGATCTCTGAAAGAACATTCACACAAACACGGTAAGACATACAAACTATGCCTTGTACAAGATAAGGTTTTGACCTGTAGGACTACTGTTCCTTTAGGTCAATGAAATATTTATTTTCCATTTTATATGGGACAATATTTTTTTCCTTGTGTCCAGGACACAAAGAGTCTCCAAAGTCAACAACAAATAATTAAGGTCAGATGATTCCGAAGTTTTGCAAGCCACAGCAGAAAAAATTCAGGCTAAAGCCAACTCAGAAACCTTATCTGGAGCGTGTGTGAAGCAAACCTGGCAATAAAACGTCTGTGAAATGCTCTGTGGCTCCTCTCTGTCAAGTCAGGAATCTGACTGGCTTAATCAAGGAACCCTTCATGCCTGGAAGGATCTGCTGGGGCTGGAGTAGAGGCTGCAGCCTGCAAGTTCACTGCAACACTCCCTAGGAAGCTGCAGCCCAACAGGCACAGTGAGGAGGAGACTGCAATTTGCCAGTTTGGAACGGGAAGCTGTACAGCTAAGGATGCTTGCAGCAGCACCCAGATTTGGGTCAGAGTGGTCACTCTGGTGCATGGGCTCCTGACCACACCAGCATTCACCACAGCATGAATAAAACTGTGCTAATTGTGAGGGAAATGAGATTCATTCTCAAGGAAATTATTTTCTGGATCATACTAGAGATTTAAGAGTGTAGCACTAGACTTGATTTCACTAGAGCACATCAAGACAACTCAACTTATTAATGAGCTCATCCAGACAGGGTTTCAAAAGAAATCCAGCTTACAAATTAAGTTCAGGCCTTTAGTCATGGACTTAACTTTCTCCAACCATCCCTGTAGTGACAAACCTTGCACTTGTCAACCGGGGCAGGACAGCCACACTCTCTACTTCGGGGCTGTAAAACCCTGCTGCCAAGTCAGTAGGAAGTGATTTAACAGAATTAAATACACAGAGTATCAAAACACTTGGAGCAATGCAGGAAGTGTCGTGTTTTCAACCGTGGCTGTAGAGGAAAAAGCTGTGATTTGCAGGTTACCTTCTCAGTCCCCCGCTTCTTTTCTCGAGGCTGGTTCAGCTTAGCTTGTCTGTCCACCAAAATCTTCTGCCAGTAACGTTGTTCATGGTCACCTTGGGGGAAAATTGACATTCAGGTAAACATGCATGAAAATACCTGTTAGGGAAATTCAACAAGTACTTCCCCAGCAGTCTTAAATTTCCTATCCACAGAAGCCATATAGAATTGCTCTCTATTTGCAATTGCTCTCAATTTGTCATTGGCAAAACGACATTGAGTTTTAGCTTAAGTTTCACCACAGCACACACAGGCCCCTTTGATTTACTCATGTATTCAACCTCTGACATATGTTAAACAACTACCAAACAGGAGGAAAAAAAAAAAAAGAAATTACTGTAAAAACAACTGAGACTATTCTGTTTCATGAAAACCATTGCCTGGGGACTTCATGAGCTGTCAAGAATATTTGAACATGGGCAGCAATACAAAAGTAAAAAATCCTGCAGCTTTTCTCAGCAGTTGCTTTGCAGGGAAGCAGCAGTTTGCCACTGTTTTTCTGGTTTGTGATGTAATTATCACACTGGGAATATCACACTGGGAATTCTGTGATATCATTTTGCACGGTCTCAGGGTTCATCTTCAGCCACAGGGAAGTTTCTGAATAATCTCAGAAGATTCCTGCAAAAGTTAAAATCTAAATATGATCACAGATGCTCACCATCCTGCCAGATGCCAAGCTGAAGATACTTGAAGTCAAATCCTGAAGAGTAAAGTACTACTGGGAAATCTTTAGTCCCTGCTGTAGAGAGCATTAAAGATTTTTTTCCTTTTCATCTCTCACCTTCTGCCACCAACAAAAACAAAAATCCTTACTGTGAGTCCCTTGTGCATTCCTGGAAAGCTTTTCCATTCTCATTTCAATGAGCCAGTGACAAAAAAAATAAATCTTAAGACTATGAATGGAATGCTCCTACAATGTAGTACTTACTCCTAATCTCCTACTACACTCTTATGTAAGGCTACAAAACCAGGACAAACAGACACAGAGCACACAGCTGTACAACACAAAATTTGAGGTTATTTCGGAATCTCTGAAACACAGAGCACACAGGAGACAAATCGATCTCCAAATGACATTAGCAGCACTCACTGAGTCTCAAACTTCAATTAACTTTGATATGATCATGAAGGTTAATGCTTCCATCAAAGCTTCTCCTCCTGCAGTCCTTAACTGGCGTCCACATTCCTGCACCCACGAGACTGGGTCAGAAATGAGAATTTAGGCAGGAGTGGGGTAAAATATTTAAATACAGATGAGGCGGTCTCATATTGATAATGTTTAACCTGTTGGTTGTTTTTTTTGCTCCCCATATTTACAATTTTTGGTGCATCTCTCAAATACAGAAGTTTTATGAATACACCAAGTTTGATGGACTTCCCCTTTTTTTTTCTATCGCTCAATCAAAGAGGCTTCTCCACACTTGGCAAACTAATCCAGCCTAATACAAGATATAAATTTAGAACACCACAGTAACTTCAGAAAAAAATAACACACACTAAAATGAAGTTGAAAAGTAGAGCCCTTAAGAACCCTTCTTCTGGCCTAAATTATTCAACTTCCTGAAAAATAAAGATCAATTAGTAGCTAAGTGCTAAACCCACTTTAAGTGTATCCATGCTGTTAGATCCTTGCCATGTCACTTCACACATAAGCTCAGTATTTTCAAGAAAGTCTTCCTTTAAAACTCTTTTGCATTATTAGAATGTTCTATTCAAAAGGCTGAAAGGTGAATTAAGTTCTATAGTCCTTTGCCACTGAAAGTGAAGCAAATCCATCTAGAAAGAACAGAATTAAGTTTGTAATAGCAAACATTGATTTTTCTCTGAATGGTGGCACAAAATCCCTTTTAGTTTTATCAATTTCACAGTAATTGCAAAGTAAGAAGTATCTCAGAAAGGAAACCAACTAAACATGCAATCTTTTTCTCCTGAGATATCTAAATATATCCATAAATTCACCAGGAACAATCCCTTTCACAGTAATTAAGGCTTCTCCTGTACTTCCAGGAAAGAAAGAAGTCTTACCAGTGAGAACTTCGAATTTCCAGTTGTTTTTGATCTGTATTTCTTTGTATGATTTCATGACAGTCTGTGCATCCTCAGGAGTCTTAAAACGGACGTGACACTCGGTGTCTCCCTCCAGCATGTCAACATAAGCCACCTCGGCCAGCACTGCCAGAGCATCCTGTCAGAGCATGAGACAACACACACCATAAATCAGCCTTCAAAAAGAGAACTTAAAAAGAGTCACTTCTGACCATTCCATTTGGAGGTCATTAACATTTTCAAAAAGGTCATGAAGTAGGAGGCAGTAACTGAACTTTGTCATTTAATCGATCAATCTCTTGTCAAAGAGTTTTGAATTAACATTCTTTTCCTAAGAAGGTTATAACTGAATTCTGATTTATGAGCCTGCAACATCTACCCATCTATCTTTCATCCTGCCCTCCCATTAAAAATTTAAAGCAGTAATTCCTGGAAATGTTTTGGTATCATTTTACTAATGGAGCATCACTCATTTACTTCAATACTGTATCTTTTTTTTTTTTCAAAAGTAAAAACTGTGTACTATAACGTTGATAGATCTCAGCCTAACAGAAAAATATCAAACTTGATTCTACACATTAAATGTATAAAAGCAAGCTCAGGCATGGCAGATTATTTCAGAAAGGATCGGTAGTAAAACAACTCCATCTTTACGAAGTGACCTCTGCCTGAAAATTTTCACTGACAGCTGAAGGGAGAAGAGTCACAAATGCTCTTGCAGATGAAGTACTTTGCTTGTAATTCCTGCTGTTAGGGAAATTAAGAAGGACCACACATTCCTAGTCAATTTTGTTCACAGCAGGCAGCTCAAGTAAGATGCTTCTATTCAGGAATTACAAACTGCTTTTAACCATCCATTACCAAGGGCAGCCTTAAAACAAAAAATTAAGGGACAACACTGTTAAGATCATTTGAGAGCCAACAAAAGGTACTTTCTAGCCTTATTCTGTTATCCCAAAGTCATCATTTCATGGAAAACTAAAACAAACCAAAGAGTTCCCTGGAGCTGGCAAAAGTTAGTAGCTCTGAAGAGCACCTTAAGGGCAAAATAGGAAAGCAGTGAAGTGTAAAATTAAAACATCAAAATAATATTTAAACTACACTGCAAAGACCTCTCCAAGTCGTGTGGCATGCATAATTGCTCCCCTACAACGAGAAATGCAGGTCATTTCTGGAAGTGTGAAGGGAAAAAAGCCCTGGAATCACTGCTTAGTGGCCATTTGCTGCAGCTGATAGCCCAGGAACACAGCAAAGCCAGGGCTGGTTGCACTTCTTCCTTCCACAAAGGCATGCAACTAGTATGGCCAGGAAAAAAAAACCAAAAAACAAAACAAACCAAAACAAACAAACCAAACCAAATGAAAACAACCAAAAAAACCCAAACAAACAAACAAACAAAGGGGAGGGGAATATCAAAAGAATTTAAGTTTTCTGCTGTTTAAATACCAAGATTTCCTGTTGCCCACAGGATATCAAGGTGTAACCTAGTGAGGTGTATCCTGCAGTCAAAGATGCCCTCAAAGGTTAGAGGCACAACTTCTACCACATTCTCTCTGTGTCTCCAGCACTCAGACTCAGCCCTCAAACACACCAAGAAAGATCAGGCTGATGAGGCTGAAACCCCAGCACCAGAGAGATGAGGGTTTTCAGTCAGACAGTCTCTCATGCTGCTTAGGTTCACAGACCAAGCCTCACACACTTGCAAGCAGTCGGTGACATGAAATGGCCTCTCTAGTTACAAACGTTTGATAAACAGTATCAGAACTCACATTTTAAACCATTCCCTCATTGTCCTGAGTGGGCTGGATATGGGAACCAACCTGAGTTAAAGTTGTTCAAATTCTTTCCAGTTGTTACTCATCCTAAAGTGCAATTTGGGAATGAAAAGGTCCTGGGTAACATTAGTGGAAAATTCAGGATCTGGAAAAAGCTTGTTATTTCCTTTGGAAAACTCCTAATATTTCCATTTCAAAAGCAAGCAGCTTAAAGCTGGTATTTTCCTTAAAAAGAAATGATGTGTGTAACTTTTGGTTTGTGTCATCATACAAAACTGAAGGTATCTAACCACTTTTTAAGTCGAGAAAAATGACCACTTGCATTAGGAAAAAAGAGACTGAATCAACAAGTTGCACTGCTGTCACTCTCTCTGAAATGGAGTTTTTTGTCATTGTAAAAGTATTTCTGAAATTAAGAAAATTTGTTTCTCATGCAGAGAGCATTTTCCTGCCCCCAAATTCCCGTTAATGATAAACACACCATAAACATTTAAAAATCCCCACAGGTATACTTTTATAGCTCTCTTGTCAGGATGACTGGCACAGTGACAAATGCAGAACACTGAAGCAGTCTCCAGCTCCTATTTTAAAACTGAAAAGCACTAGAGCATTGCTTATTCTCCTCAATATTTTTCGTTATAAACTTGACATTGCTCCAAGCACACTAAAGGCTCGGTTTTATTTTGAAACATCCTCCTTTAGCCTATTCTGCCATTGAAAAATCTGCAAATACAGATACTAAAGAAGAATTTGTACTCAGCTACTGGCTAAATAGATGAAAAAAAAAAAAAATCAGTGAGACTGGGTGAAACGGTATTCCATATTCAAACATTTGGGGGGCAGGGTGAGAGGGAAGGGCTAACAGCTACCCTGAGGTTACAAAGGCATTACCTTGATCTGCTTCCTGCCCGGCAGGGGCTCGGTGCTAATGATCTTCACAATTACTCCGCTGACAAACTGAGGCCCCATTGTGTTGGCCTTGGCGGGAGGGGCACAATCTTCACTGGTGGCTGGTCAAGTTAAAAACAGGGGGAGAAAAAAAAAGAGAAAAAAGTTTTTACATTTATTAGGTTGAAAAAATTAAGACACTATGAAAGCACAGAAGTAAGAATGTAAACAAGCATTAAATATTTTTACTGCAGATTGAGGTCGAAGGAGGATCAAGACTGTCCATAGGTGCAAGTCAATTTTAGTAAAAAAATACAGCTTCAAGAAAAAGTCTCAGAGAAATTTTTACAATCCATAGGGTCCTTCCCATAAAGACATTTTATATTGCATCAATAATAACCCCGCAGTTTTAGTGATTAAAAACATGCAGAGGGACATTGGAACATCAGTGTTGAGGTTAATGAAGAGAAGCACAGAGTATTCAGAGCAAATAAAAGAAAGAAAAAGTCTAAACCTGAAAAAACCACAAATTTAACCAGGAAGATATAATTTAAAAGTTCCTCTTATGCATAGAGCTGATAAAGCCCAATTTAAAGCTCTTCTTTTGAATACCTCTGGTACAGTTAAACCCCAGCTGCAGTACCAAGAAAGCCAAATGTTGATATACCTCGCTGAGGCTTTATAATTGCAATTACCAAAATATATCTGTAAGGCTGGGAAGTGCTACTGAAATATGCTGAAATCACTTTAGTATTTTATGTATACAACTCCTTAGGCCAAATCCCCCTAAATACAGAGAGCGAGTTACTTTATCTGACATTTGGAGAAAAGAGGAGCATTTTACAAAAAAAACCTTGAGGCAGTGTTTCTGCAAGATCAGGGCCTTGCACCATTTCTGCTCACATACAAGAAACATGAAGAAAACAAGACAAAATCCGGGATTACTTTTGTCATTTTCAGATTTCTGCCCACCAGATTCGGTCTCCATCTCTCCCACAGGCTCAGGTTTGATTTGAGACATTGTTTTCTTTAAGGAAGCCATACTGGCTTTTTGCAGGGCCAAATATTCTTGCTTCAAATCCATCCATTCAGTCCTAAAAGCAGCAACACAGGCACAGGAAGTCAGTTGCAAACAATAAACTGATGTTTAGAAATTTAATGGTAATTTAACACATTACAACAGCTTTAGGTGGACTTGGTGAACTGTGCAGACCATTCTGCCACTGGAGATCTCTCCCTGCACTTCGGTCAAATTCAATTTCATCCCTAACTCAATTTGTCATGACTTTGCTTCAGAGAGTTTCAACAACATCAACCTATCATTCCAACAGAGAAAATTTCAAATTTGCTTTAAATATTCAGATAGCATAGAGCAGAGTTTGGTAAACTGTGTTTTCCACTAGAACTACACAGGCACCAAATTCAGAGTTAATTCAAAGACAGTGAACTCAAGTCACTGAATTAGTTCAGTGAGCCCTCTCTTGTGTCACTACATTAAGAATCAGTCATTCATTTTCTAGAAAAAAAATCATTGATGGAAAATCAACAACTGGTTAAACTCACGAAAAACCTACCGAGATAAGGACATTCCTCACTATTCAAATGCATTTTGGTTAAAAAATACCCCCCCATGGAAGCAATTTATATATTTACATACATTTAACATGGAGATGTTTCTGCAAACAGCGAGAGCTTTGCTCCACAGCAACACAATGCCCGCAGTGCCACTGTGAGAACGACTCATTGTTACCCTAATCTGTGCTATCAAACAAGCTGATAGAGGATTTTTAAAGAGGAGGATATCTTGTGGTAATGGTTTTAGCTGTTAACAGTGACAACTGTATACTTCAAAAAAGCATCCAGACTCACCCAGGATCATACATTCTCAACGGAGCAAAGGCATTAAAATAACAAAAGACCCACGTAATGATTCGTGGAGATAAAAAGGCAACACCATCCCATAGCAAGGTTTGGTATAAATACAGGCTCAAGGAGGAACTTTGTGACAAGCTTCTTAGGAAGAGGAGATCTTGGAGAAGGAGTCAGGCAAGTATTTGCAAAGCTCATACTCTTTAAACATTTTACCCCTTTGCTACAATTGAATATCTTTTAACCAAAACTCTTGTTTGTTGCAGTTTTCTCAGAATGCCGACGGCAGAGGACAAGCGGCGTCGACAACTTTTTTTTTTATGTGGACCCCTTTTACTTTAACATGGAGGTGCTTTCTGTGATTAAGAAAAAGTAAGTGCTTCCATGTTTTAGTAGAGGTGAATCCTGATCGCTATCCTGAAACGCCATCCGGGATTATACTTTTTTTTTGGCCTGCACTTCAGTTGAAGACTTATACATCCTGAAGATTTTTAAATCAGGGGAAAAGAAGTTAAGCTGTGAGCGGATCTTTTACAAGAACTAAAGTGGCTAAAGTTCATTTGAATTGATTTTTAATTTTAAAAGGTCTCCCTTTGCTTTAACATGGAGGTACCTGCTGCCTAAAAAAGTAAGTGCTTCCATGTTTCAGTGGTGGTGGATCCTAATCGTCAAAGGCTTTACAGGAAACGTTCATCTGTTTTTTTTATTCCTGCACTTTTGTTTTAATTTTATGTAGTTTCTCTCGTGAAGGACCCCCATAACTTAAATGTGGATGTGCTTGCTTTTGTTCACAATAGTAAGTGCTTCCATGTTTTAGTGGTGGTGAATCCTTTTAACCTCCACACTTTTCTCTGGAAATGTATAAAATTATGAAAGATTTATGTTTGTACATCAAGCACAACTTTGCAGACAAGGCGGCGAGGACCCCCTCTACTTTAACATGGAGGTACTTGCTGGATGCCTAAAAAGTAAGTGCTTCCATGTTTTAGTTGTGGTGACTCCTAAAAGCCCAACCAACACTTTTGGATTATAAAGTTGGCAGAACCTTACACCTAAAGCAATGAAGACTCAAAACTCTGGTATTTCAATCTCCTTGCTACAGGCTAATACTGTTGCTAATATGCAACTCTGTTGCATAAAAATTGGAATTGCACTTTAGCAATGGTGATGGACTGTCAGACATACCAAGACTTCAGCAATAAAGTATTTCAAAGGTTTGAAATATGATGAATTAATTTTTTAAGCAATAAAATGTTAATAAAGTATACAAAACATGTGATTCAAACTCTCCTACAAGCGATTAAGAGCTGCAAACCGCAGGAAAACCTAAACAACCAAACATTTTGCAAACACTACAAAAATGGTACCACAAAGCAACAGTCTTTGCAATACTCCTGAAACATAATTAAACTGCACACGAAACTAAAAAGGCCCAACAGAGAACCAGATTAAAACTACGTAAAACCTATGGATTTATTTCATAACTACAGTAGGTATGACAACTGGAAAAACTGGAATTTATTAGCATTGGGCTCTCACTTGGGGGTCCCTTTATAAAACCAGCCAGCCATTTCTCACTGTTGAAGGAAAAAAAAATCAAATAATTCAGTGATATCACAGAAAACAGGTAGTTTATCACCTACTTGGAGAGTACCCTGAGAGGAATGACTTCTTCACCCATTTTGTGTCTTTCTTTGTGTTTTTTCTTGTGTTTCCTTTTAGATTTGGAAAGTGAGGTGTCTTTCTTGTCTTTGTCTTCTTCTGCAGAAACTTCTACATTAAAGCAGGTCAAGTGAAAACAATTAATTCAAACATGGATAGTTTAATGTTATTACAATAAAACCACATTCAATATCTCCAGGTTCTTTGTACTAAGTACTTCTAGTCCATTTCATTGACTACCCAAGTTTGTTTTGCTTCTCACACTAAATCTCATTGCAATGCAGCTTTTCTTATCTCATGGAACAAATGGATCATTACCTTTTCCCTTTTGTATTTTAATTTATTTATCTAGATTCCCGTGCTATCTCCATTTGCCCAGGCTGTCTGTTTAACCCATACTTTACTTCACTCAAATTCTATTGATATGAACTTCTTTGAACTATTCTGACTCCTGATTACATTTCCCTACTTTGGTGTTGCAAGTTCTTCCTCATTCCCCGTGTAGCTCCTCTCCTTAGAGTGACTCCTTACTAGGTTTAGTTTTAACTGCAGGGAGCACTAATATGCCCAAGGTAATCTAATGCTTCCACTACATCCAGCCCATCACTCCTCATCTGCAAGGGATATCTACCATTTCATTGCATTCATGCACAGAAACCATGATAATAAAAAGACGCAAGAAATTTTACCATTTGAATCTTTTGGAGCTTCTGTTGTTTCTTCTTTAATTGTTTCAACCTCATATTTTTCAGCAGTTTTCATAACTTTTGGAGCTGATGTCTCACCATCTCCTGAGGTGGTTCTTTTCCTCTTTCCTGGCCTGCTTTCCCAGGTTACCTCTGAGCTCTCTGTTCTGTCCCATTTCCTCTTCTCCCTTTTGGAGGGCTGCTTGGAAGTCTCAGTTCCCTCCATCTCAGAACACTCTGATGGAGTCCTGTGTCTTTTAGACTTTGGTACTGGCTCTGTTGTATTGTTAGTGTTTGATTCCTTTGGCTCTGCAGCTGCCTGTGCATTGCTCTCCTTCTTGATTTTGGATTTCTTCTTTTTCTTCTTTTTCTTCTCTTCTGGATTACAAACACAATATTTAAAACTGCCCACGGTTAAACACTAGATTAGATAATTTACTTAAGATAAACAATCAAAGCAGCACGTATCATGATAAACTGGGTTGTTAATCTATGGAAGAGATGCAAGACATGGACACAAAGTTTCTCCTGGGTGCTTTAAGAAGAAAAAAAAACCTGGGTGTATAGCACAGTTTGAAAACCATTGGTTTCATCTCATTATTTTGTTTCCTCTTAACAGTTGCTGGCATAACAACGAACTGGTGAAAATTGTGAGGAATATTAATGTGATTTATCATTCGTCATAGAAAAATGATGGGAAGGTGTCTGAAGTCTGGCAAAGTGTATTACACCACCAGAAATGAGGGAAAATGTTGTAGTGATGAAGTTGCAACATAAGTCTGTGAGACTTGTTTGTAAAATACAGTAGATTTTTCATACTTAAGCCCATGCTGGTCAAACACAGCAACATGAATTGTTTTTATTAAAAGCTTTTAAGACACATGAAATTAAGCTGCAGCAACACAGCAGATGAGGACTTTCTCTTCAGAAGCTGAGGCACAAAACTGATCCAAGTAAGTTAAAACCACTCCTTGATTCCAACAACTTACTAACACTTACCTACTACAGTGTTGTCACTTGAATTCAGTGTAGGAACTGGTTTGTTCTTTACTGTTTTGGGAAAAATCCCAGGTTTCCGTGGCGCTTCTTCTGGTGGATTATTCAAAAACTAAAAGGAGGAAATTGAGAAACACATAGCACTACAAAATCATACTTCCTTTAAACACTCTCCAATCAAGTTAAAACCAGCAATCTTCATCACATTTCAATACATAAATACTTTGAAATCATGCTTCACTACAGAAAAATAGGTATGACCATGTTTGCTTGATGAAATTTAAACACCATCTATTGTTACACAGAGTCCTGTTTCTGTACAAGATGCCAAATTACTTAAAAAAAATAAAAAGCCACCGTATTTCCAAGTCTTAGGGTTATTAATAGAATTTAATCTTTAAAGAATTGTGGCACTGATTGTAGGTCTGGGACCAGCAAAGAGGAGCTAACTCCTGTTAAATGAAGCTTTTCAATCGTGATATTTTCAGAATTTCTCTAAGATTTAGTGGGTGACCTAGTAAAGAGCACACCATTCATATCACAACGTGACACCAGGAACAATGCCAGCAGCAGAGGCACCAGCACTCACCTCAATGGCTTTCTCTGCTTGTTCTTTAGTTTCAAATTCAACAAAAGCAAAGCCCTTTGGATCCCCAGTACTTCTATACCGGGGGATACTGACGTAAACTACATTGCCACACTTCCCAAACACCCGCTCAATCCAACTGTGATTGACATTTTTGGGAAGCAGCTCCTAAAGGAGAAAAAAAAAACAAACAAACTTGAAGTTTGAGGTCAAAACGTTCAGCAGCGAAGTATCCAGGTAGTAAAAAGTGACCTGAGAACAGATGTCTAATTATCCATATACCTGCAACAAACACATGATATATTTAATTTAGATGATTATCTTCTTCACATGACAGATACTAAGACCTCACCCGCAGCTGGATCTTTGCAACACAAAATCTCTTGGTAAATTTAAAACCTTGGAGCAAATACCAGACTGGCTTGTCCCAAACTACTTTCTGTAAAGCACAAGCTATTTTTTAAAATTGGTGGTAATGCACGCAGGTACCATAGAAAATTCCTACAGGCCAGTGAAGAGTCACTACTGATAAAAATTTTACCAGTAGCCAGTATTTTCAAGTTTAGCAGTTAGAGCATAATTCATCACATAAGCAGAAACTTTTAGGCAGCTTCTTGGATGACAAAATTGTCTTGATTTTTACTTCTATAAAGTTCTTATTATAGCAACACGTTTTAGCAGCTTGCAGACATTGTGTCTGAGTTCAGCATTTTCCCTCCACAGTCAAACAGAAATTGTGTCACGCCAATTTCTCACTAGACCCAACAGCACACTTTAAAATCCCACTCTCAAATTCATGCCTAAACAACAACAGTGTCAGCACTACTTAGTTTTTTTTTCACAACAAGTTACTGCATTAAGAGGTTCTCCTTGTAGGGAAACACTTATCACATTCAGATTTTCATTTTTTCCATAAACTTTGCCATCCTCAGAAAAACATTGTGTTATGGTTTGGCTTTAAGTTGAAAAGCCAGTTACTTCAAGATTTTTTCAAATTTTAGTATTATAATAGCGAAGTCTATGGTGAAGCATATAAAAAAGTCAGGTAATTCCAGAGAAATTTAACTTACCAACACTTGGACTACTTCTACTCTCCCCATTGCCACAAACCAAATATTTACAAAACATTTAGCCCCATGCTTAAGCTCTGCATAGACAATGTAGCTCATGACTTAGAATATCTTATCCAAAAATGATATAGACAAAGTATTTCAGAGTTGTAAGCAGCCCCTGTAATCATGTAAGGAAAATATGTCTGGCACATTGTATTTAAAAAAACAAAGCCAACCACCTTTTCCAGGCTTTTGTTAAGGAAGGAATCAGAACAATTCAGCTCCTCCTTATCTGGATGGGCTGGCATTTTGGCCATGATTATTGGGTATCTTTATCACAGAAAACTCGGTCTGGAAAACACTGTCTGGAAAATACTAACTCAGCTGCTAACAGCTACAGGTACATAACAAAAATGGTACTTGTCATAAAAAGCAAATAGAGACAAAGCAAATTCCAGAGTGGCTTCATCTAGCAAATAATAGCCCAGGGTTTAAATAAGCAAAAGCTCAACCATCAGATTTCTTTGCAATCTACCACTTAGTTAGCTCCACAATGTAACAGCTTTTTCACTCTGACAGGGCTGAAATACCATGGCAAAATGCAGACTTATCCCATCAGCACAAGCTATTTTCATTTAAATTAAGCAGTCATCCCAGTATCAAGGTAGCCACAGGACAGTGTGCTGTTAGGAGGATAGTTAAAATTTTTCAGGTATAGTCTGCCTTTAAAAGAATGCTGTTTGTGTGTACAAAACCAGAGGCACTTGCAGTAACAGATCTTATAAACAGATAATGCTGTTCAAAGTACCCTGATAAACTTGGGAATGCAGCAAGATCCTGTTTGATGAAGCTAACTGTTATTAGAAAGCTTTAGCTACCTTAACATAATTAGTAAATATTTCTTAATACCACTGGTACTCCTCTAATGGCATTAAAAAAGCCCAGTGAACACAGCTCAATGCACTGAAATTGCACCTTTTCAGCCTGGGAAGCTGCACTTTGCTCAGCATTTAAAAATATTTAAGCTGGCACAAGAAACCCATGCACCAAACAAAGTCCTTCCTTGCCAGTCACAGCTGTTGCTCACCTGCCTTGGTTTAATTTATTTCTTTTACCTTTGCTGCACAATCAGCAGCAGCCAAGGAAGATCCTGATGCACAAATGGAGTTCCCATAGCTAGGAACAAACAAGCAGGGACACTCACAAGCCCAGACTTACCACATAGACAGTCCGACTGTCCACGTCCTTCGGGCGCTCGCCCAGAGGTTGGCGTCTCCTGATCCTGGTTCCTTCCAAGTCCAACTGGAAGCAGAGAGAAATAAGCATTTTTCCATGAGATTATTGCTTACTTCAGCACCCCATCAATATTTTTCCAGCACCAGCAAATACAGAAGGGTCAGATGTTAAATACCTCTACAACAGATGAACTCTTAACTGCCCGAGCAATCAGTTTCCCATCAGTAGTCAGTTTTTTCATTTTGTTGAAAGAAACAAGAAGTGATATGTCAACATCTAGGGGGGAAAAAGAAGTAATTATGAAATCAGGTGATGTGTTCCACTCCACTTGTTTTCTTGTGAAACAATCTGCAAGTTCTAAGTGCAGTATTTAACCAAGGATTCACTGAAAATTTTTACCATCAAAATTTAAGTACACCTAAATTTAATTTTCTTCCGTGCTAACCTCTATCAAAGGAATTTTGTTCTTTTACCTCTCTGTTATCTTTGAAAAGAAAGGAACAGACCCCCCCTTTCTGATGTAGTTTTACAGCACAAAAACAATTTGCATTGAAAACATGCCTCTCCTCCAAGTAATCATGGACTACTTAACCCAGTGCTGCCAACACAGAGCCCCTGCTTGCACTTCGGTTTAAACCAGACACACTGCTTAAAACCTTGGCAGACAATTATGTAGCACTACTCTTAATAAAAACGTAGACATTTCTAGAAAAAGTAGGGTAAATTTTACTTATTTATTACTTTATTAATGATTTAAGGGGTGGGGGGGTTAGGGAAGTCCAAACAACCACATCAAAAATGGTCGGAAGAGACTCACAGTAACCCTACAAGCAAATACACAACTTCTTATCAAACCTATAGAGAGAAAATTAACAAAATACCTATGCTTAATAACATATTCGAGCGACATTTCTGCATCTATCTACCCTGCAAACCAAGTCCAGTATCTCTGAGGGCAAAATGACTCTTATTTCATGGCTTGTTCTTACAATTATACAAAATTGGAAAAAGAAAATCAGGGCTCCTAAACAGTCATTCCTACCCTGGCAGATGTTTTTATCTTATGGCTGATAGGACAGGAGAAGAGAAGGCAAATTAAATTTTTAAAATCTAGTACTAGCTCTACCTCCTGAGCTGCTGGTGCTGATTTCCAGCATGGAACTCCTGCCTTTCCCAGGAGAAGACAGGCACCTCAAAATAACCTGTCACTGTTGCCAGCAACACAGGAAAGAACAAAGTGAAATGAAACATAAGTGTTTGCTGAAACATACTGAAAATAAACTTACACCCATCTCTGGACTTCTCTATTTGTTCTCGAAGAAATCTGTCTTTGTGGAGATTAACATCACCAAACCAGAAATCCACTTGCTTGGCTATATCTGCCAGCACCTGTTTCACTCTTGACCTCTTCTTCTTCTCTCTTTCCTTTTTCTGCTCAGTGCTTTCTTCTTCCATGACTTTGTCTCTCGCTGTTTCAGTCTCCATTCCTGTCATTCTGTCAAATGAGACATAAATACAATCTTAAAAACACACAAGCCTTACTTCAAGGGGTAAATGTTCTTGTTTAATCTTCTGCCCTGTTACCAGAAAAGCAAGTGACTTCCTAAAAAGAGTCTACAACAACTAAAGCTGAAAAGCAGGTAATTTCCCTCCTCATAAACACGTTTTTCTAAGAACTGAGAAGATACATCATTTTTTCTCCACTCCCCCTAACTCACAGTACAAACCATTAGAAAGATACCAAAAAATCCATGAGAACTACACACTTCAGAAACTAACCTTGTGTTAACCTTGATCGTGGCACATCTGGTAACAGTAAGGTTTGTTTTTAAAAAATCGTCTTTATTATGTCAGAAATGCAAACCACTCACTCCATCAGCTACCAAGGCCCTGCCCAAGAGCAGTAAGTCATTAAAGTGCCTCTAACAGCAAACCTAGGTCTGCCAGAACTACAGAATAGGCCCCTGGAAAATAACTAGAATCAAGTGACTTAACACACAGATTCATCTTGAAAAACAGAAAACCGTTTTAATGCATCAATTAATCTCTTTTGTTCACGTTTCAATTTGCAGTAGCTGAGAACTGCCAGTCACCACTTCAGTACCTCATTTCACACAAGCAAAACAAAGCAACGTTGCCAGAAGCAGACAGCTTTTGGAAAATTAAATTAACACAAAAATTAAAGTAATTAATGTCGCAATCACCATATGAAAGACTTCTCAGCTCTCTGCCAAGGCAGCAGAGAGGGAAATGAGAGCACAGCCATCAGAAAGGAAGCCCACCTCGACAACAGGATGGCGAAATGGAAATGGTCCCCAAATTATTGTGCAAATCAGGCTTCCTCAGCCGGAGATCAGTTTCTCCCCCGCTGTGAGCTGAGGACTCAAGATAGTGAAAGGTCAGCAGTTACCTTGGAGAGATAAGCCAGGTAAAACTGCTCAGCAAGTTCCAGCTCCACTCAAACCCTTCAGCACGTTTTTTATATTAATAACCAGCAGACAATACGATGCTCAGCACCGAGGTGCTTCATAAACATAAAATGCCATTATCTGTAGTGTCTGAACAGCATTAGGGGACCACACCACCATATTAGTGTGGCCCATGGACAGCACAGCTTTGTTTTAAGAAGCATTTTGAGTCACTCAGCTCTGGGACTTCCTTCCCAGAAGAGAGGTTCTCATTCAGGCTAGAAGAAAAGCAGCTGCAAGCTGCATTCCAGGCTTCCCTCTCACTTTGAAGCTTTGAGGAAATGACTTTGTACTTCAAGCTCCTCCAGAGTCAGAGCAAATATCGACTATTAATACATACATAAAAATCCAAGTAATTAATTCAGTAATCTCCATATGCCCGGGTGTAAGGCAGCATGTAGTTTTCACACATCAACTCTCACACTGCCAGCACTACTCTGATAAACAATTAAAATCAGAGCAAATCAAAAGCAGGGTCAAAACTGCACAGTGATAAAGCAAAGGGTCTCCTCAGGAGAAATAAAACCGCAGTGCCTCTGTGTGGCAGAGTGAAACCAGAAAAGGAGGGACAATTAAACAGGGGGAAGGAACTTTAGGAAAGCAAAGATAATGTAAATCAAAATAACACAGCTCCACACTTATCTAGAGAAACTTCTCTAGGCTCGATAAAAATTGAATAAAACTCAACTGCAATATAAGGTTTGGAAGAAACAGGATGCACATATAAAATATACTTAATTCTTTTAAGCACTGATACAAATGTTTGTTTGCTTGGGGTATTTTAAAAATTAAAACGGGGCAGTAGGGGATGAGAGACAAAAAAGAAGAATTCAAAATGTACTATGGAACGTTCTTGTAGAGTCAGGGGCAGGCCTAGGCAGAATAAATGCAAGTGTCCAGCAAACCTGAAACTACTTAAAAAGACACATCCTGAAACAGTTTGACACCAATACAGACACAGGCAGAGCTGCGGGGTGAAGTTCTTGCCCTGCCCTGAAACTTCTCTCTATGCAAAGTGAGGTAACAAATGACAGGAGTTAATATACGGGGGTCAGCACAAATTTCTTAACCTGAAAACAGAGAAAATTCTGCTTTTCTCCTCCTATTTTATGCAACAAAACCAATGCGTTATTTTAAACGCAGTTTTGAGGCATTTGATAGATTCCATAAAATTCGTGTGCCCATAGACAAAAAAGGCTTTGCTTCCACTTGACAGTGATGAGTGTTAAAGCTGTTCCCACACATAGGGAGATCCCCGTGTGTTAGTTGTGCCTTTCCCTCTGCCACCTCAAGAGGTGCAAAGTGGATTTATTTGTGATCAAGACTGGTCATGGGACCTAGTGCCATGGTCTGGCTGGCAAGGTGGTGATGGGTCAAAGGTTGGACTCGGTCTCAGAGGTCTTTTCCAACACAAGCAATTCTCTGGTTATAATTAAAATATATGCCAGTACCAGACTCTGATTAGGTGGATTCACCCGTATGACACCAAAAGGGCAGCCCAACTCTTTCACCTCACAATATCTTACAAGCAAGAAACACAACTGAATTTTAAGACCTGAGAACTTGTTTGTTTCTTCCCTGTGGGGACAACCAGGTGATAAAGGAACTGAACAAGCAGCAGAGCTGCTGGAGGGAAACACAAGAAATAAGTACTTGGAAGGAAAGTGGAGTTGGTTACAAAAACTGAGCTTTCTGTGGCCCTGGTAGCTGCTGCACTAGACCAAAACCACTGAAAGTCTTTGGGAGAACCTCACCTACTTTATTCTTCAAATCAGGGGCAGACCACAGCGTGAGGTAGATTTTTCTAGCCCTGACTTATCCTGAGAAGCCTGACCACCACACACTTACACTGCACAGGTGCTGACCACTGCAGGTGCTGCTGCTGTGGCGATTCACAGACCTCACCAACAGAACACTTCAAAAAACAAGCACAGGCTGAGTCATGAGGGGCCCAAAACCCCTCAACACGAGTCCATCGGCCCCAACACGAGGCGTCAAGCCATGACACCACACAGAACAGTCACCTGCGCATCACCTCCGGGCCAAGCCACCTCAGCGCCGCAGGGCAGCACCGAGCCCTCAGGAAGGCGCCACACGCGCCGGGATCAGCGGGCACGGGGAAAGGAGGATGCCCGGGGTCGGGCAAAGACGGATCGGGGTTACAGCGGGGTTACAGCGCGGTGCGGGCGGGGACAGATGACCTGAGGGCACCGACGCGGCCCCCCCGCCCCGGCCGTGAGGGGAGCGCGCGGGGGCGG
>VWZS01010872.1:112643-124657 GCA_013397075.1 Rhabdornis inornatus | reverse complement strand
GGGGGGGGGGGGGGGGGGAAACTTTGCGCGCGGGCGGCGGGAAAACCGCTGAGGGGGGACGACAGCGCCCCCTGTCTGCGCCGCCACCGCTGCAACCGGCAAACCCACAGCCCCTCCCCGGCCACCGACCTGCTGCCGCCGCCGCGGCGACACTGCTTCGGCTCCGCCCGGCCCGTCCGCGGCTCCGGCTCTGCCTCCGCCCTCGCCAGTCCCGCCGCGACGCGCTGCCCGTTCCCCCCGCTTGCCAAGGAAAAAAAAAAAAAAAAAGAAAAAGCCCCGCGGCGGCGCCCGCGCGTGCGCGGCGGCGTCGGGGGCGCGCCGGGCTCTGGGCGCACGTGACTTCCTCCTGGCCGGGCGTCGCGGCGTCGTGACGTCACGCGGGGCGCTGCGGCGGGAAGTTCGGAAAAGGGGCGGCCGTCACCGGGGTCCCCATCCCGGTCCAAGTCTCGGTCCCGGAGCAGCTGGGTAGGATCGGGGTGTCCGCCCGGGCCCCCGGGAGTGGCGGGGGGCTGCGGTCGCGAAGGGACATCCCCCTGAGAGGCGGCGCTGGCGCTGGAGGGAATGGATGTGGATGAAGGCTGGGAAAGGGCTGTGTGGGGGCGGTGGGTCCCACAGCAGCGCGTCCCGCTGCCCGTGGCGTTCCTTCCCTCGTGGGTCATCCTAAGGGCTCTGCTCTAATAGCTTAAGGAGTAACTCTGTCCCAAAAATTGAAAATCCAAGGATTTTCACCTGATGAAGCACCCAAGGGGTGGCAACCATAAGAAATAGCGCGAATCTTTCCCCTTTCCGTCATATAAACCGCTTCTTACCAATCCAAAGAGTATATAAAACATTATTTTAACATATCTCTCGTCCTAACTTCAAATATGCAAAGAGGTTTGGCTTCACGGGCAGCTGGTTTAGAGAATCAGTTATTTTTTGCATGAGCTAAACATGCATGACCAACTCCACACCTGTGACAAAATCAGTCTGGTAAAGGCTTCTTCTTTTTTTTTTTTCTTTAGGGTTTTTAATTCAAGTTATTCTGAATAAGAGTATTCAGAGCTGCTAGCCATTTGTTTAAATGAATGAATTCATCTAAAAGCTGGAAAGTATCTTGACATCTATTAAGAAAAGAGATATTTTTTTTTTTTTTTTTACCAACAGTCTGTTAGATTGTTGTTGAGATTTCTCTTTAAAATGCCCTCAGGAGCTGTAACCCACTGGTTTGATACTGTGGGGAACTGCATCTAATTATTGTATTTTAAGGGGAAAAAACAAGTAATTTTTTATCCACACTTTTCCTTCCCAGCTCTGGTGCATCCTGACTATTTCTCTGTCTTTCAGGCTATGGGAAGAGGTGGATATTTGTGAAATAAGCTGTTGGATGACTGTGTTGCTGAAGCAATGGCCTCTCAAGAATTTACTGTGAGTGATTTTTAACCCTATGCAAGTAAGTAGGATTAAGTTTAAAGACTGTAGCTGCTGAAATATTTGAACGTTTTCTTTTTTTTTTTTTCAATATTTTATACATTTAAAACAGGTGTTATACACTCACCAAAAGATGAAAAAATCAAAAACATGGCAAGATGGAATTCTGAGGGTTAGAACTGGCAGAAATCAGGTGAAAATTCAGATTTAACATTGTTGGATTTGATATCATCTGCTACTGCCCGTGGCAGTCTAGTTGATTTGTGAAATAACTGGTTATTTAAAATCTTATTTTTATATTGCAGGCTTCCTTGTTTGATGATAAAGGACAATGTCTGGAGAGTATTTTTATAAAATCTCAGGTATATTTTGTTGTTCAGAGTTGTTATTTTTATATCTGATTGTAGTTTGTCTTTCGGGCAGCATTTCAAATACTTGTTTGGTAGCCAAAACAGTAATTTTTCTTGTTCTTGATATAAGACTCTGCTACAGTGCAAATAATGGAAAGGGAAAACAGCTTCTATTTATTAGTAGATCTTACTGTTTGTCCAGAAGCTTTCATGGAATTTTTCTTCCTTTGTTGTCAAAGCAGTGTTACAGTGATGTATGAAATAATCATTGAAGTGCTAATGCTTTTTGGAATATATGTATAAATAAAAGTGTTATTATCTGTGATATAGTAGGTGTAAGTACCTGAATTTTTTTACATGTAAGTACTTAAAAGACTGTATTTAGTTAAAATACAAGTACATAATATTGTTTCTTACATAGTACTATTATGTGCACACTGCTGGTCTCTCTTTTCCAGGTGACTCCTGGAGATGATTTCGAAAGCGAGCGATATTTAATCACAGTTGAAGCAGTCAAAGTGAGTGAAAAGGCCTCTGAAGACCAGCCAAAGAAAGCAGAAGTTCCAGCAATGGATAGAAATGGTGTAAAACCTGCTCTTCTACCCCCAAGACATCTCCCTGTTGGCTTGAAAAGGAAGTTTACGGTGTGTTTTTGTTCCAGATTTTTATGTCTCATGTTTAAATGCATTATAAAACACAAGGGACACATCATTTCATGAATGGTAAATATATACATAATTTCTTCCTGCCATTTTTTTTTTCCGAGCTGTAATACAGAATATTTTTTTTCCACGTTTAGGAAATTTGGTTTAGCAGGATTGCTATTGCTGAGCCTGCAGTAAAAATCACAAGGGCTTGAGGTTGTTTCTATGCACCTGTGGAATCCTCACGTGGATTTGATCAGAATATATTTTCAGGCCATTTCATCAGAATGTAGTTCATAGAGTGTGCCCCATTTTCAACATTTGATTACAAAATGTGCATTAATTGAAAATTTCTCTCCTAGGGGTTCCAAGGGCCACGCCAAGTTGAGAAGAAAATACCAGCCATGGAAGATGAGGAAAAACCAACAGTATTGGCTTTATCTAAAGAGTACCAAGGGAATTTTTCATCCAAGTTTTACATCAGCTCTCCATTATTTTCCACGATTCGCAAGAAGGATGCAGAAACAAATCCCTCTGCAGGCTGTCAGGAAGAGGGATGGAGGGACAATGGCAGAGAACAAATGTCTGTGTCCTCACTGCTTTCAGCTCCCTTTAGTGACAGCTGTGAGCAGACAGGGAAGCACAACTCCAATCAGTTTGTTGTGAAGCCAGAATCTCCTCTCCTTACTGGGCACGCTGGTCCTGGGGCAGTGTCCCACCACATCAGGAGCACAGCACAGATAATTGCTCTTCTGAAGTCTAAACCAGCACAAGGACACAGAGAGCAAACATCTGGAGTCACAGGTTGTCTTTCCAGGTTTCAGGCAGCAGAAAATACAGATTTATGTGACAAAAAATGCCCCGCCCTCCCTGCTTTTTCAGGCGACCCTGCCGAAGGACTCCTTCCAGGTACTCAGCACCTGCCTGTTATACAGGGAACTGTAAATGATAAAAAGGACTGGAATGCTCAAACGCTTCCAAATTCTCCTGAACAACCTTGTGGTGAAGAACTCACAGGACAGAGACAAGACAAAAAGGTAAATAATTTAAGTCAGGATTTACAAGATCACTGCAACACAAATAGTTACTTCCTACCTGAGTCCACTGTAAGTAGAACAAGTGACAGTCAGTTTGTCCCATCCTCAGGTGACATTTCACTTTCAGCAAGTCCAGCTACCTTTGAAAACAGTCCCTTTGGACACAGGGAGCATTCAGGGACTGACAGTCTTAGGGAGACTTTGTCTGTGAAGATGCACAATGAGCTTCATCCAAGACAAAATTCAGAGGGAGTGTCTAGCGACCCGGAGCTCTCTGGGGATGTGACATGGACTGAAACTGGAATTGTGAAGGAGGAGTTCAGTTTTCAGGGCACAGACTGTAGTCCTGATGGGGAACTGATGGAGGTTAGCTTTAACCTAATGGAGACTTTTGATTTTAATGACACAGACAATGAAGATGTGGGTGAAAGAGAAGGGAAGGACTTCTCTGAGGGAGACTCTTCATGGAGCCCAGGTTGCTTACAGGGAGAAGGCATAGCACAAGATGCTGCAATGAGGCCTCATTTGAAGCCTCATTCTTGCTGTGAAGTAGAGACACACAGCAAAAATGAAGTCAAATGTTCCAATTTTGATGGAGAGAGGGGTACAGCACCCCAGTTTTGTGACAGTGATGCCAGGAGAACTGCAGAAGACACTGCAAACCAGACCAGAACCGAAGTGGAACTTTTAGGTGATGGATGCCACACAAAAGAGATCAGTGAGAGTCAATCAAGTTTTGAAGCCACAAACAAAGAGGAGGATCTGGATGGCTGTGCAGCACACACCGTTAATGGCACATCCTGGATAAAAAAACAGCACTCTGATCTCTTGCCTGGTGACACCAATGTTAATGAATGTCACCATGAAACCAGGGTGTTTGAGACAACTGGAAGTCTTCCAGGTACTTCTCCCAGCAGAATAATTTCTGCCATGGACAAAAAGATCAAGGAAGGAGTTACACAGGTTGGGTACATGGAATCCCCAGATATTGGCTCAGAGCACTTCTGGGGTACTAAGAGTGATGACATTAAACCAGGCAGCCCCCTGCTGGTTTTGTCACAAAAATCAGATCCTTTAGGAACAGGTTATTCATCTGCAGAGGAAACAGCAGCAGGAGAAACTGCACTGGAAAATGCAGAGAGCGTAACTGCTTCTCCTGAAGCCTGCAAAGGAGAAACAATAGGGGTGGATTGCCTGAAATGCTCAGCAGTGGCTGAGAATTCCACAGGACTCCCTGATTTGGTGAATGATATCGCTCTTCTAAGAGCTTTGACTCAGCATAGCACAGCATTAGAGAGCTTGCAAAAGATGGAGGAAAATACCAGCATGTTCTGTGCAACAGACACTTCTAAGGACACACCTGAACTCCTTGAGAAGGATGAAGGTTAGGTCAGCTTGTATTTTCAGCTGGATTCTGTATGTCTGTGCCTGTTTGATTTCTCTCATTTCTCCTGATATTTAGAAATGTTTTTAGAGTGATGTGTTATGGAGGTTCCCTCGTGCAATTTTTACTGTTTAAAGCAGCATTGTGAGCTCCAAAACTGTCTCTGTTTGCTCTCATTCAAACTAACAATTAGTGTGCATTTGTTGCATGGGTAAGGTTTGCAAGACCTGAAAATATTCAGACGTTTTCATGTAAAAAAAAACCCAGACTATTGACTGTACTTTTCTATCAGTACTGTACTGTAACTCACTGTACTTTTCCATCTCTTGTAGCTGTAAAAGAGTTTACAGAAATGCCTTACTCAGAAAGTTTACAGGCATCTTCCTGTTCATACTTTGATTCTCCTGGCCTTATGGTAACCACTTTTTGACTACATGTATTTATCTGTACAAGATAAATTCATTTTCCACCTGGCTCCTGGAATGAAATTCTTGCCTTATGGAACCACAGAGGCTGAGCTACAAATTGCATAGAGGCATTGTTTATGAAGCTGGTAATAAATAGAGGATGTCATCTTGACAATATTCAGGAGGCCTCATGTATGACAAGAAACTTAATGGAAATTGTATTATTTACTGATGTTTAATATTCCATTAATACATCTGGTACTTCTTCCCTATCCCATCTTTTACCACCTTTTTTTTCCCCCACTATCTTTTTAAATACATGGCTTTCCTTGGAATTTTAGCATTTGGGTTGAAATACACTGGGAAAACTGTTTGTGTTTGATAATTCGCATTCATTTTTATCCAGTGCTATTAACAGCCTTTTTTTCTTTCTCAATCCACCTAAAGCTTAAAGAAAGATTTTTGGAAATCCTTCCCTTTTTCCTGTTCTGTTTGAAAAGCAAACATGGTTTCTTATCCTGTCATGATTGGTCCTGGCTTCCAAATAAAAAGGCTGTAACTGAAAAGGCTTCCTTTGTATAAATACAAGACATTTCTTAGCCTAAATTTTCACTTTAAATGGTTATTAAATTGTTAGACTAATTAGGTTTTGATACTTTGTTATGCAGCCCAACTGTGTGGACAATTTATTACAGAAGACAGAAGCATATATTGTACCAATAGCAGCAGCCCAAAGAGACCCTGGGATATCTGACTGGCAACCAAAGGTATCATCTCTGGAAATGAAGTATAATTAACAATGTTTCCTAAATTTCAGTTAAATGGTTTGCTAATTGTAATAAACTAAGTCTTAATAAAATTTTAAGCAGTTCTCATAATTTTTAGTACAGTTCACTGCAGGAAGTTTTCTAGGAGAATTTTAAACTCAAATTACAGGGGGAAAAAAAAAAAGGCAGATTTTTTGTTTCTCTCCTGCAGTGTCAACAGATTATTTTAGTTTTATGTATAAAAAGTACTTGCATTGACTGTAGACAGTTGCAGAGCAGTTTTTACTTCCTGTTAGTGCTAATTCCAATGCATTGTGTAGCCTGTTGCCTTCCAAGGGCACCAAGTGAAAGGATCAGCAGCTAGTGAGGTCATGTTGAGAGCTCCATGCTCCCAGCTAGGATGGCAGCAGCACCCAGAGAACATGGACTTTGCAGCTGAGACATTTTTTCCACCCCTCTTTTCAAGGAATTATGACCTTTATGACTTCAGACAGGTAAAACATTTTTTTGTTCAGTGGTCCTTACTAACCATAGTGCAAAAAATTATGCCGTCAATTTAGGATAGGAAATAGTTCATTTTTAAACTTCTACAATCATGTCAAAATCAACCATTTTTACTTACCTTTGTCATAGAACTTCATAATGCGTGACTTGTTTTTTTCGGCTCCTTTGATTAGTTGCACTTTGCAAAAAAAAGAAGATGCACAGTTTAATTTCTATCATGGTTTTGCTTTTTTTTTTTTTTTTTTAATAAAGTCTCCAGATCCCAGGATCCTTTGTAAGGATGATGTTGACATTATCAGAGAAGGGAATTTTCAAATCAAGTCTGATCTTATTGAAGAGCCAGGAGTTTTTCAGTCCTGTAAGTAAAAGTAAAAGGAGAAGGGCAGTGATTGGCCTCAAAATTTCTGCATGACTTCAGTGCTTCATGTGTTTTTCCTAGCACTAGCATTGGATGTGTATCCTGAAGTTTCACCTTGGACAATGTCACGCTCAGCCTCTGACCTGAGGCAAGCACAGTGGACTGCCTGGGAACCTGGCAAGGTGGGGATTGACAGTTTCTTGCAGATATTTTTGGCTTTATTTCTTGTGCGCTCGTGGCAATTTCTTATTTTTGAAGCTGTTTCATCACAGCTCTGAGAGACATTTCAGTTGTTTAGAGTGATGAGAGAGAGAATACTGATAAAAGCTGTAATCAGGGTTTTTTCCAGTCACTCACCTGCCATGTTCATTCTTCACCTGTAGATCTCATCAGAACCAACTTCCCCAATTGATCCAGACTCTACAATTTCTCCACCTTGGGAAAATAAGGAGACTGTTGGAGACATCCAGGAGCCCCTGACACACGGGATCTTAGCAAGTGAACCAGAACTCCCAGATTTTTTTTTCAGTAAGAATTTAGTTTTATGCTGGCACCTCACAGTGTATTAGCTGAAAAATCTCTAATGATTCTTGAAGCACAATGAATTGGGCTATCATAGACAGTTACTCTGCCAATTATATTCTTCTGAAAGATACTTTAGTGGAGGGATTTACTTTCGTAAAGAAAAATCCGCTTCTCATTTGGGGGCAAAAAGGCTGTAAGCTAAGCTTCTAAATTACACTCATGTTTTTATTTACCTGCTTTTAATTTTCTTCCATATTCAGCTGTCCTCTGACATTCTCCCATTTGACACTTATCTGTAGCTGTCACTAACGATAATTAATTTAGTCAAAAGGATGCATTTTGGTAGTAAGACCTTATTTATTTGCATTGTTTAATATTAATTCATATGTTTGTGGGTTATCTTTTGGAAAATGCAGCAAATGTTAAGCTGGGTGCTTTCTGATTGGCATCTCTCAGTGCCATCAGATTAATGACCTCCAAAACACAACCATGTTTAAATAATGGTCTTTTATACAAGCAGAGTGGCTACACAATGTGTTCTGGATGTGGAGATTTCAAAGAATTAAAACTAATTAAAAGAATCACACAAAATCCATCCTTTAGTGTAATGCTGCACAGAACACTCCAGAGAGCTTCTCAGTTAAAAGACAGGATGTAAAAGGAAGAACTTAGAATTCTTTCCTTTTTGTACATCTGGAGTGCCATCCCTAGGTGCTACAAGTTGCTTGTAAGCTGTATTTACCCCACAGCCCGGGAGGAATCCAGCTGTCCAGAGGGATGCAACCTCCCAGCATTCAAGCCCACAGTGAAAATACGAACTCCATTTGTCACTCTTCCTGCCACCGATGAGATTCCTGACATGTCTGACCCCACTGAGAGTGAGGAGTTCCAGCAATCTTTGGGCTCTTCGGGAGGCAATTTGTGCATCGAGCCAGTGGCATTTCCTAGGAGTGCTCCTGGCCCTGAGGACAGGAATTATGAAACCTCTGTGTTTGGGGAGTACACGGAAGATGGACAAAGGGGATCTGTGCCACCAGTGCTCCCTAATGGGACTGCCCAACACAGACAAAGCAAGTGGCTGAAGTATCAAAGCAGTGCTCAGTGTGATTTGATCCCTGAAAACAGCGCTGATGAGGAAGAGAATGATGACATCTGTGCCCAGAGCATCCTTGGAATGCTGCCAGGTGACACAGGAGAGGGCAGAGACCTGAATCCAAGTGTGAATCCAAGTGCTCCCAGCTCTGCACCGCTGCTGCCAGCCAGGAGCTCGCCTGGGGAACGCTCCAGGGTTGCAAACACCAGCCTCCCAGATCTGGTTTCAGAGGGGAAGGTACTTTCCCTGCACTTAAGGCAGACACCTTTGGCTGCAGCTACACAAAAGGTGTTGAGTCACCTGAGCTGCCACACCGCAACAGGAGACAGCCAGGTGTGTAGCTATTCAAGCAAACACAGCTATCACTGACACAAACACATTTCCCTGGCCAAAGGCAGTGCATTTATCTGATTTCCTGCAAGATATTATCAGTATGATTGGATGAAATCTTTCTACCGAGGTAGTGACACCAAAAAAAGTATTTTTTAAAGTGGCATGACTGATCTCTTGTAAAGGTGATTCCTTGGCACACACAGTGCCAGATTTAGATTTTTAATCTGAATGTTGATGGCAGGAAGGTGAAAGAAAAGCTGCTGGGCTGTTTTGATATCAGTAATTAGTAGGAAATTGTGTGCACAAAGGGTTTTTCTTAATTGTGGTATCAGTGTCATTTTAATGAATACCTATTTTTGCTTCAATGCATAGTCTCTGACTTCAAGATATTATAAATTCCTTCCGTTTTAATTGTGTAAAAGTCAAGTTATGGCACTAAATAATCACTTACAAAATCTAGCACAGCTGTTTGTGACCAGTAGACAAATGGAGTAAATTGAGGGGAAACACCAAACCAACCTCAAGTCAGGTTTTTAAAGCTGTCAAATGATTTTGAGAGTTGAAGAAAATGTTAACTCCTTTTTTTTTTTCCAAGTTTTTAGTTCTTTAAAACTGTCCAGTACAGTATTTGTGTGAAGTAGAGGTGAAGAAATAACTAATATATTTGATATATGTACTTGATTTGATATACATGATTTTGAACTGCATAACTTACTCTAAAGCCTCTGGAAGTATTATCTGTGTTATTTTAAATGCAGGCTGTTTGGCAAGGGGCAAATTTTAACCTCATGATGCATCCTAACTGGCAGCCTAAACTCTAGAAACATGTATTTTTACCAATCTGCAAAACTTGTCTCATTCAAGGTCTTACAGTTTTTAATGGTTTATTTTCCTGGGTCTTTTTAGGATGTAACAATTTCTGAGTTGTCTTTTCCTCCTGTGGATAAAGTGAAACATGCCAGTCTTCCTAAAAGAAAGATTTCCATCCCAGCTGTGTTTCAGTCTCACACTCACTACAAAAAGGTTTTTAAAGCTGCTCTGACAGGTAAATCTCTGCTCTGTGAAAAGCTGTAATTTTAAACATTGCCTATTAAAGTAACAGAGTGCATTTCATTTTCTGTATATATACTGAAATATATTCAGTCTATACCCAAAATTGCGAAGAAAAAACAAAAAGATAATACACTTCTGTTCAACTGTGTAACCTCAGGGCTGTTTTCCAGTCTTAGGATTCCTAAGCCTTTTTTTCCCCCTGGAATAAGTGGATTTTGCAGGTCACATGGTTTCTTTTAGGACTCAGATTAAATATTTTGATTTGGGATGGAAATCTTCCAATGAAAATACATTTGTTTGAATGTTGTGTACCTGTGTAAGCATTTTAAGGCTGTGCTAATGATTCTGTGGTTCTCCATTCCCTACCCAGAGCAATTGAACATCATGCTGTTTGAGCTGGCACAGAGGCTGCACAATGCCCTCTCCAAAGTGGATATATCATTTTACACTGCTGTGAAAGGTGGGCAAGGCCAGAGCCAAGGAAGCTGTGCTCCACTCTGCAGCCACATGCACCCTGCCAAGTTGGTGATGGTCAAAAAAGAAGGTCAAAACAAGGTGATGTTTATTCCTTGTGTTTTTAGACTTTTGGGTGAAAGCATCCATGGCTTTCTCTTTTTCTTGCTTGTTTTAGTGCTCATGGTCTCTTTTTTTTCCCTTCCTTGCCCTGCAGGGTCGTTTGTTCTATGCCTGTAATGCCCCAAAAGCTGAGCAGTGTTCTTTTTTCAAGTGGATTGAAGATGTGAACCCCACACAGACAAAATCCAGACCAAGTGCAGTGCTCCATGATACAAAAAGTATTGGGACATACCTCAGGAGTCAAAAGATTGCTGTCTATGAGGAATGCCAGCTTTTGGTGAGGTATCCTGAAATGCTGTGCACTTCTCTCAAGTGCTGTGTGAATTCAGGGTTCATAAATATTCCAGTAGCTCAGGACTTCAGCAGGATTTAACACGTTTTCTCTACATTTAAAGAGTAAAGATTTCTGTCTGTAAAGAAATGCAAGAGCTAAATTAGTGAAGGAAAAATATTTATGGCAATGGTATTTCTTTTAAGCAAGATACAAAACTGCTGACCAACAACTTGATCAATTGCTTAATGTTACAACTGTTGCATTTGAATTATTGTTCATTTAATCTTCAGTAGGAGAATTTGATTTACTCTCTCCAAGATTCTAATTTTAATGCCAGAAGTCATCTCAAAGGCTATTCTGTGCTGTTTAACTGTAGAGGACACAATTTAATTGTGGCTGAATATGAGGGAATTTTCCAGTCAAGATAAAAGTGTTTAAAACTAGTTAATGCAAGATGATTTACACCCACTTTGTCCAATCTGTGGAGGTTTGTTATTTTTCATGCTGAATCCAAAATGTGCTGATTGTTTACATACTTTTTAAAAATATAACTATTTCCCAGGAAAGCCTTTGAAATTCCAACACAGCGGTACAGTAAGTTCAAGAAATTGATGAGTACACCTGTCAGCTTTGATGGTGACTCCAAACCCAAATTATACCTGAAACTAAGCAGAAAGGAGCATTCTTCTCTCTATAGCAAAGGTGAGCACTTCTTAAACATCAGATTTAAAAGGTGGCAGTAGGAGAACCTTATGAGGACTCTGTATTTTTTTTTTTTTTTTGGCAGATGACATCTGGGTTGTTTCAAAGACTCTAAACTTTGATCCCATTGATACTTTCATTGCCAGCAGTGCTTTCTTTGGACCATCCTCCAACAATGAAATAGAATTGCTACCACTGAAAGGCTACAGTCCCTCCAACTGGAGATCAAACAGTGAGTTCCACAGCAAATCATTCAGAACTGTGGGAAACAAATAAGGAAAAATGCAGCCAGCAATGAAGGATGAGTTTAGAATTTCTCAAATCTTGTACATTATTTAACTCACAGTATTTTTTTTCCTTTTATGTTTGAATATGTAATTTGAATGCAGTAATGAGTGCAATTAAACCTGCAAAGTAGCTGGCAAATTCCAAATGGGTGGGGAAGAAATGAGAATAATACAAAGAAAGTAGTAAATTATATGATATTATATACAATGCAAGTTGACTGTCAGAGTGTAAGTAAAAGGAATGTGTTTTTACTGTCCTTGAAAAACAAAATGCAGAAATCTCAAACAATATTTATATATATCTATATTT
>VWZS01010872.1:69313-102072 GCA_013397075.1 Rhabdornis inornatus | reverse complement strand
GGGCGGCGGCGGCGGCGGCGGCATCTGCCCGCTTCCCAGGGCAGGGCGGGCTGTGGGAACGGCACCTGCCAAACCAAACTTTCCGTCTCTCTCTCTCTCTCTCTCTCTCTCGCCGATGTGCACTTTGTCCAGTTTTCCCAGATCTGTCACCGCGGGGCTTTTGTGTGTGTGTCCCCCCCTTTCCCCGCTCCCCTCTTTGCCATCTGTCCCTTATGATTTATAGGCGGGAGGGGGGCGCAAAGCGAGGAAAAAAAAAAGTAAATTGTTTTGTTAGGGGTCCAGGTTAGAAGTCATTGTATAATTTGTAGGCTTTGTGAGGGCTGAATGCAAGCGTGGAAATTTAGGCTGAACTCTATCAAAAGGGAAAAAAATCGGGAGGGGGGGAATGGGGAAGGATCTCCTCATACATTATTTATTTCGACCTTTAGGGGACAAGGAACTCCCCCCTTCTTTCAGGAGATTAAAAATAAATCAACAGACTGAAAACCTCAACAGACACGGAACATTACAGCGATCAGCCACACACGTGTTCACATTTATTTATTATAAAGACAGATTTCATGGAAAATATGTATTTTTTGTATAATTTACAGAGTTTATTCTAGTATGTATTTACAGCTGAAGAGCAAAGAAATTGTCCTTGTGATAAAATATAAATAAAAAGCTCTAATTTTCGTAACTTTGGGATTGCTGCTTTTTCTGCTTTAGGTGCTGGCTGCTGGGAATTACGGGATTGGGTCTGTCCTTGTCTCTGGTGAAACCAAGGTCTGGTGGCGCCTGGTGTCACTGGGTCCATGGGCAACTGTTTCTTTGGGAAACAGCATTTCAGAGAGAGAGAGGGAGAGGGAGAGGGGGAGAGAGAGAAGGAAGTTTACTGATCTTTTAACTTTGGCTCTCAGTACAGAAGATGCTGACAGCAAATGCAGGATGGATGGATGGATGGATGGATGGATGGATGGATAAAGAATTATCACACTTCAGGCCGATGGATTTCACCAAGAAGGCCTTAGGAAATAAATGTTATTGAGGAAAAAAATGCACGGGTTAAAAGAGGAAGAATTTCCTCTCTGTGAGGGTCAGATGAATTCCAGGTCGCAGGCAATTCTAGGGGGTTCAGTTCAGCGTGCACAGCACACAGCCAGGGATGTCACCGTGGAGGGGTATGCTGGAGGCTGCCCAGGCCCTTCAATCATCATCCCCGTGCTCCCGGGAGCACTTTGTGACTTCTGGGTACAAACACTTGGAAATCATTAAAAACCAGCAGAGGCGCCTGAGTGTATTAATTAAATAAAACGCTCAGCACGCGAATCCCGCCCGGTGCCCTCCGGATCCTGGGAGCGTGAAACCCGGCCCTCGGAGCAAAGTCCGCGAAAGGAAGGGGGGGGGAAAGAGAAAAAGAAGCCCAAAATGTGTGAAAAGAGAATTAGTGAAATTAGGTTAGGCCAATAAACCGCGCGGGGGTCCCCTCGGCCCCGCAGCCTCGGGCGAGCAGTGCTATCTAGCCTGATCTATTGTTTCCCCCCCTGGCAGGGGGGTTATTGTGTGATAAATAATTCCCGGGGAAAAAAAGTGGAAGCATTTGCATAATCACTTGCTTTGATGTGGCCAGCAAGATGAAGCTGTGTTCCCCCAAATCTGCCACGGGCCAGGAGGAACAAAACAAGAGGGAGCCTTTCACGGCGCTGGCGGTGTGTGGGGCAGCCCTTGAGGAGCGGGTTTTTCACTCTCACTCGCTTTTAACGACCCCTTTTAATGACTTAACTCCAGGAATGCCAAAAAGAAGCCGAGAGCTCTCTCTGTCTTTTCTGCTCGTGCCTCACGGTCCTTCCTGGTTTCTCTCCTTTTTTAAGACACACTGGAGTAGGTGCCTTGGCTCTTCAAAAGGTCGGGATGGATGGGATGCACTTCTCTCTCGGTGCTGGAGCCACGCAGGAACAGGAGGGACATCCAGCACCAGGATGCTCCCCGCAGCTGTCCTCGGGGAGGGATGCTGCTCCTTGCCAGGTGCGTCATCCTGGGGGGATTTTCCTCCATCCCAGGTACAGACCCTGTTGGCAGGAGCGTTACCATCCTGCTGGGACTGTGGCAATGGGAACCGCCGTGGGAAAAAGCACACGACGTGTTGGAGGATGGAGCGGGGGCTGGAGAGGGATTTGGGGTGGGAGCCACACCAGCCAAACCTTCCCTGTTCCCTGGGGTAGGCTGGCCTTGTTTGGAGATGCCCTCGGAGGAAATGCGCCTGAGGAGGGCAAGGCTGGGAGAGGGTGGCAAGACCATGCTGGCGAAAGCTGAGTTGGAGAGGCTGGATTTGTCACCTAACCCAGCCACCCTCATCCTAATTTTTTGTTTGAATGTGGCCAAAAGTATTTATATCCCTTTCTTGTCCCTTAGTTTGAGTTTATTCCTATCCCTCGTTTATTTTTTTCATATGTTTCCCTCTTTTCTCTCAGAAGACTGATTTTTGGAGGTGATGGAGAGTCCCCAGAGCCAACTGCAGCCAACCTGGAAACGGACCAGGAGATGCAAGATGGGCAAACACCTCCTTGGATGATGTGAGGAACCTGGGGGTGGTTTCCATGGCAGCCCCTTACCCCAGAACATGTGTTTATGATCCTTCTGTGTATTGTATTTTGGCATAAAAGCTCCTCTGCGCCGGCAGGCCTGGAGGGGCAGCTTGAAGGCCCCCAGGGGGGTTTACAGCCCTCCTTGGCATAAGAATGGCCACGAGGAACCAAACCAGCACCCCAAGGGCTGCCGCACGCTGCCTTTCATGGCAAGCATAAATCTGTCTCCGTAGTGCCATCGTTAAAGAGCCCTCCTGACACAGCTCTCAGCTGGCTGGCGCTTTTTAAACCCAGTTTTCCTAAAGCCTTACTCAGGTGCCTCAGGTGGGGCTTTCCCGTGGTCCTGTATTATGTATGGATTTGGCCCACGTAGCCCCAGTTCCCATTCCCCATGGGCAAAAAGGATCTCAATTATCTATTATACAGTCAATCCCCTGACGTAAGCAGAAATCCCAGGGGGATCTTTTTTGTAATTTGATGTAGGTTGCTGTCTTACAACAAGGCAAAACCTTGTGTTTTAAAGTCTAAGACAGACTCTTTTCCTCTGAGAAGATCACAATGCGAGGATATAAAGATATAAGGATATCCTGCCTTCTACCAGGATTCTGCAACAGCTGTGCAGGTCCAGCAAAATTCTGGCAGCCTGCTCATCCCCGTGACCTCTCGTACTGAATTCAGATTAAGGAGAGGCAGAACTCCTGCCAGATTTAAAATCAAGCGTCTAAAAACTGATTGGAGAAAAAAGAAGAAATCCTTGGAGGGTCACACTGCAGCGGCCGGGAGGGAACAGGGATGGTGCTGGGGCGGCTGTGACACACAGCCCTCCCCTCTCCCTCGCCTCCCCTCCTCCTCCTTTTATTAAAAAGCAGAGAGACCGGCCCAAAGCTGATGGCATATTTACCTTCATGAGTTTTAAAAAAAGTTAATTACCGCTCGGAGCAAGTTGGTCGGGCTGTCCTGAGCTGTCTTTTATTAGTAGTCGCCTTCATTAATTTCCCTCGCTGGATTTGCTGCTAATAGCTGCCTGGTCCTGGGCAGCACAAAGCAGCATCTGTGCCATTGAGCAGAAAAGCGGGAGTCAGGCAAAGGGGGGCACTGGGGGGGGCGACGCCGTTTGCAAATCAACCTCTATTAACGTGATGTCCTGCTCGGAGGGGACAGTTTGGGCTGTGCTGGGCTGTTACCGAGGGAGGAAAGGCACCTGCTGCCTGCCAGGGGGATCCTGCCCTCATCCTGCTCCCCTGGGCGCTGGCTGTGCTACCCGGGATCCCCGGGGATGCTGGACCTGTGCATCCAGCTCGGTGCTGCGGCAGTGTCCCGCATTAAACAAATTGTTAATGACTCGGTATCTTTTGATGGAAGATACACTCTGCCTTAAGAACAGCTTGGCAGAGAAGTTCGGGATTAGGGAATGGGATTAAGTCCTGTCTGGAGGGGGCAGCAAGCAGCCCCGGCGGGGGGGCCGGAGGCACGGAGGGCTCACACGAGCTGGGGCAGCGGGCGGCTGCAGAGGCCAACAGCCCCATCTGCTCCAGCTCAGCCAGGGGAGAGGGGAGATGATTTCATCCAAGCGGAAGAAAGGAGGGTGGCGTGTGTCACTCCCGGGAGAGGGCCGAGAGCAGCACGCTGCCGCCAGCTTCCCCGCAGAGCTGGGGGAGGCACCCGTGTGCCGCGGCTTCCCTCAAGACAGCAGCAGGTACCAACACCTTGCTGTGAATATCCCGGCTCTGCCCAGTGGGAAGGAGGTGCTGAGGAAGCTGCTGCTGCTGTGTTCTTCCAAGCAGAAGAGATTGGGCAGCACGGGCTGTGGTTCTGTGCTTGCTGACGTGAGGCTTTCCCCTCATTCCCCATGAATAGCCGTGTCTGCTGCAGGAGCTGTGCCTCAGTCCAGCAGCTGGGCTCTGCGGGCAGCTGATGCCGGGTTTACGGCAGCGAGGCCGTGCTGCCTCGCGTGCAGGAGCTGCCTCACAGCTGGAGGGGTCAGCCCATGCCCGCTCTCTGCCAGCCAGAACGGCCCGGGATGCTGCGGCTCGCAGGGAGAGGGAGGGAGGCAAGCTTGGCTCAGCCCTGTATTGTTGGGATAACTGAGTTGGATAACTGAGGGGCTCCCTTTCCGCCGCGTATCTTTTAAGAGAAATTCCCTGAAGTTCTCCACAGAGTCATTAGTTATTGGCAAACGAGTGAGAAAGTCATTCTACCTGTTAGCAGCCTTTGATTGTTCCCTGGATATCAGATTTACTAACTTGGATGCACAAGCACAACACACAGCCAACAAGACTCTGCCTTTCACCTGGATACCTGCAGGAAGGGAAGGAGGAAAAGCCTCTTTAATATGCTCCCTGAAGGATAGGAAAGTGTGTCACCACTCTGTCACAAGCAGGCTGGTTTTGTGCCTGACTTACAGCACTTACATAGGGTGTAAACTCAAGTCCTGGAGTTTAGGTGAGAGGAGAGACTGTTTCACATTTCCTCAGGCTTGATGTCCCTACAATCCATATTTCACTGTCCCAGCATGACACATTTCCACTCATTTTGTAGAGACTGGCCCTCAATGGTTATACCGAGTACTCGGGTTGGAATTTGGATAGTGTTACAATTAATTAAGCCTAAAAAGCATCTTGGTAGCAAGTTACTTAATACAAACCACCGAATCTCTAATAAAAGCTTCCAATTTCTAATTGAAAAAGGAAAAATTATTCCCGACATCTCAGTTAGTTCAAATTATTTTATTCTGAAACCAGAGGAAATAACAGCATTTTTTTTTTTGTCAGTAGATCTAGGATGAAATTTACAGACAAAATATTAAATTCTCCATCCTCAGAGTCAACTATTTATTTCCTCAATAACCCCCCATATATACCACAATATGAACCAATAATTTAAGCTCTGTGTGTTTGGAGTCATGTATGCACCCCAGTTCTTCAGGCGATGAGGTTGTAAATCCGTGATTTCCATATTCAAGTCTCAGATGAAGACAGAGTGCCTGATACACCTGAAATTGTGCCCAATTCTGCAAAGAGTAAGACCAGTATAATATGATTCCATGTCTGTTTTAACAGGGAACTGGACAAGCTGATCCTTGACCCTAACTTTTACCTGTGAGTAGCTGTAACTTTGGCTGCGGTGGCAAAATGTCTCCTAAGACCAACAAAAGAAATAAGCTGCTAGGTGGAAATATTAGCAAGGAAGCAAAATATTAAAAATTCACAAGAATGGATTTATTCAGAAGCATGTCTAAATAAATTTTCTTTCTCTTTCTTTGAGCACGAAGGAGCTGGAAAACGCATGACTGCTCAGGGGTCCCAAAAGTGCGCGTGCGGTCGGAACAGACGCGGCGGGGCCGGCTGCTGGCAGCGCAATAGGACACTTTGTTGTGCAGGGATTGTCCCAGAGGTTTTGTTTTGGTTTTAATTGTCTCTATAGAGCAGGGAAAGCTTCTGCAGAGAGGCTTTAACACAGCATCTCTGCCGCCCACTAATTCCCGGGATCTCGCTAACTAGCTTTGTTTGCCGTCCGGAGCCCGGCGCTCGCTGGCCGGAGCACGGAGCTATGCGAGCGCGGTTTGTCACTTAGTTAAAGCCAGCATTTCCCCACTGCCGAGGACAAGGCCGGCCTTTATTGGCTGCACAACAAGATAACGGGCTTAATCTTCCCAGTAACACGTGAGTTTTCATGTATCACTTTAATCTGCGAGACACTGGGGCCGAGTGTCCCGTCACATGCCGATTTCACTGTTGTGTGAGCCGGCGACTGCCCAGCTCAATGATGGATTGTTTGCGGGCTCTTAACAACAGGCAAGATGGTGAATGCCCCGGGGTGACAGACAGTGTGCAATGGGAACTGCCGCAAATCTGATGGCCCGGTTCAAGTTCACCTGACAAAGCTGGAGCAGTCTGCGAGCAGCGCTCGGGAAAGGATTATTCACACTGGCATTATATTTTTGAATGCATTTTTCTCCCCGCGCAGCTGCGCAGCTCCCCAAGACTGAAGGTTTATGCACCATAATAAAGAGATTTAATTTTTTTCCCCCCTCTTCCCTCTCCCTCTTTACACCTAGTTCTAATCAGTTGGCCCAGGGATAGGGCATCTTTCCAAACAACTCGGCACAAACACCACCTAGAAAACAATAGCATTGCTAAAATGCGGAGACAAAAGCCTAAAAAATCTCTGCTGGCTGCAGAAACAAAAGGGGATGGCTTTGTTAAAGCAATGTCTGTTGGAGACCCATCCTTTTCGTGGAACTTTGATGCTGTGCTCCCTTTCTCATCGAGAAAATCTCCCCAAAGAAGTGACCTCAGCTCTCAGGGGCAGTGGGACATCGGGGCTTTTGGCGGGGGGGAAGAGGAGAATGGGAAATGAAGGAAGCTTTTCCCTGCCTCGCTGGACAACCTGTTCCCAAAGATGTGTAGGGTAAAACTGTATCCAGCTCGTGGTTCATTCTGTGGACTGACCTGTGCCAGCCTAGGCCAGCAGCTCCACCGAGGGCCTTCTCAAAGAGAGGCAGCTACAGATCTCGTTGCACTTCACGTGTTGATCATTAAAAAAGTAGTAAATTCCTTTCTTCCCAAAGTTGGAGCATGAGATGTCCTTGCTATTGAGGGAATGAATCTGGGGATCTGTGAGGTAGATGAGGCCTTTCCCATTACCCGTCACCCAGCCTGTGGAAGAAATGGTACATCTTGATATCAAACACCAAATTACCACACTCAGGACTCTCTGCCTGGCATGGCCCTTGCTCTGCTCATATCAACTCAGTGATTCCCAGTTCCCACCCATGGCAGCAAAAGCAGAACCCTATGACACACATAATGAATTTTAACAAAATGAATACCCCAAAGATACCTGTGGGCTGGAAGTTGAGTGCCAAAAGCACAAACATCACTGATATACACACCTTGAAGGTCGACGACGACATCAGTTCCTTTGGAGAACTCGTAGGAGAAGTGGCCGTAGGCCAGACCGTACTCCGTGGCTTTGTACTCATTCTTGACTACCTTGGTGTTGTTGGACAGCTTCACAAACTCCCCGAGGATGTAGGGCTCCACACTCACACACCCTCTTATAGTTCTGTCTTCCAGGATCTGAAAGGAGACAGCCTCACTGCTGCTATAACTGACCCAAGATACCCTTCCTCATCAGGTCCTTGGAATTGCTTACAAGACAGTTCTTACCAGGAGTACTGCAGAGGGAATGTAGAAGATTTGGGTAGGGATCTTCTGCTCATACAGCCTCTTGTTGAACTCTGTCACGTAGTACTGGGCGGTCATTTGTCGCTCCACGTCACTGAAATGATGGAGGAGTCCTTTTTCTTCTTTATATTCCTTCCCAACATACCTAAACAAAAGGAAAAGTGTCTGGAGTGGTATTTGTTCTGGATGTCGTGATACAGGAATACCACTGCAAAGCAGATCTTGTCAGAAGCAAATCCACCTGTGGGTGATGCATTTAAAATGGCTGTGATTAAAACTGGGTGGAATTCTTTTCTATCTCAGAGGTGAAAAATTATCAATCAAATCCTGGGATTCGGGGGTTTCATAACACTGGAATGTTTAAACTCAACTCTTCTTAACTCTGAAGGGAGACCTGACTCAGACGTATTAAAATACCGTTCTCCATCCATAATAATTCATAAGCTGCCTCTAGTAATGATCTGAACTCTGCAATTAGCTGTTAGAAGACAACAGTAAAGCAGCTTTTCCTTCCTAGAAATTAAAAGGTAGAGTTACATGGAGTGGTGGGAAAGATTGCCAAAATGTCCAACAAATATTCTTGCTACATCAAATCTTATCAGACAGTTTTTAATCTGTATTTACAAAGAGGCAGCATTGATAAACACTTTGTTTCAGAGATCTGTTAGGTCCATACCTTCCCAAGGTTTCTTCTTGGTGCAGGAAGTGTATCCAAAAGGCTCTTCTCTGCTTGCCTTCCTTGGCCACGTTCAGGTAGTCCCCGATGAACACGGCTGTCTCCTGGCCTGTCCACAGCCCGGATTTCTTGGAGTATTTCAGAAGAAGGGCAGCTACAAGAAAGGAAACACACAGGTAAAAGGGAGCAATCCACAGGACTGCTCTGAGCCTGTGCTGAGGACTGGCTGTTATTTATGATTAACTTAATGGTCATTATCTTAAACAGTTTTCAGGGATGGAATGTGGAATATAAATTCGGGTAGTGGAGCAGAAAGCAATAAAAAAATTAAATCATAATAAATGCTGACTAAGATATTGTGTTAAAAGGCCTGAGTCAAGCTTGTGCTCTGTGGAGGCACATGTTGTGTGGGAACTCACAGTATGCTTTGTGAAGCTCTTTGGCCCTAAAAAGCCCAGTACGCATCAGTCTCTGGACAAGCCAATTATGCTCCACCCCTGCCAGAAGCTGCCTGTAATCATCATCCCTCAGGAACCGAGCATCCAGGATCTCTTCCTTCATTCTCCCAGGCGTGAAGGCAAAACCACTTCCCCTTGGGACTGAACCTTCAGGGGAGCTCGTGGGCATCTGTGCTGGCTTGATCCATGAACTCAGAGAGGAACTGGATTGTCTCTTGCTGCTGACCACATCCTGAGACTTCTCTTCATCTTCTTCTGTAGTGGCACAGTCAAAGTGCTTGGTTGTGGGTATCTTTCCCTGGGAGGGCAAAGCTGCTGGCACACTGGGAGTTGCTTCATGCTTTGGAGCCAGGGCTGTAGGATAATCGTTTACCAGGTCTCCCACACTGATGAGCTCAAAGTCAGTGTCATCTAATGTTTCTGCCTGGGTGTCAACTTGAGGTGCTTGAAGAGATCTGCTCCCCACCACGGCAGATTTCCTCACCCAGTCACGCACAGAGCAGTCACTGCCCGTTTTCAGCCCGATGTTTGTTGATGGTACAGAAGTGCCCCTGTTTTGGGGGGGCTGTGCCTCAAAAGAAGGATCCTCAGTGCTATCTGCAAGTTCTCCTGAGTGGACCCACTCAAAGTGACCAAAGCCTTCCTCCCTGCTGCTGTCCTTGGTCCTGCAGCTCAGCTCCGTACAGGAAAAGCACTTCTCCTCCTCCTCTGTAAGAACAGAGTAAGAAGTGGAGAGGGAAGGAAACTCACTGCTCAAGCCCTTTGCTTTCTTTTCTGAAGAGCTCCTTCCATGGTGTCTTCCCTCTCTCAGTTCTTCTCTGCAGAGAGACTCCTCCACCATCCTCCCTGCTGGAGGTGCACACCCCTCCAAGGAATGCTGAGAAGACCCCCCAGAGCCACGGAGGGACTCTGGAGGAGCAGGATGCCAGGCTCTGGGAGGTAAGGAGCACAAAGACCCGTCCTGACTGTTTCCATTGGATTCTGTGGTGCAGCACTGCTCCTCCACCGAGCTCTTCTCCCTTTGCTGCCCGTCCCTGAGAGACTCTCTGCTGCTATTACAATTTAGCTCCTCCCAGCTGGAAGAGTAACTGGATTTAGACAGCTTGCACCGAGAGTTCTCAGAAGTAGTGCTTTGGCTCCTGTTTTGCCCTCTGCTGAAAACACCATTTTCGCTGTTTATTTTAATTTCTAATGGCTCAATCTCTTCTTCGAAGGAAATTTTCATCACACCAGAGCCAATGTCTTGATTTCTCTGGCCACTGAGTCCCTCTGAGCTGTTTCCTGCTGTTGGTAAGTTCAGGATTTTCACAGCACCTCTCCTCTGGTGAACTGTGTCTTCAGTAGTACACACAGTGTCCATGGTTTTGGTCTCTGTTCTTAAGGTTGTGATACAAGCTCCCACCTGGATTTCTCCTGGTGTGGTTTTACGAATCCTGCAAGTTTTTTCAAACACTTGGCACACTGACAGGTGATGCTGGGAATGCTTGGCAAGGATTTTCTCAAAGCTGTTTTCCCCTTGCAGGACAGGTTTTTGTACTGAGCCTTTATAACTGTCTGGGACATAAGACCTGGCATCAGAATTCGGGAAGCTTCCCACTCGCAGGCGCTTCTTCACGGATGCAATCAGAGACATGATCTCTTTGGCAAGCATCCCTTTATCTTCCTCCTCTGGAAGCAAGGTGCTGTAGGAGTGCAGCTTTCCCAGGGCTTCCCTGCACAGCTGAGTGACCTCATGGAGCTCCTGGCTCTCTCCGTGGAGCCATCGGTGCACAGTGGCCAGACAGAAGGCAGCTTTGATGAAACTGTGCAGCTCCTGCTTGCTGGTGATGGCACTCTGCTCCTCCTTGGTGAGGAGCCCAATCTCAAAGGATTCTTTGGCTTCAGACAAGTAGAACTCTCTCTTTTCTGGGGGACAGTCCTTGGAGTGACTGTAGGACAGCAGACACATCCCACGGATATTCTGGGAGGGGATCAAAGAGGAATGAAGGGATTAAAAACATGTTTCTTTCCTCATCACAATTTGAAGCAAAGCTCAGCTCTAACTGTGTGCTGCTGTTTCCTGGAGGAAATAAACTTTCTCTTTTTTTTCCTTTGAAATCCAGCTGTAGTTCTAGGAGAAGCAGCACTCCTGGGGCTTGAAAGCCCATCCTCACTCTGTGGATAGCTCTCCTGACTGCAGTTCGGAGCAACACATACCCCAAATATAACCAACCAAACCCTCAACACAGACATGATACCCTGTGTGATGCACACACATACAGACAGCATGAAGCACTTTTTGAAAGCCATGTCAGAGCCAAATTTAGCAGCCTGCACTCTTCCCCTGCACAAATCCCACTTCCAGAGGGAGGAGTGACACTCACCACAGCTGTGAGGACAAACAGGGGGGTGTACTGGCTGTAGGCAGCTGCCAGCTTGCAGGCTTCAGCTGCTGATAACAAGCGGTGGCTGAACTCCTGCAAGAGGCTCTGATGAAATAAAAAAAACAAAACAACCAAACATGAGGAAAAACCTCAACTCAAGGACTTTATTTCCAAATATATGGGGCCTGGTAGCAGGGACAATCATATCTTAAACAGACCAAGCCTGGTCTGTTTCTGGAGGACCCTTTTTGCTAAGGTTTACCATGGATACATCACTTTTGACTCTATAAATATTCTAAATATATACACTCTATAAAACACTCTTAATGTGTTATTTTTCCTGAAGCCAGGCATTTTCCCATCTAGGTGCTACTGAACTGGCAGCAATGGAAGTTTCTTTAGCCCTCTCAGCACAGGAGAGGAAATGTGTGGGTGAATTTGAGACCATCTGAAGAATCCACACACTCAAACCCCAAACCAAGTCTCACCAGGTCAATGTCAGCGTTGGTTTTAAAGCGTGCATAATCCTGCTCATTCATGGAAGCAAAGATGTCTGCCATAATACCCAAGGATGTGGCAATTCCCTAAAAAAGAAATCAAAATTTTTTGTAGTGGGCTTTTCCCCTGTATTTTGAATTTTACTGTTCTTCTGTGTAGAAAATGCCAGAAAAACAAGCAAACAAACACACAAACAAGATCCAAAGAGAAAAATAGCTAAGAAATTCAGAGATGTCATCTTGGTATGGTTTCATTAATTTCACTTGCAGGAAGTGTAATCTGGAAGATCTGATGACACCTAAGGGCCTGCCTGGCCAAATAATTTCAAAAACTAGGTATGCTTTCGCAAAATTCACTGCAGAATTCCCTGCTGCCTCTGAAACGGGGAACACAGAAATGTTCTGAGCTTGAGGTCAAGCTTTAAGACATGGCAAACAAGAGGTGACAAGGTCTGGGTTTGTGGGACATCTGATGCTGGGGCCCAATTACAAATCCTCTCCAAGCATCACCCGAGGACTTGCCAGGCTTAGGCTCACATTCCTGTTTAGCCACGGACACATGGTGAGAGTGCTGCTTCATCTCCAGTGGGAAGATTAGTGCTGCCCAGCCTCACAAAGCTGTTAGGGACAGGCACAGTGGCACTGTGAGGTGTTCAGGTCCTGCAGGGCCAGGGGAATCCATCACCCACCACAGACAGCACAGAGCAGCTCTGTGAACAGATGTGCTTGGGGGAAAAGAACTAGTTCTAATCCTAAGAAATAGCTAAACTCTGTGGCTGCACTCTGGAATTAGTCTGTCCTTGTCAGAGGCACCAGAGGTATCCTCAGGGATGGTTCACTTCGGGTGGTTCTGCTTAATGAGAAGTATTGATTTCATCCCCCTGCAGGAAAAAAAAGTGTGGGTAAGGCCGTGCAGGCACGCGGAAAGAACGCGGAATACAGACTTTGTGCTGCCTGTTAACCCTGGCTGAGGTGTGTAATGGAAACGCTGCTGCTGAAGGAAACAAAAGACTGGCTGGAGTGGTTATTGGATTGGCAGGGAGATGCAGAGTGGAAAGGAAATGCTACCTTTTTATCTGGCTGAGGAAGCTTGAAGTATCCCACGACTGAAGCCCAGATCAACTCTGCTGCCTCATACCACATCCCTGAAATAAATCAGAAAACAGGCACTGAGCAGGTGACTGCCATGGATGGCTTTCCATAGCTTATTTTACACCTCAGCTCCTCAGAACAGGATAAAACCATGCCATGGCATGATTTGCTTCAGTGACTTAGACCATTTGTGAGTTTTCTTCAGCTTTTGGTTGTGCATAAACACCCATTTTGTCCTCAAAAAAGACTTCAGCTCCACAGTCATAGAAGATTTGGTGTCTCAAACCAAAAGCACAAAATGAAGGTTGTTGCCTCAAGTGCCTAACCCTGGATACAAAAGTCCATCCTGCTGAAAATCAGGGATTTTCTTGTCTTGAGAGAGGACATTGCTGGGATGTCTCTGTGATCAACTACCTCCTGCCTTTGGGAATAGTGAATTTGGGACAAGCATTAGCAAACATGGAGTGGCACAGGGAAAAAGGGAATATTTCAGATTGCTCCTTGCCTTCAGGTGAGATCAGTAATAAAATGATAACTCCTTCAATATGTTTGCTTGGTACATGGCTCCAGGCCCTTGCTGCAAAAAGATGGGTGTGCAACTCATCCTCTGTGCCTGTTGTATGGGTACAGGGTGTTCACCACAAGCCAAAATTCCGACATGTACCCACTGTAACATTTTAAAGGGGAAAAATAACCCAGGGAAATCTTGAGTGGAAGCTTTTAGAAGAGAGCCTTACCAAGCTTTTGCAGAATCTGTCCCCTGATTTGTAAGCAGACTGCCTGAACGAGAATCCGACCGCTCTCCTCAGCGTATCGCCACGTTCCTGCAGGAAGAGTGGGAAAAATCGGCATGGAATGAAAAATATTCTGGTCATTCTAAGCCTCCAAGGGTAACCTGAATCCCAGCAAACTGCCAGGATTCTCCTCCTTGCATGGAAGGCCTTTCCATATGAGAATCTCAGCTTCTCATAGAAAACAAACCAACAAAACCCTGAACTGCCTGAATTTTCACAGTTGTGTAGCAACCTGAATATACCCACTAAAGAAACCCTGAGGAAATGAAAATACAATTTATAGAATAAAGTATTTATTTAGTCTGTAAGATCAGTGGGAATATGGAGGATGAACATCACTCCTACAATCTTGATTTTGCAGGGGATAGAGTTGTCTTAGTTTTCTACATCACTCAGTTGCTTGAAATAGCTCCACACTTCTCCATGCAGAATATTTTCCCACCCAAGTGAAGGTATATGAGGAAAGAGAAATGTGTTGTAAGGAATCATTACTGAGGTTGATTTGGCTTATTCAAGATTGGTGTAACTGTTAAAATTGGGATCGAAAATGCCACCAAAACAGCAAGTATGAAATTGGAAAAGAAATGTATACATACCCGTTGCTCCATTGTCATTAATCAGGCTGCTTAGGATATATTCAGCTTTTAAAAGTTTACCTGATTGAAAATTAAAGGAAAGGAAAAAAGATTGAAAATTAACATAAAAATGTACTGGAGCATGACATGATACTAGTCAGGTATCACCTGCACATAGAACTGCTGCTGTCCATAGCCAGAAATGCACCTGCCCCACCTTCTCTAATATGTGGTTGCACAATAACATGAAATTGTGAATGTATCTTTTTTATTTTACACATTATACATTCCTGGAAGATTGTTGGGATTCCCAGCTCTTATTTCCCTCCCAGAAGAAAGTAGTCTAGCCTGCTTCCCTCAGCAGCAATGCTTCTGGATTCTGTCCCATGGAAACACGGGCTTCAGAAACCCATTCAGGTCTGACTGGGGAGTGGCTTGACATCCCACTATGGAAAGCACAGCCATGGGAAGATGTGTTAAAAATCCCTCAGGTGTTGTCTGTGTTACAGAAATGATGGAATTTTATTGTTTTTATCCTGGAGGAGTTGTAATCTGCATTGTTTGCATAGTTAAGTGGCCCCACTGAAAAACAAAAAGCAGCTGGGACAGTGTAGACAAAATGCCAGGATTCTAATTTCCTTTTTTAAGGCCCTTGCTCAGGAGTACAGCAATTCAGATATCCCTGTTTGAAACCAGCAGGGAAGATTTGTTAAGGAACAAAAGCTCCAATTAGTATTTTCCACACCCTTTCACAATTTTCTCTCCTGCTTTTGCCTCCGAAACCCTTTATACCGGCCTCTTTGTGCTAGTGAGAGGAGCCGGGAGGGCTCAGGGGGGCTGGGAGCGGGAAGTGCGCTTGGAAAGATGGCACTGTGAGCGTGTCACTCCCAGCGAGGGAGTGTCCCAGTGACTCCCAGTGTGCTGTCCCGAGCCCAGGAGCTGCTGATGGGGCTGGTACCTGCGTTGAGGGCGAGGCGAGCCTGGCGGATGAGCAGCTGCGGGCTGATGGGAGCGCCGGGATGCAGGCGGTGCAGCCCCTTGGCGATGCGCAGGAGCCGGCTGGAGGCGTCGATCCAGTACAGGAAGCGGTCAATCAGGAACACCACGGCCGTGGCCGTGCTGCAGTCCCCGGCCAGGATGGAGGCCTTCAGATAAGCCTGGAAAAAACAACAAAAAAACACGGGCAGCCTCAGGGAAACTCATCTCCAGCGGCTCGGAGAGCTGGAAAATGTTCACCTGCAGCAACCCTATTCCTCACCCTATTTTCATTTTTAGGCTAGCTGTTTATTTTGTTTAAGTTGTAGATGTAATTCTTGATTTTTTTTTTTATTTTTTGAGGGGGTGTCTTTTTTGATCGTCTGATATTTGGAACTGCAGAACTTGGTGGTCTGCTGATGAATTTAATCATGCCCAGCAGCAATTAGTTGAAAAGGTGGGGGTGAGACTGGGAAGGCTGGAAATGGTCACTGTAGCCACTGTCCATCTGGAGCTCAGGCCATCCATTCTTCTACACCACGAACAGGCAGACAGGCCAGGAATCAAATGTTTTCGCCCTGGAAAGGACATCCTTAACGACTACTGAGTGTCTATGAACTGCCCTGGATTCACACAGCATCTCAGCCATTGCACCCACATGGGGAATTGCCAGAATTCTTGAGATCCTTGCTGTTACCAGGACAAGAGGCCATCAAAGACAGCCATGGGGGACACACAGCCTCATCACAGGTGCAGAAGGCCACGTGGACCTGGGGACATTTGCCATAAGCCCATCACTTCCCATGCTGGGCAGGGCCTGGTATTCCTGCCCTGTGGAGTGAGGAGGTGCTCCACACACTGACACCCAGGAGATTGCTTTTCCAGAGACTGCCATGAAACCTTTGTCCAAATCCCCACCAGAGCATCAAGTAGCACCCTCTGAGGTATGCAGGATTGACATTCCCCATGTCAATCTGGGCAAGAGCCTATGGCACAACGGCTAGCTTGAAGCACCTATGCACGGCAAGCATTTCCCAGCTTGTTTGCACTTCAGCATGGTGGATTTGTACAAATTTTCCTTTTTCTTCCTTTTTCTTTTTTTTTGCTCCCCTTTCCTCAGCTCAAGTTGGATTTTCTAAGAGGATGGCACTTGAAAAGGATTCCTGAAGCTCCGGCAGGCACAACTCTGCTTGTGCTGTCCAACAATGGAGGAATCCCCCTCTCCAAGCACCTGTAAACTGACACTGCAAACCAGCCATTCCAAATGCCCATCAACAGGCCATATATTTAAGCACAGAGCATCGCCTAATCTATTTTTTTTCCTCCCCTTCTTCCTTTAATAGATCGGAGCACAAAAGCCTGAGAGAGGGTGACCTACCAAACAAAAGGGCCTTTGAGTTCCTAGGAAAAGTAGACTTGGAGGAGGATGGAAGGAATCCAAGTGGCCCTATTATTTCCACTTGCACTAATTAGACATTTTTCTGTCAGCTATTGAGCACTGCTGAGAGGCCAAACTCACTGAATTCATTTCTAAAGTGTTTACAGAAGTTTGCATCTGTTTGTGTCTCTTCAGGAGGAAAATAAGCACTTCAATAGCATTGTGGAAAATCTAAACGAAGCATCCTATTCTGAAGGGCTTGGCAGTCTTGCAGCTGCATAATTTAACTCCCCGCTCAATGCCGAAACCTCTTGTGTCCCTCTCCAAACCCAAATGGACACAAAATGTAGAAAAGTCAAGCCAGGGGGAGAAACGGGGCTGGTTTTTTTTTGGGAGGCAGTGCTGCATGCTGTGTGGCACACAGCGACACGGTTCCGTGTCAGCCTTTGCAGTGACGTCCCACCCTGTTCTGAGCAGGACACCAAGAAATTAATACCCGCTCCTTTCATCCCCTGCCAACTCGTGCGGCTGGAAAATTCCTCAGCACCTCCAGCGAGCGCACCCAAGCCGTGCGCAGGGAGACCCTTCCCGAAACACCGCTCCAAGGTGAGCCGGGGCAGCGGCTCCCTGTCACCCGGCCCAGAGCCAGGGAAATCTCTCTGGCTCCCAGCATGTCTCAGCCTGCTCCAGCACAACCAGAAACTGGCAGCCTACACAGATTTACTCACTTTCTCTATTGCTTTAGGCACATCCAGAGAGAGAGAGAGAGAGGAGGGGAAGAAGCGAAGTACACGCACTTTGTTTTCACATCTGTGCCCGCGACGTGAAATGGATCTGCCTAATTGAGTTTATGACACAAAGGGAACCTCGCGCTGGGAAGTGGAATCAGGTGGTGGGAGAATTAAATTTGCACCGGATTTCTATACACGGGACCATTGGGGGAAATGCAAAGCAGGCTTTAGAGAAGGGGTCTGGCCTTGATGGCGCTGAGTGGGAGGGTGTGCGGTTCGCATGGCTCCCTGCATTAGCGGGCTCAGCTCCTCCTCGCGCCCGGGCTGAAGTTTGGGTCCCAGCTTTGGGTTCAAAGCCACGACGCCTCCTTTGCATTGACAATGGGGGCCGCTCCCAAGAGAGGGGAGAAAGCTCAGAACCGGGGCCATCTGGCACTAGGACGGGCAGGAAAGCGTCAAAGGGAAATTATTGGTGCATAGTAAATGAGGACGAGGAGGAGGGGAAGGAAATAGGGGAAAATCTTTATGTGGCAGCTGATGTAAGAGGAATTACAAGCCCAAATAAATGAAATATTGATTTAATCCACTCTCTCAGCCCTCTTTATAAAGCCAAGATCCCAGAGGCAAGCCCTCCTCCATAGCCTGCGGGCTCAGGAGGATCCCCTTTGGAAAAACGCCTCTACAAACAGTGTGATTAAAAGCAGGGGAAAGAAAGATTTAATTTTTCAGTGTCCCCACAGTTTTGTGGATGCTCTGGACTCCTGTGTTTGCTGGTATCCACTTGTCTCAGACTGGTTCAGTCCTAGTTTCATTTGTGACTGCAGCTGAGGTTTAAAATCTTTTGAAGAGACCACAAAACTAAGAGTGGACGGCAAAGGATTTCTAATTCCATGCACAGGGCAGGAGCTTCGGAGGCACGCACGTACTTCCAGGTGCTTTAGTCCTCTCCCAAGAGCTGCTCCTAGTTAGCACTCCACTGAACCCTAACAAATTGCCCGGGTTTCTTTCCCCTTGTCAGATTAAACACAGAGCCACGGGGCCCATGGATTGGGCTGGAGCCTTTCCCCCCTCTCACCCCACACGCCGTCAGCAAAGCTCGTCTTTCCCAGGGACCAAAGCTGCTGTCACCGTGAGGGACTTCTCTATCAATCCCTGCCTTTCAGCTGGCAATCAGAGCCCACTCCACAAACAGCAGGGAGTTAAAGCCTCCCACCATCTCGGTGATGGGCAGAAGAAAGCGTGTCTGGAGGTACAGACTGACACACGGGACAGTCACACAGTGAACCAGCAGCTCCTGGACACTTCCCTCTTGGCTCAGAGCAGATGAGAACTCTCCCCCACCCCGAACCTGTTAATTATCTCAAGTTATTCATCCTGCAGGCAATGAAGAGTTGGAGATTCAAAGGCAGCAGCATTAGGTCCATTAGGAGCAGTTCAAAACACCACAGACCGGGGCAGCTTTTACAACCAACCTTATCTTGCTTCGCCAACTGAGGAAGTCCTCGAGTGGGAGTAACTCCTGATTTCCTCAGGAAAAAAGAACAGCAGCATTTTGTGATGAGGACAGAAAGAGAAATCTTAAAGTGCCCAGGAAGCTGCTTGAAGGGGGGTTCCTGGGGGCCTCATATCCAACAGGGTAGCAGGGATTTCAGGGACCATAATCACATGCAGGGTCCCTGCTTCTGACTACTACCAAAGATACAGATGTGCCACAATCATTTTGTGGCCCTGGTTTGTTCTGGACCACTTATAAACCATTGTGGCACATTAAAAGGAGATATTTTAATACTTAAATATAGCAAAACCAGAAAACAGAACCCCTCTGCGGAAGCAACAGCAAGACCATTATCAACATCTAGAAATGTAAGAGACTCTTCCCTGAATCTTTGTCCTCAAAACACTGATCCACTTGAGAAAACACAATGTCAGGAATTTAGAGTTGTAAATACTCCAGGAAGCTGCCTCTGACAGGAGTAAATCCTACCCATGAGCAAAGTGAAGTGGCAGCCCTACACAAACCCAGGATCCAGCTTCCTTTTTAATTTTTTTTTTTTTTTATGGTCCACATAAATTCTGCTGTAGTTTCCCACGTAGGCAGCAGAAGACAGAGTGCTCTGCAGCACCAGGGCAGTTCCCCCTGGACAGCTGAAGCTCTCCTGCCTGTACCTAATCTCTGACACTTCTCACTTACAAAGCCCCCGGGAGGCTGCAGTGCCGTGGTTCCCTCCTGGTTTGAATTCATCCCTCACTCTCCGTTTCACTGGGATCACCCAAGAAGAGCTCTTTGGAGGCAGGTAGCAAAAGGTCAGCCTCAACAACCGAGATCTCAGGGCTACCATTTAGGGCTTTAATTCTCCTGTTACCACACCGACAGTTAGAAGGAGGAGAGAACTAAATCCTCAGCCCTCCTTTAGTTCTTTTTCAAAGGCTCCCAGCTCTTAAGTGCCACACACACCTACAGCAGCTAGGGCACGTCCCTTGGAATGGGTTCCCTAAAGGCAATCCATCAGCACCTAATTAGCCAAGGCCCAGCCAAGGGCTGCAGGGCCTTATTTTCCACTCTTTTCAATATCCCCGTTAAGTCCCACGAGATTCCGGGCTAGCAGGGCCAGGATCCATGTTCCCCCATCCATAGCAGGGAGCATGGAGCCAGCCTGCACAGCTCCCTACAGAGGGACCAGAGTAGCCCCACTCTTGGAGGCTTTTCCATTTGTATTCCCATTGTACCCATCCCAGCAGATCCTGGTCCATGACTGAATGCAGGAACTACTGATAGGTATGATAAAAATGAAGTAAAGCCCCACATCATCTCTGTGGGCTTGCAAACAGGTAAAAAATAAAAAGAAGAAAAAAATAAATTAAATAATTGCATAGCATGAATCATCCCACAAGAGAACTACGTGTGTGCACAGAGCTGTCCTTCAACCAAAGCCACAGCAGGTTTTTTGGGATCAAAGCTTCCGTGAACATGGGCATGTTGCCCTCTATTGGCTGCTCACCGAGCATTAGGCTAATTCCATCTCTTGGGAGAGCAAAGATCTGCAGGAAGGGCACCCCTGGCAGCCTCCCTTTGGGATCTGCAGCCCCACTCTGAACCCCGCAGTGCACGTGGTATTTAGAGAGGAAAAATCATCCCTCCTTCTTTATCCCTTCCAGCAAGGATGCTGTGACAATTCTGATTTTGCTTTGCCTTCTTAAAAACAAAAATCCCAGTGTTTCCCAGCTTTGGCTTTGGATACAGATGTTGGCTATCACCCTTTGAGCAGGTTTCCTCCACAGGGGCTGCAGGAAGGGCTTGGGTTTCAGCTAGAAAACATGGAAAATACTGCGTTGAGCTTGTTGAACTTGTGGTGGCCTTTGGGTGGTGAATCCCGGCAGGAAAAAGAAAAAAACCTCTAAAATTCAAACCAAGCCCTGCACCTTCTATGGGATGCAGAGGGGCACTGAGCATCCCCCAGCAAAGATGAAGGAGAGCACTTAAAGAAGCTGCAGGTGGCTTTGCCTTCCCGATGCGCCCAAGGAGCACAGAGCTGCCGGCAAGGCAGATCCCACTTTTTTTAAAGTGCCACAACACCGAGGCAAACCCTTGAAGCTGCAGCCTAATCCTCTTACTCCCTGTGCCTGTGCCGGTCTCATGGAGCTTTTCAGCCCCCTCCCAGAGCGAGACATCCTCACACACCGGGGTGAGAGAGAGCCCTGGTAGCCAGCGCTGCCTCCTGCAACAGCACCAGAGTGTTATGGTAATGAAGTGCCTTTCATTCATGGGTCTCAAAGCACTTTTTAAATGTAATGAATTACGGTTTATGAGCTTATTCTAAGCATGGCAAATTAAAATAAACAGAGAGGAAAAATTTTAAAGGGTTTTTTTTTCTTTTTTTTCCCTGAACAATAAATCGATAAAGACTTCATTTTTTTTGTCCTTCGGGGAATTAAATTATCCTTCTGTCCCTCATGCCAAGAAAAAAACCCCAAAAAAACCAAAAAAAAAGCAAAAAAAAAAGAAGAAAAAAGTTGCTCAGACTTTTATCTTTCCTCATCACACTGTAATCACTTCTCTTCAGCCTCATTTCCCCCCCAGCTTTTTATTCAAAGAACCGAGGCAGCCTTTGCTCTGCCTTGAAATTTTATTTAAAATAAAAAAGAGGGGGGAGAAGGAATGGATGAAGGGGGAAAAAATCCCTTTTCCTGACTAATACTAATAATACAGGTCAAAATGTCAGTCTATCTACAATTAAATGGAAAACAAAAAAGGTTTTCCCTTTTTCCCATGGTACAATGGCGCTGGAATATAAATTACCGATGAAGATGAAATAATACTTCAAAGCACATGGGGAAAGGCAGCACAACGTTTACAAAGTATTTTCCACCGCAGGATGAAACATTGGAGACAACGGCAGCCAATGGACTTCAAGGGGTGTGGGTGAATAGTCCAAAACTAGCACGGAGGAGGATTTGAGGTCCCTATAGTCCCTGACCCCACGATAGGCTTTGTTTAACAAGGGCAGCTGCAGTTATCAACAGATGTTTCAGCAATAAATAATTGGTATCATCCCAGAAAAGATCCATCTACCTGGGGAGAGGGCATAATGCTGCAAACACTGCTCCACTATTACAGCCACATTAATCTCCCATCTAGCCAGGTCTCTCGGGGAGCTTGCTGCAGGTGTTTATCCCGGGAGGGAGCACACAAACGCTCCAAAGTTAGAGAGCTGAGCTGGGATTGTAAAGGAGGTCAACCTCCGTCATAAATTTCTGTCTGAGGCCACACACACCAAAGGGAGAAAGAAAATAAATACCCGAGAGCAGCCACTCCCCGCCCTCCCTGGGGAAATTCAGGAGCCCCGCGATGAGGGGACGCTGGGGCTCCCACTTCCCAGCCCTGCAGTTGGCTTTGCTCAGCTTCTCATTGCTCCATGCTGTTCAGAGGAATCAAAGCTGTTCCCAAAGAAAACCTGCTGGTCTCACTGAGGCAGGGCTATCCGGGGCAGGTGAGATCTCCTGTTGGAGTTAACAACAGGCAGGAATGGGACAGTGTTGGCTTCAGACATGAATGACAGGAACAAAGCCCCCCCATAAAATTCACAAATCTCATCTTTATTCCTGTCCTGGCAAAGCCTTTAGCCCAGATATTACATTTTCCATGCAAAAAAAGGTGTCCTCTATTTGCCACGTCTGCCATGTCTTTAGGAAAATCAGAAAAGCAAAAAGCAACCCACATTTCTTGCCACTTTCTAATCTTTAAGCTCAAACTCATCACCTTAAGGGATGGGATCCCCAAGGACCTTTGGGATTTTGCAGCTCCTTACAGAGCCCTCCTTTACTCACAGGCAAAATCACATTGAATCCTTGCCTTTCCTGCCTAGGTTTTGGCCTGCTTTGGTCCCCAAAGGGATTCTGCCATGTAATATTTTGAAAGAAGAGCAGATGATGAGTTGTGCAAGCCCTACTATAGTGAGTGATCCTCACGACCTACTTGCAGTGCAGAATTAAACAAAGCACAGCACTCTTGTCAACTTCATGGGTTTCCTAAAAAACATTATGTGAACATTTGGCATTTTAGTGTTATTATAATGCCAGCTCTTCAGGGAAGAGGGAGGCATTACCTTAGTGGAGACAGAACCAGAACTGCCCTGTGAAACCCACCAAGCACCTCAGCAGGACATTTTACACCACAGGTGTGTTGAACTTCATACCAGCAAGTCAGGGAGCCTGGCGCTGATCATATCTTGCAGGTTTGTTTTGTCTTCTGGGCCGAGGTCTTGTTTGTACTGCCACTTCTCTGGCACAAAGGGCCACTTCATTTCCTTTGCCTCTTCCAGAAGGCTCCTCAGCTCCTCAGGAAGCAGAGCTGAAAGGGTCAAAGAGCAGGTGAGGATATTGCAGCAGGCTCAGCCACAGCACTCCTGACTCCAACCTCTCAAAAAGGCTTCTCCCAGTTGCTCCCAGCTCTCAGCCCTTGCCACCAGCCTCGTGGGGAGGGAAAGGGAGCTGGCCTGCCATCCGTTCCCCTTGGCTGCACTGCCCTGCAGGTAAATGGGAGCCTCCAGCCATTAAAAAGGCTTTTAGCAGGAAGTCATGCCGGGTGGGGGCTGCCTGGGCGTGAAGAGCTGCTCCAAAGGAGGCAGGAGGAAACCTGTTCCCCTGTGTGGGGAGAGGACAATGGGGTCAATGCCACCGAAGATCTGTCCTCCTTGCTCAGGGGGACATCCTGGAAAGCCACTTCCAAACCCGGAGATAAACCGGGACCACAGATAGCAATCAGATAGAAATCTAAAGAGTTATAATTAATATCAAGCACAAGCTCTTGAGCAGTTTGTCCCTCTCTCCTCCCTCTCCTCTGGTTCTAAGCCACTCCATCACCTTCAGTTGGATCTCCAACCTGATCCAACTAAGAATGCAACTGCTAGGAGCACACAGCCAGAGATTTGGGCTTGGATCTGTCCCTTCCCTTCCTTTCAGCCACAGCCCACATTCATTTTCCTCGCAACAGAGGTGATGTGGATGTGCTGTGCCATGCTAACCACTCGACTGAGCAGCCTCTCTGGCCAATAAAAGTGGATTAACAAAGATTATTGACCAGATGGGGTTAATGGTGATCATCAGCTGCAGATCTGGCCCCTTCTGGCCATTAATCCCCCGAAAAACCCCTGCTCAGAGACCATCACTGCTTTAACGAGGCAGTGCAATAAATGCATTGCTGCATATTTTTTAATCAATCTTTTATGCAGGGACTGTAGAAAATGAACCTCATGAAAGGGACATTACATGCTTATATTGCAGCACATTCACAGGTGGGGTTTTCCTGGGAAGAAACAGGTAATTGGATATTTAGGGCCCTCCTCCAAAAAGTCAACTTTACGTTACCGCTTTTTCCAACCCACATTTTCTCACTTGTTGCCGCCCCAAGGAAACATGGGGTTTGGCAATCTTCCCATTACACGTCCTGGCTTAACCTAAAGCCCAGTTTCCTTATCCTCCTGAAGTGGTGCCTGAAGGGGCTCAGCCCTGAATGCCACGGCAAGGCGGCCAAGTGCCAGAGCTGATGGGGAGAGGAGGTCCTGCTCCCGCCCTCCAGAAAATCAGTGCAGGAGCAGAGATATCCACCTCATGACAGGAATATTCATCTCATCACAAATTATGGACAGAAGGACTTATCTCCCATGTAGAAGGGGGACGACTGAACTTCCTAAGTCTTTTCCTAAGGAAGATCCAGCTCCAAGGACAAGAGTTTACCCTTGTAACAGAGAGCTGTTCTCACCGCTGGCAATATAAGCTCCTTAATTAACGAAGACTCAATGGGCACAGAAGTGGACTGGAACGATTTCTAGCCCCAAAAAAGAAATAAAGAAGCAATCTAGACCCACCCAACACCCATCCTGCCCCCTAAAGAGAGATAAAGATGCGCTCCTCCTCTCTGCTCTCCCCACCATTTCTATGGATTTGGCTTTCGGTCCTTCGTACTGCACGTCTGAGAAAGCCGGGGGGGGGAACAAAGGCAGCCCCGGGAGAAGAGGGGGGCGAGGAAAACCCCTCGGCCCCTGTGCTGGGACGGTCCCCCCGAAGCCGAGAGCCGCCGACCTCCCCGGGCAGAGAGCCCCAGCAGTTATTAATGTCGCTGTCACCACCCCGCTGCTGGGTATTTTTCTTTCAGCTGATGGGAACACGGCCCTCGGAAAAGCCCGAGCAGCACTTGAGGCTCTGATCGCCCATTTCCTGAAGCAGTTTACCTGAAGGACCGTGTCTAATCGAGTGATTATAAGGGCACTGATTTACCTTATCTGGAACTAAACTGATTATTTCTCATACTTTGTGGTATTTAATAGGAGAAAAGGAGGGAGGAGGATGAGGGGAAAAAAGCGCTACCTGATTAGGAGTTCAAGAGCCTATTCTGAGGAGCCATAATAAAACTTAAAAGAATTTGCGACGAGGAAACAAAGTACCCTTTGTTGGAAACAAAAGAAGAGGAGAGAAAAATCTTCCAAGTATCCATAACAGAAACCTACACGCCACCCTCCAGCGCAAACAGACTTAGGTGCTTCAGAAAAAAGGCACAGCTGACCTCCCAGCAAGAACAAGGATGCTCGGAAAAAAACATCTTCTCAACGGCTCCGCGCCCCGGGACAAACAAAGGGTTTTTAAAGATCACATTAACGTTATGGCCGAGCCACTCAAGCAAGGCAAAACTAAACATTATTAACACCAAACTGGAAAACGGGCAGTGCCGCAGATGTGTCACGCAAAGGGAAACCTTAATTCTGCTGGAATTAAGGAATAATAAATCCTCCTTTCACAGCGCCACAGCGATACCGAAATAGCTGCTGGTTTCCAGCAGGTAACAAACAAGGAATCCTTTTAATACAGCTCTCGGTAAATGCTGCTTCCTATTCTGGTTTTTTATTCCAGCCTTTAGCCGGCATGGATTTTCCTTTCAAGAGGGATATTGCAAAGGTTGTTTTTTTTGTTTTTTTTTTTTCCTTCCCTTGGACACCACTTATAGAGGTCACACACATTTTACAAGATAAAGATTCGGGCAATGAGCTCTTTAATATATGAGGAGAAGCTGACAAACAGACAGGGCCCTCCCCCAGTTCCTATGAAAGGAGAGGAAATATGTGCCCTTATTCAGAAGTTGCATCCTTTTTTTCCTTTCTCTCTCTCTCTTTTTTTTTTTTAATAACTGAAATTTATGTGCATCAGCAAACTTTTGGGCATTGTTCTTCCCAAACTAAACTGTTCCTTACAGCCTCATGTTTACTGAAGCCTAAAATTAGAACTGACAGCAATTCACTGCAACAAAGTGGACTTCTTTCCCTGCCTGCCTGCAGCCCGCATCCCATTCATGGCCTCGAAATCCAGGCATCCCTTGACACTCATCTGCCCGGAGAAGAAAAATAGGGCAGGGCTGAGGGCTGGTGGAGTCCTGCGGTCTCTCCTGGGGGGAGCTCACCTTGGCACCGGCGATATTCCCGCTGCTCTGCCTCGCCCGTGCCGGCCTTGGCGGCCAGGAGCGTGTCCAGAGCCCGCTCGCACTCCCGCAGCAGCGCGGCCACGGCGCTTTGCTTATTCATGAGAGCTGATCCCGCTCGCTCGGCCGGGAATTGCGTGTCCCCACGGTGATCGATTACTCGGCAGAACACACGGGGTCCAAGTGAAAAGGATCCCTTCAAGGCCGAGGTACCTGGCGAACAAAGGAGGAGGAAAATGATTAACTAAAGTATCATCAATTATCTGAAAGGCTCAAGCAGGGGGAAATAATAGGGGAAATACATGAAAATACATGACAGCCTCGGAGGACTTTATTAGAGGAGTGTGTGAAATCACTGCGGGGTCCTGGTGACAGCGTGTGGGGGGAACATCTCTGAGGTGCCAGGGAGACAGGACAGGCTCATCAGTGGAGCCATGACATCCCGAGCAGGGAAGTGACAGTCGGGGCTGTGCCGAAGCCCTTTGCACCTGGGAGGCTCGGGCTGTCGCACACGGTTAGCCAGGATTGATTGGCAGAGAGGAGCATGCTGTGTGTATTTCCCAGACCACAGAGACCCTCTCTTTTACCCTGGGATGCCATCTCGTGTGTGTGTGACCCCTCCAGGTGCTTAGGACACTGCCACTGGTGATGTAGGAAACCCCCACCATTTCCATGACTGGCATCTGGCTCAGTACCTGCCAGAACACTCAGACAGCTTTCAAAAATTAAGCACAAGATAATATTTAGGGTTTGGGTTTTTTCCCCCACCAGTTTGATTATGGTTTCACTTAGAAAACTGTTCCTGCAGTTCAAAGCAATACAGTCAGGAGCAACCTCAGTGGAAATATATCTGAAAGTGGGGAAACACCATGGTAGTGAAGGAGGAGGAAGGGGAGTGCAAAGGACAACACATACAGGCACAGTTTGCTCTGCTGACTGGAAACCACTCTTTTTTTAGCAACTACGTTTCCAGGCAGTTTTTTCCCTTTCTGCTGTGGCTCTAGGACTGCTGGATCCTGGAGCTGGTGGCAGATAGGCTGTGCTCTCAACAGCACTGAGCAGGAGCAAGCTGCCAGACTGAAAAGCAGAGGGCAAAAGAGATGCACTCATGCGAAAGCAGAGAGGATCAGAGAGCCTGCCGTGGAAGGGCAGGTGGAGCAGGGCAAAAGATGGGATTCAGCAGCAAAGAGCCTCGAGGCAGGAGCTACTCAGTGGGGCTCTGACTGACTCTGCAGACAAATGTCACAGAAAGAAGAAATTTTAAAAGTAGCTGTAAAAGGGAGACGCAGTGAAGGAGCACAAGCACATAAGAGAAGCTGGGGAGCACAGAAAAGATCATCCAGAGATAGAGCCACAGATACCAGCAGAAGGAAAACCTAGAAAGTGTTGCCCATCTTTTTAGTGCCAAGTAAGAGCTACCAGGGCCACCCTCTGTAGGGTTTGAGCCAGATGAGCACAGCTCGGTCCTGGGATCACATCCCTGTGGATGCGCCAGGCATGGGGCCCATTCAGGTGCTCCCATCAAGAGCCAAAGGAGATGGGGACAGACACAGGGCTGGGGACAAAGCTACAGCATGGTCCAAAGTCCACCCAGGAGATGGGGCTGAACTATCTGTCACTGGCAAAGATGAATCTAAAAAAGGACACATCAATGGGATTTGCTCATGGCGCAAGGTCCAAGTCCACATCCTAGTTCCCAAAGGTCCTTTCTCCCTAAGGATCTGTCACGGACAGATTCCTGAACCCAGGAACAACAGCCAGAAAGCAGAGTCCTCTGCTCCACCCTGCCAGGCCTAGACAAGCTGATCCAGTTGCTGGGTATCCATCAGGGAAAAGAGGAGTCACACTAACACACCTATGCTACTGTGGCTTGCTCTGTTAACTGCACTGACATCTGCTAATTGATTTATCTGATTACCCAGCCCTGTGGGAAGGAGTGTGCATCCGTCCCAGGAGTACCTCCCAGGTTAGGATGAAGCATCCCTGCCATCTGGCCCGGACTCCATTCCTTTGTGTAATTGATTTCTCAAAAATCTCATTTTTCAGGGAGCCCACCCCAGTGACTACCAAGCACATACACACCTGCCTTGGATCTGCTGTGGACAGTAGTCCTGGGAACTGGGACCTGGAAACTGCTTCAGGAGTGTGCAGAAGCACGCTGGAGAAGGCCTGTGCTCAGCTGCCACCTCACAGCCTGTAAATAAATGCTCATAAGCACAATTTGCAGTGCAGAGGCACTAAAGCAAGCAAACACCAGGATATTTCCCTTTACAGAAAATACTATGGCACCAGGAGCATCCAAGGGACATGCTCCACTTCTCTGTGTTACAGCCCAGAGCCCCAAATCAGACTTTTAAGCCCATAGCTCTCCTTGGGTCTTTACTGCAGGCAGGAGGGCCCCGTGGCTTTGTGAGCCACACAAGCTGCCACTCTCACAAAGAGCTGCTGGGGCTTAGCAGGGAAGCTCAAATTAGTGTGGAAGTGCAGCACTTGGCTTCCTTGGATCGGGAGGATTTAACTCACTGGGAAACTGCCGGGTCCCTAACAGTGATCTATGAATGTCAGCAAGCAAGGGATTTTTCCTCAAGTACATTTTTTCCGAAGAATTGAATAAACAGCAAGGACAGGGAGTAATAAAACAATGATTTACAACAGCAGCCACACCAAAGTGCTGGAACCATAGAGAAAAGTGCAATAAACTGTACATTAGTACTCAGAAGGTAGAGAGGCTTTTGAGACCTATCACTGGGGACAATGACTCGCATCATAAAATCAGCTTAAAATGCACCACAGAGCTTTAAACCGCATCAGCATCCTTTACACAGATGCCACTTTGCAAGTTGTGTTTTGTGACAGCTGTGGCGTTGAGTGACAGCTGGGAGGGGAAATAACCAGGCACGCAGCTTTCCTGGGGAAACACAGGACCTGAGCCTAAAGCCCAAGAGCAGAACAGCAAAAACTTCTGGAGGCCTTTAGAACCCTCTCAATGGTTACTAATCAGCTTTCTCAAAGTTCCCTTAAATCCTAACAAGTGGTACTTTAAGGAGATGGTTTTGAAGTGGTAAAAATTGCAGCTTGACATGCTGCAAAACTGCCTGGGCAAAAATGTTTTCTAAGCATGCACTTAGAAATGCTCTTCGAAAACACACAATAAAAACAATTTTGTATCAGTTTGAGGATTTAAGCACTGCTTGGTGACAGGAAATCTGCTTTACTCCTGTTTTGGGCAAAACCATCTTTTAAATGCTTGATGTAATTGTTAAGACACTTTAAAACAGAAACGGTGAGAAAAAAATTCCGCGCCATTTCTGATTGGAGCCTGGATTAAAATAACTCCTTGCATCAAATATGATGAAAAAAATATTACAAAAGTCTCAGGGGATGAGAAGATAAATTTCCTGTGGTTGCCCTCTAATTGGAGCTGGGGTTCAGTACAAGAGGGATGGAGGGAAGGATTGGGTGGGCTACAGAGAAATGATCTCTTTAATAAGAAATGGGCCACACTGTGACATTTCAGAGCCCTTGGGCTAGAAGACCAAAAGATCTGTCAAGAGAAAGGAATTTTAAGTTCTGCCATGGATGGAAGGAAGCCTGGGAGTCAATCTAGCCGGTTTAAGACTGCAATTAGCTCTGGAGGCTTTAAGAAAAAGAAGATGTAATTGCTGCATTCAAACTTCAAATGCAGCAAGGATAACAAGCAGTGGTTTCTCAGACAACATCATTTGGGAAATTTTCCACAGCATTAGGGTCCTGAAACACAAATTAGAGACCGCCAGACCTTTTCTCTCTGAAAATATATTATCCTAATTTTCATCTTATTCAGGTTACTCTCCAGTTCCAGGGAGACTAATGAAGAGGAAGCAAAGATCTGATGAGTTCCATGTGGAGACTACATTTATGGATTAATCCCAACAGGGAGCAAATAAACCTTATTCCCAGAGCTCTCGGCTGGGACTCGACACAATCAATCGAGGAATGGATAGTTATTTATGACTGAGGCTGTTTTGACTTTCAAATAAACATTTTAATTATTTTAAGTGTTACACTGGAGCTTAGAATGTGAGCCCTGTTTTCATTGCACTGCCTTGCTCTCCTGTCTCCTAATCCCAAACCACTCCGGTCATTATGACACCGTGCAAATTACACTGATTTTCATGCCTAAAACATTTGAAAGGTAAAATCCATAGACCAGGCAAACTGGAGAAGAGGAAGGAGGAAAAGAGAGGAGGATCCCTCTGAGCAAAAATAAAATAAACACTCTCAAACTACACTGAGCCCAAAGAAAATGAGGTGCTCCGCTCTGAAACCCTTTTGTAATCAAGTTGGCACATCCCGATCCATCTTTGTATGCTGCTTTTCTCTGCCTGCTCCTACAAGCAATTTTAATAACCAAAGTACTTAGGAGTGTTTCTTTTCTAACAGTCCATTTTCAATTCAAGTACCTGCACCACTTGCACTGCTAGCTTTTCCTCCCTGCCTAATTTGGTGTGCTGTGGCCCTTCCACACACGGCTTCCCTGAGGTTAATGAAGCCACACTCATTTTTAGGGAAGCTCTTTAGGCTGTTAGAGTTTTTTGCTAAATAAAGACAAGGAGTGAAATCACGACAGAGAAGCAGTGCTAGGTCTGTTGTAGCTTTTGGAGTTATGGTCACACCTTCACATTATGGCATTTCACCTCCCTTTCCTTTCTGTAGGGAGACTGAAAACACTGCAACACAAACACTGTCCTTGGAAGAGCAATGGAACATTTGGGTTGGTGTTTCTACCTGCAGCAGGTAAGAGGGAGCATGCACACCACACTCTGCTCTCCCTCCCGTGGATTTGTGCACGAGCCTTCTGGAGTCCTTCCTGCCACTCCCATCAAAAATAACAGGCTCGGCTTTATTTTTGGGTTTGGCAGCTTGAGGGATTAAAAACTAAAACAGGAAAGAAAAAAAAAAGGAAAAGAGAAGAAAACATGCTCTTGATAACTTAGAAAAGGTTTCAATAATTAAGTTAGCATCATCTTCCACAGAAGGCAAATTCAGTTTCCCTGAATATTTCAGTGCACACACGCTTGTGTTTTCCCAGAGCATTTACCTTTCTTTGCGAAAAGATGGTTTTAAAAAAATAAATAGATTTGCTAGGGGCTTTATTCAGTTAGTTAGCTAGTTTACTTCTCTGGCTTAAAGATTAGATGTTTTCTTTTGGTAAAGCTGGCCATCCCAACTGGCTGTATTAAAATAAGGAAGAATCTCAATCAAAAAGCCTCTCCTAAGGCAAGCTTTCTTGTTAATATGCACCAACATGAAAGGGTTTCTTTTCATCCTATACAACTACAGTGTGTGTAAATTGCAGGGGGCTCATTGGCATAAATCTTGGCTGTGACCTCTGAGGTAAACTGGATTTACATTACTTTCTGACAAGAATTAAATGAAGGCCTTGTGGATATATGAACAGCCTTCTAGACTGCAACAGATGGGCATGAATGTGCTCCCTAGGCAAACTATCAGTGACATCTGTGTCCTCCAAATTCTGGTGGTCTCAGCCAATTAGCAGGCAAAAGGGAAAAAGAAAAAAAAAAAAAAAAGCCGGCCCCTGCACAGCTTCCCCAGGCAGAGCTGAAGCAGAAGTGCTTCTGTTTGGAAATGGGATCAAGAACAGCCTCCAGCAGCAAGGAGGTGCTTTGGGGGCTGCTCTAATGCCGAGGTAACACTACAGGAAAAGCTCAAGTCATCAGGTAGAACAGATATTAATATTAATACAGGACAAATCCCAGCCCCACCCAAGCCTGTGTGGGGCTAGGAAAATGGGATACCATCAAGGATCAACAGTGCTGTAGCCAAGGATGGAGTCTTGTGGATCCTAAAAAGCAGAGGAGGGGTGAAAGTGAAGCCCAGTGCCTGACACAGCTAAGGCAGGAAAAGCCCCATTCTTAGTCCATATTCAAACCCCTCTCTCTGCAGAGTAGCCAGAGCTGGAAGGGACCCATAAGGATTCCCAAACCCTCCCCAAGCATCCCTCCTCAGGTGGATTGGGGTCTGGGGAGCAACCTGCCTGCTCCAAAGCTCAGGGCTTTGTGGAAGAGCATTTCAGCAGCAAACATCCTGGGGAAAAAAATTCTCTAGTTTTGTTCGTCGGAATGAGGTTTGGGATTTGGGTTTGGGATTTCTTGGTGCAGCACAAGCACAGAGCAGAGCCAAAGCCACACAGCCACTGCTCACCACACTGAGGTGGCTAGAGGAGCCTCAGGGAATCAAAACCCACCTCCAACCTACAGCAGAGGCAGGGATTCAGGCCAGTTACACCAGAGGAGTGACCCAGCCCAAGACAAAACCTGCAGCTTATTCTCTGTCTCCCAGTTTTGAATGGAGCTGCCGTGGTAGGAGCAGGCAGGACCTCTGGCTAAAAGCAGAGTATGGAACAAAAGCACCTGTTGTTTCGCCCTGGTCATGACTTTTCAGAGAGGCCACTTGGGTGCTTTTCCCTCACCACTGCTGTCCCAAGTACTACTAGGGGATG
>VWZS01010872.1:0-65692 GCA_013397075.1 Rhabdornis inornatus | reverse complement strand
CCCCCCCCCCCCCCCCCACCAAACCAACAACTAATAACCACAAACCACAAAAATCCCCCAAAAGGAACATTGTCTTCCCGTGTCCGGTCACACATTGCCATCTACTGGCTCCCACTCCTGTGCTCTGAGTGCTTGGCTGGTTTGGAATGAGAAAAAGGCTGGGGTTTATGGCTCTAAATCAATCATCTCTCACTCACCTCCTCAGTGACTCCGTAGGGCCCTGAAGGATGGTTTTGGGTCACCCCAAAAGAGAGCAAGCCCTGGGACAGGGTGGGTACAGCACCACTGTGCCCAGGCCCACGTGAGAGGTGACAAGACACAAGTGAGGCATTTAATGCCAGGAAAAGCCAGAAAAAGGGGTCATGTGCCTCGGGAGACACACCTGGGATATGGAGAGGGCTGGGCAGGACAAGTAACCATCCACTGCACCCTTCTGGGGCTTCCTGAGCTCATCAGGTCACAGCTGCCACTCGCGTGACACGGAAACACACAGCTGGTGTCCGCTCGTGCTCCAAGCCAGCCCTGCAGGAAAGCACCACTTCTGCAGAGTTCTGCCTCAAAACCGACCCTCAGGGCACTCAAACCCACGAGAGAGGTGTCACCAGGTCACAGCATCTGCTTCAATGCTTGCGTGGTGACACTACGGGCAAGCTGTGCCACTGAGTGGGAATGCTGGTGACCAAAAAACCACGGGAATTGCACTTACACACAACATTTACAGGTGGTGTCACCCTTTGCACCTGAACCCACGGCAAATCCGAGCACCACATGGACAGTTTTGATAACCAGGTGTAAAGGCCACACTGACAGCAACATAAAATTTCCCGGTATTTTTCCATTTCCCAGATTTGCCTGTGTAGGCTCTGCAGTTACAGGAATCAGCTGTTAGAAAAACAACGTCACAGCACCGTCACAGCCATGCCAAAACCACCTCTGTCTTCCAGCCTGAAAAATACTACATTAGCCCAAACACCACGTTTATTTGCAGTTTCGCTTTCTTCGCTTTTGAAGAAATTTCAACTGAAAGAAGAAGTTATTGTAATACTGGAATGACCTCTACTACAGCACAGAACAATTTCAGCAGGATGCTCACCCTAAAACCCCACAGGCACAGAGTGCCTGCATATTTTTTTTTTCTCATAAAGGGCAAAACGGAAGCTGTTTTCCTGAAGCTGTCAGCGTTTCAACTGACTAGAAACTTATTAAAGAGAGAAGCTGTAAATCCAGTTCCTGCCCTCCCCTGTACAAAATCACACAGAGCTATACTTAAATCATAAAACAATAAAGGAATATGCAGCTAATTTGACGTTACCCCATCCCGGGGAAAAACAGAAAGGTCCTTACGTACCTCAACAGATACAAGTATCAAAATAATCCTATCAGAAAAGTTGTCTCATGACCTGGGACTCAGGCTCTTTCTGGAAACACAGGGCTGACAGGAATTACAACCATCAACACATGCAATAAATGGCATGGCTTGCGCAATTCTGGCTTTTCCGGAAAGCAGCAAACTCCTTTATTTTTTGTGTATGAGCACACAGGCCCAGCCCTGCCTGCTGTAAAAAAAGCCTTTATCTGTGGGAGAAAGTCGGAATAATATGTTTTCCTTCTCTGCTTCTCGACACAACTTCCTGCAAAACACAGTTTAATCCCCTTGTTTTTTGTTTTTTTTTTCTGATGTCAAGGAGAAGAGGCCATGGAACAGCTGTATTAGATTGCATGCAGATAAAAGTTATTCCACAAGAACTACAAAGGAACTTATCAACCCACAAGTCATCTACCTGTTTGTTGAAGGTATAAAAAGAACCAACAAGTGGAAAACAATTTCTATGAACCAACACAGCCTGTGCCAAAGCAATCAAGCCCTCGGTACTTACTTGCCAGTCCCAACGCTGCACAGGCACAGGGAAGGGAGGACACGGAACATTTGGGATCTGGATCGAAAAGGAACAGGTTTGCTTTGCCGCTTGTTCTATGCTGGGGGGTAATACGGATCAATATGGAAAAACCAAGCCGCTGGATACAGAATAATCCAGGGCTGTCTCGGGACTTGTAAAGGGGCAAAAAAAAGAGAAGTAAGAAAAAGCTCTCAGATCTGTTTAGACCATCGGCCAGGGAAAGATGAGGTTATTTCCCAAGGGCGGTGCAATGAGCCTGAACTGCAGCTGCTTAAACCAAACCACCAAATATTTTAAAACAATGAATTTAAGGTCATCATCAGGCCAACTGCTATGCTCATAATGCGCCGCTCACCAAAACGTTTTACTCCTCAAAGCCTTCATTTGGGGGTAAAACGAAATGATTCAATTATTTTGTGTGACAGTGGAGCCCGCGAACTTGTGATCCCGCCTCTTGCGATCCCGGCTCTGAACACATGTCCAGATGGCCCCGCAAATCCCGGACAGACCTATGGCTATTCCTTTAGAGTCATTCACTGTGATAAATAATTTAACACTTTTTTTTTTCTTTTCCTTCCCTTTATTTTTAAAAGAAGCCCCACTTCCGGCCCGGCCGTACCCTCGGCGTCTCCCTCCTCAGCACCGCCCGCCCCAGCTCCTCCCGATTCCCGCCCCAGCTCCTCCCGCCTCAGCGCTTCCCGCCGGCTCCCGCAGGAATTACCGGGAGTGCGGAGGCGCCGGAGCCCTCGGCAGCCGCCGGAGCCCCGCTCCCGGCAGGTGAGGGGGCGGCCGGGCCGGGCCGGGCCGGGCCGGGCGGGCGTGAGGGGAAGGAAGGGGGCGGGATGGATCCGCGGGCAGGCCGGGAGGTCGCCGGGTAATTCCCATAGTTCGGTCCGGAGATCCCGCGTGGAGAGGTGGCACCGAGCCTGCTCCGGGTGCCGGGGCCCATATTCTTAGGGCTCCGCGTTTTTGTCCTGCCTCTGGAAGTGAGGATAATGACACTCGCTGGAGGAGGGGATGAGGTGAGGTCGTGGCCGGTTTGACTCCAGCAGCAGGGCAGTGGCTGCCTTAGGACTGAGGGAGGAATGTACAGAAAGTTTATTCCTCCTGGCGAAAACACTCTAGTGAGTAGAAACTCCTTTAGCATTTAGGTGAAAGAATGTTCAGTATGTTCAACCTTTAAGGCAGCACTGGGCAGCCGTGCACGGGGTGCCTGAGGTTGTCATGGATCTGAGGCGAGGTCTGTGGGAGATGCCGAGATCCAGGTTCATCGGTGGGTGCTGCCCAAGCAATGGGTGGCTGTTCTTTCTCAATTAATGTAGCCATCTGTAAAACTCACTAATGTGAACTAAAATCACCAGGCACAGAAGTGTGTCTGTGGGCTGAACTGCAAACAAAGTGAAAGTGCTTAGTGGTTTTCCCCTTCACCAAAGATGGCCTGCTGTAACATCCCCTTACTGGTGCAAAACAAGGAAGGGCAGAACTAGACACGGAGACAGTCTCTCCTGGCTCTCAGAGCTGCTTCCAGCATCCCAGGGCTGGGGAATTTACAAGGAGGAGGGATTGATGATTGTGGTGCCACCACAGCTTGTCTCACAGATGGCACAGGAATAACCTGCTATCAGGGTGTCTGTCTGTATTCCTGCCAAATGCACAGGTGATATTTCCTAGCTTGTTTTAAAGTGAGCTCTGCTGGAAATTCTGTGTTTCACTCATCATCTGTGCTGTTGCAGCCTACTTCAGTAACCAAGCTGGGGTTGCTGAGCTACTGTGTCAGAACTGTGGCTGCCTTTGTGCTAAAGGTGCAAAGGAAGCAGGTTTGAGGTTTCACACAGGAAACGATGCACTGATACACCACCATTCACTATGTTTGGTGTTTGTGTGTAAAAAACACAAGTCAACTCCATCATCACAAAACAAAATCATCACTTAATTGCAGTGATGATTCAACTGCTCATAAAGCTCTGAATGGAGCTGGTGAGCTCCAGACCAGTGTGAGACACTTTGGGAACTTACTGCAATGTGGATGTAGAAACATCTGCACTGTGCGATACCAGTTAAATGGCTGCTCACATGTTTCTCTGGTGACTAAGTGAAAACTCATTTGCTGGTTTCTACTTTCAAATAGCAAGAGTTTTCTTTTCAAGACTCTGTTTCAGTGCAGGAAGACACTGGCCTTGCAGTGAGAACCAGATGACAGCCTTTCCTGAGGCGTCTCAGGTTTTATTAGGATGCACTGCAGTCGCTCAGGCTTTGGAACAGAATTTGTTTCATGAGTATGCGGGCTCTGTGCTGCATGCAAAGAACTTAAAAAACCAACACAAAACTGCCAAACCCAAGAAAAGCTTTTTCTTTAGCACTTCAGCAGCAGAGAGCTGGGATTTTCCAACAGACAATGGGGAAATAGCTAGAGGTGGTCACAATTCCTCTTTTAGGTCTTGTGGATAGCCCAGCTTTTGCATTCACTTTTTATGCTGTCACAGCAGTCACTTCTAAGCACTTTTTCCTTGGAAGAGGTCAATTCAGACCCAAGAGCCAAAAGAGTGCTTTATGCATATTTGAATTACCACTGCCTACAGTCTGTTGGTAAAAGTAATTTGACACCTTCCAGTCATGGGACACACCGAGAGCAGAGCACACAGGCCCAGCCAGTACTGCTTAACCCCATTTTAAGTCTATCAAGTAAATCTTACTGCTGAATGATGTATTTCTTGCCGAGATAAATCTGCCTGTGAGATCCTCATGGAGAGCTTGTTGGCAGCAATGGCCGGTCATGGCTTCTGAGCTCCCACTCCTGTGCTTCCATCATATTTATTGTCAGCCAGTTGTCTGGAAGTTCTGTACAGCCAGCTTAGAGCAGCACAGGGGGTATTTCAGTGCCATACTCAAACCAGTGTTCGATTCCGCAGTGACTCCGTGCCGTGATCTCACCGCTGTCTTGCTCTGGGGACTCTTTTCATCATGACCTCTTTCGAGGAAGCCAAAACAGAGGAAACAGTGACGTGCCTCCACCTGACCTTCTACCACCCTGGGCAGGAGGAGAAGATGATGTTCCGCTGCCTGAATTTCTGCAATCGCGAGCAGGTCAGGGCGGATGACACGGCCAAGTTCGGCCGCGATTCCAGCGTCTGCCGCTACAACCTGATGGACACCCGCGTCTCCCGCATCCAGTTCTCCCTGCAGTTCTACAGGAAGCTCCACACCTCGGAATGTGGCTTTGAGATAAAGAACTTGAGCAAGAAAACAAAGCTGACTGTCAACCAAACAGAACTGGGGCACTTGAACAAAATCGACCTGCCCTGGAAGTGCATCATTTGTTTTGGGGACTACCAGATCCTAGCAGAGATTCAAGAAGGGGAGTCCGTGGATTATTTTGAGACTCACTTACACTTGGCTAAAGCACCAATCTTACAAGAAAGGTGCCTGCCATCCCTGCAGCCTATACCTGAGAATGGCATTTCTCCTTCCTTATTTCTTCCCCAAGGCAAAAGCCCCACAGAAATTGATGAAAACGAGCTGTGCTAGCGGGGAGGAGGAGGCTGGATCAGGTTTTGGAGCCTGCACAGCTTCCAACGTAGACAGCTCTTACCTCAGTGCCGGGTTCTTGGTGGTGCTCACTGACTGCTGCACATCAGTCTTCTTTACTTGGTGTTTCCAGCAAAGGCATCCCAGAACACTGTTCCACAAAAATGGATTCTTGCCACTGCCCTCAGTGAGGCCTAAGGACTCTCTGATGCCCAGAAAGGTGTGGGAGACAGGGTGTCACTCAAATCCACGGCAGCAGGCTCAATCCCAGAACCCTGGCTAGGTGCCTTGAAGGGATGTTTAACAGGCATTAATACAGAGCATGCACAGCAGCGTTTTGGTCCTGGCCAAGGGGTGACACTGTCTTGTTGCATACTATACTTTGTGCTTTGCTTTGTACACCAAATTCCAAACAGTATTTGCAAGACTAGGTTGTAACTTCACAGATTTTGCAACTTAAAAACACTTTGTCCTTTTATGTTTTTATTGGCTTCAAAGCAAGGTTTGTTTTTTATTTTTACTTATTTAATTTATATATATATATGTATATGTGTATATATATATATATATTTGCAAGTTAACTACTTTTGCTTGTCATGCAGACAAACATGTAGCATCGATGATCATGGTCTATAAAAATCCACATTAATTTTGTAATAAAAGCATTTTTTTTCCCTACTAAGGGTTTGCTCTATTATACAGCTGCAATCTAAAAGAATTTTTGGAAAATAAAATTATTTCCAGGACCATCCAGATAAAAGACTGTCACTATTCCGGGCTTTCCAAAAGTGCCATTGCTCCAAGGTAAGGATTTACTTAAATACTTTCAGAAAGTTTTCTGCCTCTACTCCTCTATCCAAATCTCTCTAATAATTTTCTTGTCTTTTAAGTATTTCTCAGTCAAGTTTTTTTTTGTCAGCTTTTCATTGGCATTTGGCTTTTTTATTTTGTCAAGTATATTAGTTTGCTTGAAAGACACATTGGTAAGAATAGGAGTTACCCATTTTATCATCCCTAATTATTAGGATGCATTTCAGCATTAATCATTCCAAGAAAACCATAATTATAACTGAGGGGAGGAACAGCTGAGATTAAGGCAACCAACCACATGTGAGAGAAAGCCACAGGAGAGGCAATGAAACTCAAACACAGCCTTATGAAGGATTTGTCTATTCATCTCCTCCTTGACAAAATTACTTTGTTGCCATGTTTTCCACTCTTGGAACTAGGCTGTGGTTTCTAAACAATGACTTGCACAGCTCTATTCACCTGAGGTAAGAACGAACCATGTAAAATACACATTAAAGTCGAATTGGCTCCTATCACTACATTGATCCGACCAGCAGAAGTTAATTTACACAAGGAAGGTTGTTTTACCTTTGGAGTGGGAGGGTACAGCTGCTCATTTCCAACAGGAGAAGGGCTGCATGCTCCAAATTCCTCAGGTCTTCTGTTACTGCAGCTTGTTTAGAGCTTCCCTTCCAAAGCAACAGGTCCCCAAAAGGGGAGTGTGGGATTCAGCAGGGCTGTGACATGGCTGCCACAAACCCATCAACAGATACAACACTGCCAAATGTAAGACTTGCTGAGAATTTTAATGACTTCTAAATTTGTACAGATATGCATTTTACAGTACCCTTGAATTGTTTTACATGAGCTGTTTATAGAGTCTCTCAATTTCTCACATATCCACAAATATGGAGCATCACTTCAAAGTCACTCAGTGTGGTGCACTGAGCCCTGCAAATGCTATCATTAACCATGGCTACAGAACATGCCCATCACAGAAAAAGCTGGAGTCAGCCTCCTTCTTCCTAAGTGCTTGTTCATCCCAAGGGCAGGACTGTCAGCTAATTGACTTCCTCAAGGCATGGTCAGGACAAGGTCACCTGACATCCACTGGCCAGGAAAAGCAGTGACCAGTGCGGGGGAGGTGACAGTTTCAGCAGGTAAAAAACATGTTATTTACATGTTGAGGAAGTTGCCTTCCTTCCCATAGGAATATATTATACAAAGAAATACCCAGGAGAAGTCACACAGCAGTAGCTTAGGCCAAACCCAAAATATACATTTGATGTGTACAGATCTTTAAAGCTCATTACAAGTATTGCAGATATAAATAATGGCAGTAAAATATTTTCAGTGACATAGCTACAATTGAAATGAAGAGATGGAATGTTACAGGATTCATCTGTTCTCTCAGGTTATATCTAATCCCAGTATGCAGTATTTTTGTTCCTTATCCACACTGCAATGACCCAAATAGTCCAAATAGTTTCAAATGATCTAAACCAGTGACACAACTTTCACCAACAAATTCCGTTCTGATGGTGAGAGAGCAGGCTCATTACTTACCACAACATGTTCCTTTGACTCCAAAACAAAGTTAAACCCTGTCACCCTTTTTCCATGGAAAAACAAGACAGCTACACAAAATAATGGCAGAGTAGAATGGCTTTACTTTGAAACTTTGGGGAAAGCTTGAGATCTGCAAGTATTTTGCAGGTTCTCTTTTAAAAAGTAAGGGGGAGACCACACAGCACAGGGCAGCAGTGGTGCAGTCACTGAACACCTCCTTGGATTTCAGCCCGTATTAGCAGGATTAACCATCCACTTTAGAGGCACAGGAAAGGCAGAGCACTTTAACACACTGTTAAAACATGATTTTTTCTTCTTTCTTTTCAAAATGCAGATATAGAAATTCAGTCTTTAGGTTCTTGTTCTTCCCTCCCCCTGTTTGCTCACTGAATGTAGTTTTCCATAACTGTTCTGGTCCAGTGGAATTACACATTTTGACAACTGAAGAATTTTAAGGATCATGTAGCAACAGATGTTGGTCTGTTCAGGGGGGCTGGGAAAACAAGACTTTGGTCCTCCTAGTTCTCCACTGGTTAAAATTCCCATTTTATCGACACATAGAGAATTTGTATTTTATTTTATTTTTGTTTTTTTATCTAGCGCACGCTTACTATGTCCGGCATATTACACAAGGCAGTATCTTACCTAACCTGATGAGTTTTACTATGTTCATTGAGGTTAACCGTGCTTAGCATAAAGTAATTTAAAAAATCAAAGTAAATGGAAAAAGGACAACACAAGACTAGGAAGACTTTAACCTAGGCAGGGGAAAATCTGCAATTTGCCATGTGTCAAATTTGTTTCGCAGCTCCTACTTTTGCACCCTCTAAACAGCTGAAGAGCAAGTCAAAAAGCACAGACTAGAAATAAAAATATTTTAAAATTATTTCTCTATCTTCAAGTATTAAATAAATTATACAAGACTGTTTCTGAGATAAATATTAGGCCAATGATGAATTTTAAACCAAAATCAATAGAAACATTATCCAGAAAAAAAGGCAAGTTAAAATATAGATAAGTCAAGCTATGAAGCTTCAATTAGTGCAGATAATTTTATATTAAATCCAGATATCCAGAAATATACACAATAGAATCATCCCAGTTTTCACAAAAGTGGAGAAGGTAGCTGATAAAATTGCACTTAGTTCTGAGTTCATTCAGACAGCAAGTCATTCCCATTCCTCGCCGATGCGCGCGTAAGAAAAAGGGAAGCGGCTTACAAAAGAGCAGATTGGCTTTGTGCATCCCATGTCCCTTCCCAGCATCTGGGCACGGGCAGGGGCCGTGCAGTGTGGTCACTATCTGTCCTGGGGGTCGGAATCTGCCAGCCGGCTGTCCGAGGCCGACAGCTCCAGCACGGGGTTGACGAAGCCGGCGTACTCGGAGTTGCCGTTGTCGTCCATCTCGGCGCTCACAAAGTCATTCTCCCACTCCAGCCCGTTGGAATCGTCGGAGGCCGAGGCTGGGTGGCTCCCTGTCTTCCTGCTGTTGAATTTCAGCGCTGCCCGCAGGATGTCCTCCTCCGTCTTGGAGCGTTCCCGCACCGGAATCATCCTGTTCATGCCTGGCATTTAACACACGTGTGTGAGAAACACATCCTTGTGAGTTTTCATCTAAGTTTTGTATTTCTGCTAGAAGAAACAAGGGTAAAACTTGGACAGATACTAGATTCACTAGTCTAGGAAAGATCTTCAGTTTGTCTGGAAAAGGATATTTAATTCAACACAAAATAAGGCAAAATATGGTTCTGGAAACTGCCCAAAGGCATCTAAGATTTTACTCATTTTGTCAGTAATTCACGAGACATTCTCATGAAAGAAAAAAAATCACCTACAGATTGGCTAAAAGAAACAAATCCTCGCTTATTTTTGGTGAGCCTTTCCATAGGCAAGGTCTCAGTATTTTGGATAAACTTTCAAGCAAGAGCTTTTGCAGGTTTAGTAAATAAAACAAAGTATTGGTAGCAATGAGGAAATACAGAAAACACCTGTAACAGCAGCAATGAGGATAGCTGGGATACTCCTTGGAATGCAGATCTAAGTTTCCAGTGAATGTTACAGTACAAGTAATAAGGGTTTTCCCCAAAATATTTAAGTCAGACTCCTCACCAACTTCCACATTTTAAAAGGAAGAGCAAGCTCTTCCTTCTGCTCCTGGCTCACGAGAGGGCAGCATTTCTTTACCATTACTTTTGCCAGGAGTTTGCAAGTCACTTCCACAAAATGCAGGGAAATTAATTCATTTGCTTACTGGAGTATCCAAATAAATGAATTCAATATTAGGGCTATCTCCACATTTATCAAAATAAGGACTTCTCTCAGTAAAAATGATTTACAGTTTAACCATTACAAACTTGTCAGACATTCCATCAGAAATAAGTTTTAAATCACCTTCCCTTTTAAAAACGACAAATTTACAACGAACACAGCTTAAACTGTTCAACATCTTTAACTTTTGAGTTCAGGATGAAGCTGAAATGCAGGATAAATACCTTCTTCATCTTCCCACTCTAAATCCAAGGAGGTGCTGTCATCATTACCACTCACTGATTTGGTTTTGGTCATCAAGTCACAACTGCTCTCTGTGTTGGGTGTCAGCACTGTGGCATCAGATGAAAGTCCTATTTAAAAAAAACCCAAACCATAATGTATTTTTAATTCTTAACTGTACTTGAATTTCAGGTTCAACATGCAAAAGTAAAAATTTAAATTAAGCTTTCATCGTGCTTTGTGGCCCTTTAAACCTCAGGAATGCTGGAAAAGGCACTTCATCATTTTAAAGAGTAATCAGTAGCTTATTAATAATCAATATCACTGAGATATTGCCTAATTAGAACGAGAAAGGAATTTAATAAGCTGTAAGCTGAGCTTGTATGAAGACTTGTAAAAAAAAGCAAACCCAAATCAAGCCTCTCCTCCCCAAAATCAAAACTACTCACAGTATTTCCTGAAACACAGCCATCAGTCCTCCACCTTAGTGGTTATTATGTACTGTCACTAAAACTTACAGATAAAAGCTTATCAAATTGTTTTCCTCTAAACTGTTAGTGGAAATTTTAAGTACAGGCAGCCAAATTCCCTCGTGCACTTCATTAGGAAAAAATTAAGCATTAATATGGTTCTAATTACTTTGCCAAGGGATGATTAAAAAAAAGCTATAAACACACACCTGCATCTTCAGTACAGGGTCTGGCTTTACAAAAAATGTTCACCACTATCTTTTATCTATCAGATAAAAAAATTACCAGATTTTTAAATTACAGACATATGTACACACATTTTATATCAGTGTGTGTAAACAAAAAACTATAAATAATCTGTGTTTATCTAGAAAAAGCAGCAGCACTCTGTGCCCCTCAGAGTCCCTTAACATTTAAAGATGTGCTTAAGGAAAGGCAGACTTACTACTACTTCGGAATGCTTCATACTGGAATTTTGTATTCCTTAGGAAAGGATCAAGATCTTCCTCTGCCACAGAGCTGCAAGAACAATGCACAATTTTTTTAGCTTTAGAAACCTCTGAGGGTGCCATCAAAAAGATGTTAATCCATATGCCCTCAGCTCTGTGCTACAAAGCACATACACCCTGAACTAAATTCTTTATAGAATCATCTGCAAAATGCCTTTCTATTCCTGTTCATCACATCCTCTCCCAGTCTGTGCTTCTGCTCAATTTTTATTAGTATTTTCAGTTAAAAATTAATTAATTAACTCCAAACAACTCTTCCCCTCTCTTCATCACTTTAGATGAAATCCACTTAATTTTCAATTCATTTTTTAGGTAATGAATTCAAAATAAATAAATAAATATAATTAGGAATATTCATGAAGAAACAGGCAGACTCTATAAACCACTTCAATAGCGTATTTCTTTGGGGTTTTAAAACAGGGTCCTGGATAATAAAAATATTTTTATGTTAGCTGAAATTTTACATATAAACACCTTCTTGAAATCAACCACTGGATTTTGTGGGTGTGTAAATATCTCTTAGTAGCTGGGAGTAGCACTGTATGCAGCAGCCTAATAACTCCAACGATAACCAGAATGAATCCAAAATACCCCCTGGTTTTCCAGATGAGGAACAGGAGTACAAACAGTCAAGACTCTCAGTTATCATGAATAAAATTTGGTCTCTTACCTCTGGAACTCTCCATTATTAACAGCATGTGCTCTCTGCGTTATCCTGTGCTGCCTACGTTGCTATCAAGAAAAGCGAATCGTTGAAAAAGCTGAATACTCAAAACAGAGCTCTCAACACTTAATCCTATTTTATGCACCCCCCAAAAAAAACCCCATCAGTTTTTAGAAACCTGGACACCACCTCAGTCATGACTGCACCTGTCTTGTCTCCTGTCTTCTTAAAGTATTTTCAATGCACAACTAACACCTGGGTGATGTTTGATTTCTTTTGCTCCGTGCCCAGGAACAGCCACCCTGCCATTTAAAAGATAAATATTTCCTACAAATCCTTTTATCCCTGTGCAAAGCAGTACTGCCATCTCCTCTGGCTGTCTCCATCAGCACTAAGTGCTTCATCTATATTAATAACAGCTTTGCTGCCTTGCAGGGCCAAAAGTATTAATAACTCTGCTCATGTCAACTTCTCATGAGAATTGCTCTTTGCTTCGGGTGTGGGGAGGTAACTGCACTGGATCTAGTGTTTTTCAATCCCAAGATGATGATGGTGGGTTTGTTTCCTGGCAGACTTTGCATCTTGGGTATTTAAATAGTAATAATTGCAGGTTGAAATGAGTAAATGGGGAGCGAAGAGAAAAAAGTAGAAGTAGAAATATCACATCGTGGTGGTTAGAGGTGAAAAGACTCAAGAGCGCAGAGAGGAAGAGACAGAAATTTGGCACAACACAGTCAACAAATCTGTCAAAATCAATTACTGACACAGGCAACGATTTTCTTTTAGGATTTCTATACCCACATAACACCCAATTTAGATTATCTCCCCATTTTGCCAGGTCACATCCCAATATCCAGCACTGCCAGTTCCAGGACACACACATATTAAAATTCCCCGCTGTTACAGACCCTGACATTTAGTAGGGCAACATCAGCAAGCCAAATGAGCTTTAAAAGAGGCCATGCTTCCAAGGAAAAAGCCATTTTCCCATTTGTGCCCACAAACAACAGGGAGATGAGTGATGCATTCAAAAATAGCTTCCAGTTTATCTAGAAGAGCTAAGTGCTTGATGCATATCTGGACAAAAATGCTTCCTTAAAATCCTTATAATCCTTATGGGTTTTGAGGAGGGTGTTTGAGCAGGAGATAAGTGGTACTAATTTTACATGAAGAGGAAATTAAAATCTCTATAATCCATTCTATCCTAGGTCTTGACTAAAAGAAGTGCATATTAAAAGTACTGAAAGACAAGAAATAGAGCATTTCTTGCACAGGACTTCTAAAAAAACAGTTAACGCCATGTAAAAAAATCTACTTTTGCTGGATTTCTATAGATCAAAAGTGGTAAGAAAAAAAGCAGGCAAAAAGGTCAGAAAGAATTAACCCTCCCACACCAAATGGCAAGGGGAGAGAAAGAAATGTGAAATGAGAGCTATACTTAGTGACATAAAAATGAGACGAAAACTCCAAAGCAGGGTCAACACAAACCACAAAGATAAGGAACAATACAGTGCACAAATATATAAAGTACATTTTACAAATCTAAATGATGTCACAATGTGTGCTCAGTTTCAGGGGGTTTTTACCCAAAACCCATCACGGATCATTTTACATTTAAGATCAGTAACTTCTACACATTATATAAGAAGAGTGCGAAGCTAATTATAGGTTAAAATTATAACTCATTCAAAATCTATACTCGGCAACAGAAGCTGTTTCAAACAATTATGGTGATTTTTCAGCTGTTCCAAGCAGCTGTACTTTCAAATCTTGTACTTCTTTCTCTACTTTACAAACCAAAGCCATCTCCTTGTCAGGTCTCCTGAGATGGAAAGGGAAGTTCTGCATACATGGGAACAGGACAGAGGCTCTCATATATATTGGGGTCTTTTTCCCCTCACCTCCAAGAGCTTTTTCTGCTTTGCTGCCCTGGCTGCTTCACGTTGTGCAGCATATAAAGCCTCCTCTTCTAGTCTTAACTTCTCCTCTTGTAAGGCTAACTGTATATGAACAAAACAGTAATGGTTAACAAAAGCAGAACCTATCTATCTTCCTATTAATAAAGCTGTAAGTGCAAGAAAACAAAAGAAAAGCAGCTAGAAAATCAAAAGAAAACAAAATCGGCTACAGCTAAAGCATTAACTGAATTTAACAGCTTCCCTCCCCGCAACCAAACAGCCCAAGAAATTTAGGTAACTACTGAATAAATGTTTATTGTTAGTGAGTTGCTCTAATGCTTTTTCTATTTTATCGTGAACTGCACAGTCAAAGATTTAAAGATTTTCAGCTCCATAGTTTATTGGCACTTTAGATTAAAGTTCATTCAGGTTCTACATTGTATTCCACATCACATTCCATTAACTGCTGCAACACTAAAATAGAATAACAAATTATGTGTTTTTTTCCTTAAGAAAGTTGTGGAGAAAATTCAGCACAAGAAAAGTTGAATCAAGAATATTCCCCATTTGGTCTTGCATTAAAAAAAAGGCTCAAATTTAAGAGATCCTGGTCAGAGATCCAGCCTATTCATTCCATTTTTCAGCTAAGAGGCTACTGAAAAGAAGGAATTTGTGCATCTTGTAGACTAAAAAATACTAACTGATTAACAAAACCCAATTGTTCCACATGAGTGGAATCTCCCGGTGTCCATGGCTGACCCTAATATTTTTTGGAAGAAAAACTGTTTATACTGTCACTGTAACCACTTACCTCTGACTGAAGCTTCAGATCAACAACCCTCTGCTTTTCAGCAATGGAGTCGTAGTGCCTGTCTTTCAGGTCTGCAATTTCTTCCTCAGTCAGAGGCCTGGAAGCACAGGAGAAACACAAAAATCTCCATCTATTATTCAGGCACGACAACCCTCATTTGCACTTTAACATATCTGTGTGGTCTTTCCTGACCAGTCCTCTAATGCAGATCCAACAGGCTGAGCTTATGGCCTGTTCCTCCTGGAAGTTCCAGTTCATTCAGAACAATGCTGTCTCTCCTCACTCTTGCAATATATATTATTTATATCTTTATAGAAAGTGTATTTTCAAAACCATCTCTGCTAACAGAACTACTGGAATAGAACCATTACTGTCATTGCAGTCCAAATCTCACTTTTTTTCCTTAGCTGTTTTTGTCCCTTGTTTTGCCCTTACTCCATTTTGTTTAATATTCATAGCGGGACAGCAGAGGGAAGGAGAGGTCCTCAGTCTCAAAGTCTTACCTGTGACTGCTTCCTGGGCTTTCCCCCTGTTAGAATAAATAAAAAAGAAAAGTCTGATTTTTGTAAAGAAAGAGCACTTCCAAAACTCCTCTTAGCAAAGCAACCCATGTCCATTTCTGTTCTCAGACTGAGGGCACTTGCTGAGTCTTATGCAAGAGTTATACCAGGTGCAAATTCTCCTTTAAGTCTTCCCAAACACACTTTTCCCCCACACCTCTTCCCTTCTTCCTTTCCAAAGTCCATAGTGCCCCCTTCCTTAATGGTTATTTCCCATACTCCCCAAAACCAATCTCTTAGAACTTTATCCCAAGTCTTAAATTCATATTCCCATTGCAAGGAAAACTGAAAGTAAAAAAAAAAACAACCCATGATTTAAGTCTGCAATTCAGCTTAAAGTAGGAGGAAGATTCAGATGTTGGAACCATTTTTAAGGATTGTAGGAGCAGGTTTCACATAATTCCCCAGGTACTCACCTCATCGCTTTCTACCAGGTTCTCAAACTGCAGAGAAAAAGAAAGAAATCATTTTTACAATTCAATATAATGAGTCACTAAAGACATACAGCAAATACGATTGCATAGTTTATGTGTCTGGTAAAAACACTACTCCAGTTCTAACAGTGGGACTGTAACCCTACTTTCACAGGAATTTTCTTTTTAGAGTTGTACCTTTCTTCTTACCAATATTTCTTCTCTTAAACATTACATTCTCCTAAAAGGAGAAGAGTACTAATTAAAAAACAAGCGTTCTAAGCCACACAAACTCATCCAGCAGAAGTTCAGCTGTCACATTAAAAAAAAAAAAAGGCAATTAGAAATCCTCTGTACTGTTTTCACTGCAGTAATCCTAGATCTAGTCAGTGCACCAGACACAGTCACAGAGGTCAGTACCTGGAGCAAGACTTCTAACTGACATAAAATTTGGGAAGAGAACAATACCTCCTTTTCCCTGTCATATTTCTGTGCCAGGAACACTCTCACCATGGGAAGTTCTGCACCAAAACAGATCTCCCCTGCTGTACACATCTGACCCCTTTCTCCATCGACAGCCCCAGCATTAACTACAATAATTAATGTTATCCTCAGTAATGGGAGCAATCTGACTGGTCTAGGACTTCAGAGCACAGGAACACCCAGGGAAAGTAAACCAGGTTATTCCTGGTTAACCTTACACTACCCTTGGCAAAAAAAAAATTTATCTGGAGGCTGGGAAAGGACCTCTGTAGAGACTACAGATGCAACAAACTATCAGGTAACCCCAGCACCAATTTGGGCTGGAATATCCCAGAATCATTTCAGTGTTCATCAACTGCAAAAAGTGTTAAAGGCATTGCTAGGACTCAGCTTTCCCCACCCTTTCTTAAATGACTAAAAATTTAAAAGTACTCACCTCTATAGTGAAGTGTTCTCCTGTTGAACATGTTCTAAAATACTTGGATCTGGAAAAATAAGTTTACAGTTAGACTACAGAAGACTCCAATGCACAGCAGAAGGTAAATGAGCCCGAGAATTTAAAATAGATTTTAAAATATGTTAAATATAAAATAACAACAAAATCTTCATGTATTTAACACATTGACATATTAACTGGAACTCTGCCTCGCTACTAGAGGAGGGAGGGGCAAAAGCATGTAAACATCTTCTGTAGAACTGGTGAAAAACCAAAAACCCATGTGAGATGAAATCATTTGTCAGGATGCTGTACTTGACATTCACAGACTATTAGCATGTTCTGCAATCCCTCTAATACATTTTCCCTGGAAAAAACATTGTTCCAGGCAATTTCTGAAAATGCTGTTGCTCATCATGGCACTTAACTCTTTCCTGGCATCTTGTACCTCATCAGTGTTAAACCATATGTTTTATTTTAACAGCTTGGCACACCCAGAAGGCTGAACCTCAGAGAAAAACATCCAATAAGAGGTCAAGGCAATACTTTTAAACAAAAAACATTAAAAAAAATCTTTAATTTTATACAGGAAATTGATTTTTTCCTTGATTCTTTATTCAGAAGTCTTCCTACTTTATTTTAATTCTTTTACAGAGGACAGTTAGCCCTGTCCTCTACAAAACCCAACACAGTATTAAGTTCCCTGAATACATTTTTACCTAGCCAAGGAGGTTTGGCCACCATCCAGGAGAACATTCTAACGTAAACACTCTTCAGTACAACATCCATTTCATCGAACTGTTTCAAAACCAGGGTTTCCAGTTGCAAGTGCTGACTGGTACAAGGAATAAACCCAGGGCTTCAGGGATTTCTACACTTGCACAAAACATCGTTCAGCACTTGCAACCAACACCTACTTTGACAATAACAAAAGCAGCACAAGAGCCAAAGCCTGAATTATTTCAACCGTATCGTATTTCATCTCCATCTCATTTTTTCTTTGGAAGTCAGTTTAGGGAATGTCTCCCCTGGCAACTTGTTGCACTACCCACTGGTTCCTTGTTGCACAACCTTTCCTGCCACGAAAGAACCGTTTCCAGAGAATTCCCTGCTGTGAAACCAGACAGGAAAGGCCACCTGAAATCATGCACGACGTGGCAAGGATAATTGGGACATGTGGCATGAACACTTAGAGGAATTTCACTGCTAGCCTTCTCTGTAATTTCGTGTGTAGGAGCCAATACCATTCAGAATCTCATTTAAAAACACTGTAACAGGAAATTGTTCCAGGGCTATCTACGCTGTTAACAAACATGTAATTCCAGCTGGCAGCACCAGGCTTTAGGTAAATTACTTCCAACTTCCCAGACACTCCAGCTGCAGTCAGCTTAGCTGCAAGAACTCAGCAGCAAACTAAATGCAGTGCAAACTCCCTAAGTGTAATCACAAACAGTCCAACAGCTGGAAAAGGAAAAGCTACTCTTTGAGCTGCTTGCTGAACAGGGACTCAGTCCCAGAAAACCTAAATCTGTGCCAGAATCTGAGCCCATAAATCCCAGAACTATGGAAGCTTGAGGTCATTAAGGGACACAAACAGAAGACCGATCAGCTTCACCCCTATACAAAACTTCAAGTGAAGTATCAGCAACCTAAGAAAATGTTTACACCTTTTATAATTCTCCTTTAAGCTCTGCTTTTCCATTGTTTTCTAAGACTTGAGAATCCTTTTGGTTGGATAGCTCCTGGAGAAAACCATTCAGCTGACAGGTCACGGGGCCTACAGAGACAGTCAGATTAATCTTCCAAGATCTGAAGCTGTTAGAAACTAACTTTTCATACATATATACACACATACTCCATCCATATATATATTTTACATACATATATATATATATATATATATATATATATATATGGATAAAGCACAATTCCAAGCAAAGGCACCTTACAATTTTGCAGGATATTAAAACACTTACTAAAAGCTCTATACTTAGTTGTTTAATTAGGAGTTTATTTCTTATAGGCAAATCTCAGAGCATCTAAAAATAATGAAGCTGGGGTGGGGGGAGGATCTGAGTGATTAAAATAATCATTAAGTTGATAAGCTACATTTTTACATTATGGTCTTCCAGAAATAGCCCAATGTGGACAATGTGGTATCAATCTAAGATGCAAACTTTATAATATGACACATTTTACAGTTTTGGTTTTAATACAATCCCCTGCTCAGTGAAAGGAGAATAACCTTTAACACTCTGATACTGCTCTGTGAACTACTACCACCACCAAACCCGGAAAAGAAATCTGACCTGAAACACAGGTCAGCAGTTCCCTGTACTTCTTGTATGCCTAAGACTTTCACTGCACGTTGTGCAACACCTGAACAATTAGACAATACAACAGCAGGCAGTAAGACTTGTTTCACTGGTAAGGACAGCCTGATATTGGACTAATACACGCAGGGATTGTCACTACCCCGCCTGCTTAAAAAAGGGGTAGTGGCCTGTGGAAGGACACTCAGCAAAACACACATGTGCAGGAAGAGCCTTTCAAGTACTGCCTGGTGTTCTCAAAGCACGACAAACCGATACTTCTGTTCCAGCTGTCAAGGCATTGGAGGCGTTCTCATCCCCTCTGGTGGAGTACTAAAAATACAAGCAGGTATCCTCTACATGCACTGCCCTGGTTTTTCACCCCTGTCTCTGAGAAGCAGCTTGTCTGAAAAGCCTTTCAGAAGGTGAGACTCGCCTGCCAGAGCTGATGTGAAGTAAGAGGCCACGAGCTTGCATCATATAAAATACTCAGCATATCTGCTGAGAACGATTTCTATCCTAATACATCCAAAATAAGTGATATGTAGGTATGCCATACTGGTCAGTATACGGAAAAACCCCAAGCATTTCATGCTTGCACTGTGCTTTTCCGTGAACTGGTTGTGGCAGAATGAAACAGGTTGTCACTCGTTTCCAAGGGACAAGCATTTGTCTGAACCATTCTGCAACAGATATGAGTTCATCTGAACCATTCTGATTTATCCCAACAGCGTCTCAGCCTCTGAGTCACAGGGAAGACGAGATCACATTGCAGAAAACCGGGTGTTTTTCCATCTTTCGCACGAGCACGGCCGCCTGCACAGGTTTTGGCAGCTGACCTGAAAAACCTCTCTGAGCATCTCCTGCCGGAAAACCAGCAGCGCTGGCGGTCTGAGGAGCCGCCGACCCTGGAAGCGCATTAGCCCCGGCCGCACAAACCGCACGGAGCCCGGCGCGCTCCCGGCGCCTCCATCCGCCCGGGATGCCGGCGATCCCGAAGGGAACGGCCCGCGGGCACCGGGCGCACCCAGACCCCGCATGCCCTCCCTGCCCCGTCCCCCCCTCCTGCCCCACGGGGAAGGCGGAGCCGCCGGCCCCGGCAGCTCCCCGCCCCGGGGAGGGGAAAGGGGCAGCCGCGGCTGCTGCTCACCCTCCGCCGCGCTGGATGCGGCCGGGATCCCTCCGGAAGAACAGCCCGCAGCACCACTGCGCCCAGCAGTTCCCCATCGCATCCTGGTGGGAACAGCTCCTCCTGCCTCCCGGCGGGCTCAGGCCGGCCCGGCCGTCGGGAGGGGCGGCCGCGGACCCCCTGGAACAAAGGGCCGGCACAGCCTCATGGCTGCGCAGGGGCGGGAGATGCTCGCCACGAAGGCCGGCACCGCCCCTGGCACCGGCATCATCGGCCACATCAGCCCGCCCCTTGCCGGGACCGTCCCAGCCCGGCAGAATCCCGCCCCAAACCTGGCCTCCCCCGTGGCGCTGGGAGGTGGGATCATCTCAAAGGCAGCCCGTGTTTTAAGAGGAGGAGAATGTAGCAGGGTTGCCGTGGGCAGGATGGAAAAGCATCGCCAGTAATCGCGTTTTGGAGAGGAATCCCGTTCAAGGTCCCTGTTATTATGAGGGAGAAAAAGGGGTATGTTCCCAGTTGTCGAGCCCGGACTGGGTCAGTGCCATCGAGCTAGCTACAGACGGCCAGGCACACCTGGAGCACAGGCACTGTGGTTTAGCAAGGTTCCTCACTCATTCTTTGACCTCTCTGGCTTCTTAAATCACAGCACCGCACTGACACGTGGAAATACGGACTCAAGGAATCGCAGAATCACAGAATCACAGGATGGTTTGGGTTGGAAGGGACCTCAAAGCTCATCTCATTCCAACCCTCTGCCACGTGTAGGGACACCTTCCATTATCCCAGATTGCTCCAAGCCCTGTCCAAGCTGGTCTTGGACACTTCCAGGGATGGGGCAGCCACAGCTTCTCTAGGCAACTTGTGCCAGGGGCTCTCCACACTCACGGGGAGAACTTTTTTCCTAATCTCCAATTTAATATGCAATCTACTCTCTTTCAGTTTGAATCCATTCCCCCTTGTCCTTGGTAAATTAATGGTGTCATTACAAATACGTGGTTTGCTCCTTTCTTTTAACAGATCCAAAAGTATCTCAGCAGCAGAAGAGTTAATTGGATTCCAAGTCAGCTCTCCATTAGCAGCACAGGACAGATGCCAGGACCCAGAGGAGCTACTTGCTACAATAGTGATGAGCAGCAGAAGATAGGAGCAATATCATGAATCACTGCCAATCACATTCCAATGTTTTCCTTTCCCTGGAAATGGGAGGTCAGCCTGGAAAGGTGCATTACTGTGATTGCATGTAGGGAGAGAGAATGAGGGTGAAGGAGACATAAAAGCAACCAGGAATTAATTACAGGGGGTGATGCATATCGATGTGACTCAGGAGGAACACAATGGAGGTTCCAGAAAATGTTATTGGGATATATGATTCCTCATTACACTGTTTTCCAGGAAATTGACATTTTGACAAGGTATATACCCCTTCTTTCCCAAAGAGGAATGTTGCACTATTCAAGCCTGACAGGTGTTCATAAATTTGTTTAGAAAAATTGAACACTTTTTTTTTTTCCACAGTACCCTCAGCTGTGAAATAGAGGCCACCAAACTGAGGCAGGAATACTGGGAATATCCACGCTGAATGCCTTTGTTTCTGCAGTTTGTTCCTGGTGGGATTTTGCTACACGTGTCCTGCCATGCCACTCCTGCCCAGAACATGAGAACTCAGTGTTAGCAGAGGACCATCATGGATTGCTACATCCACCACTGTATGGAAAGGACAAGGGGATGCTGGATTAAGAATGTATTTATTGGCTGAAGTCTCCAGGAGTAAACCCACAGGGATGCTTCAGCTTTCCTTCCTCTTAAAGGGAGCAGGTTCATGCGTGGTGTTAAGTTGCAAATAAAATGTGCAGACACCGCCAAGTTTGTAAGATAAACTGCACAGTAAGGCCACTGGCACAGACATCTAAAACCAAATTATTCCGCCTTTTTCACGACTTATCCTTAGCAACACCAGCAGCCTCCCAACCGCACATGGAACATTACATGAATTCAGGCTGGGTTTTTAACATGTCACTAAGCCCACCGCACAGGAGACAAGGTTGCTTAGCACGCTTTACCCTAGCAGCTTTAGGAAAGCAGCCTTGATAACATTTTATTCCTAAAACAGTTTATTTTTTTACTTTTTACTCTCTATAAGCCAAGCAAGCCTCCACGCGCCTTTCGCGACAGGCGGGGCGCGGCCGCGCTTTACGGCGGGCCGTGGCCGCGCTTTACGGCGGGCCGTTGCCGCAGTAACGACGCGTTGGGTCGGGAACCGCCGCCGTCTGCGGTACCTCCATCCCGGTCCTGTCCCTGCATCCCGGGTCATCCTGCCACAGGGCCCGGGGCCTCCCGCCCCGGCTATGGACAAGTACCAGGTGCTGGGGCTGGTGGGGGAAGGCAGCTACGGGGTGGTGACCAAGTGCAGGAACAGGGAGAGCGGGCAGATCGTGGCCGTCAAGAAGTTCCTGGAGAGCGACGACGACGCGGCGGTGAGGAAAATCGCCCTGAGGGAAATCAAACTGCTTAAGGTGAGGCTGGCGGGACCCCTCCTCAGCGGTTCTGTGCTTGAATTGTGAAGGTTTTGTGTTTAAATTGGCGGCTCGGGTTGTGTCGCAGCACAGCGGCTCTGGCCAGCCTTTAGCGAGTGTCACCCACAAAGTCCAGGCCGGGAGAGGCTCGCTTGGGCCCCGCTTGAATTTCCACGTTCGGCCAAGCCCTGCTAGATTAATTGAACCTTTTTGTGCCGTCGCCTCGCAGAGCTGCTTTTCCCTTTGCCTGAGTGCCGTGCTGGGTTCACCTGGTGAATCCTGGATTAGGAAAGCCTGGTGATGTTCTGCGGCAGTGGGAACGGTCCACGGTCTCTGTTGCCTCCTGGTGGTAGCTGTCCCCCTGTCCCAAATGCTTGTCCTTGGCTGCTGTCAATTTGCTGAAAATAGAAAGAAAATAGAAGAAACGCTGAGCTTTTAAAGCCTGCGGGTGTGTGACACTAAACGGGCTGGGGACTGCCGGTGTCACCTGAGAGGGGGAAACGCTTCTAGGAAAGTTTTCCTGTATTTTGTTTTTATTCATGGCACCTTCCTGGCAGGCAAGACGCTGGAGGAGGACTCCAATGAGATTCCCTGAACCATATGTAGCCCCTAGGTGGGAGCCAGCTGGCATTGCGTCCTTTGCTGTTGGAGTGTGGGATATTTGTCAGTATTGATAATTGTGGTGTCAGTATTGTGGCGAAAGGGAGAAGGACAAGGGGGAGTGGATTCAAACTGAAAGAGAGTGGGTTTTGATTGGATATGAGGAGAAAGTTATTTCTTGTGAGGGTGGTGAGGCACTGGCATGGGTTGTCCAGAGAAGGTTCCTTTGTCCCGAAGGAATGCTTGTCCCTGTGCATGGGCACAAATGGGAGTTTTAAACATTGGGACACACATGATGTGTTTGGTGAAATGTATATGGAGCTTGAGACACAGCCAGCAGCTCCAAGCATTATCCCCTCAAACCCTTTTAAGGTGGATCTGTGTGAGTCTGGATTGTACCTGCTCCACTGGCCAGACTCACTGAGTTACTGAGCACCACCCAGGTGTGTTGGGAATTAACTGGTTTTCCTGGGTGAGTGGAATCTTAGAAAAGGGAACATTTTCATATACAGCTCAGGAAAGGTGGTTTCTCACAGGGGAAATAAATACCTGGAAGTTTCATCTCTGTGTAGTTCCTTCCCTTTTTCCCTATGAATCTTTGGTTTTAATTTTTTTTTTCTCTCGAGTTTGGGCAGAAATTTAATTGTGTCTAAAAACAACAAAACCTCTTGAGGTCTCCTGTGTGGGGAATAAATAATTTTTTGGAAAAGAGCTTTTTCTCTTATTGATTATCCTTTAAAAATTCTTCTCCTGTCAGACCTTCTAAGAAATCTGGGCAGACAGAGATGCAGGGTGGCTGGCACTGCCTCTGCACTGGCAGAGTTTCCCCTACAATTCCCTGTGCTCTGCAGTCCTTTTCATCTTCCTGGGTCATATCCCTGGGCTCTGGTGCTGCCTCCAGGCAGTCTCCAGTGATGTTTCCCTGCCAGGCTCCAGCTAATAAATAACTGTGCTCTGTAGCATGGCCTTTTATGTTGGTGTGTGATAAATGTGTAACAAATTGGAAGTGGATTCTTGTCTGCTGGGAACGCGCTGACAAAATAACTAGAAAACACAGCTGCTTTTTCTTCCTGTTTTTATTCAAGCTGTATTTTTTTTGCTACTGTCCCAGCTGGGCTGCAGTTAAAAAAATTACCTACAAAATTTTGTTTTTTTTAATTTCCCTTCACTGTTTTCCCTAAGTAAGTGTTTTCCCTCACTAAACATTCCCTGTTTTATGACAGCAACTCCGGCACGAGAATCTGGTGAACCTGCTGGATGTGTGTAAAAGGAAGAAGCGGTGGTACCTGGTGTTTGAATTTGTGCATCACACGGTGCTCGATGACCTCGAGGCCTCTCCCAGTGGATTGGACTACGATAGGGTTCGGAAATACTTATTCCAGATTTTGAGAGGAATTGCTTTTTGTCACAGCCATAATGTAAGTATGTGTAAGAAATCAGCTCTGCAGCTAAAATCAATAGATGCATATTAGAGTAGAAGCATATATTTATATACATTTTAACTTAGAGAAATAGAGCTTTGTCTGGAAAGGAAAAGAGATACATAAATGTGTCTGAAACTAGAGGTTCTGTGTTAGCCTGTAATTTCCTACTTGGATATGAGAAAGCTACACTTTGTGCTGAGCCAGTCAGTTTGCTATGTAGAAACGGGGAATTTGCCCTGACTTGTTGTTCTCTGTGCAGATAATCCATCGGGATGTTAAGCCAGAAAACATACTGGTTTCCCAGTCAGGAGTTGTGAAACTCTGTGACTTTGGATTTGCCCGGCCCTTGGCAACTCCTGGGGAAGTTTACACAGACTACGTGGCCACCCGTTGGTACAGAGCCCCAGAGCTGCTGGTGGGGGACAGCAAGTATGGCAGGTGAGTCTGGCCTGCCAGGCTGGGAAGGGCTCTGGGGAGCGTGGAGGGGGTGCACCATCTGCTCCATCAGCCTTTGGATTGATGAAGCTGTGCTGAGCTGGGGTGGTGGTGGTTTTTCTCCCCAGGCCTGTGGATGTGTGGGCTACTGGCACCCTGATAACAGAAATGCTTACAGGAGAAGCCCTTTTCCCTGGAGACTCAGACATTGACCAGCTCTTCCATATCACCAAGTGCCTGGGTAAGAAGGGTCCCTCAGGCTCATCGTGCTTGCTCAGGAATGAAGGGCTCAGATTTGTTTTGATGGGTGGGAAGATGACAACCCCTTTCTGCAGTGCTGACCCAGCATTTCAGCCTCTCAAATGTTTCACTGTCCTGTATATTTCCATGTGGTTGCTTTGTTTGCATGATTCCAGGTAACTTAATTCCAAGACATCAGGAGTTATTCTATAAGAACCCCCTCTTTGCTGGCATGAAGTTGCCTGAGGTGAAGGAGCTCGAATCCCTGGAGAAACGCTATCCCAAGCTCCCTCCTGCCGCACTGGATTTAGCCAAGGTAAATAAGTGACTGTTTCCTGTGGATGTTTCTCTGTTTCCGAGTCCTTTGCCTCGTGCAGCTGAGTACAGGGCTGTTCAGGTGCCTTTCTCTCAGCTCCCCATGCAGTGAGCAGCTGCTGGGCTTGGCAGTTTGGTGAGGGCTGTAGGATACCAGAGCTCCAGTCCAGGGTGCTGAGGGTGCTCAGCGCTGCAGGGCCCAAGGGGTCACTGCATGTCCTGCAGGGGTCTTTCACTCAGACATGCCAAAGCCTTGGTTTAATTCCTGGTATGTTTACCTCCTCCTGTTCACATTGGTTTGACAGGAGTGCTTGCAGATTGACCCAGACAAGAGACCATCCTGTGCCGAGCTCCTGCAGGGCGATTTCTTCAACAAGGATGGCTTTGCTGAAAGGTAAAACCTCCTTTCCTCCTCACTGCAGGCTCAGGTTAGAAAGAAGTGAAGCAGTTGTGCTTGAAGACTGCACATTGGGTTTGCAGAGCTGACAGCTGCTGAATGTCTTAGTTTGTTTTGGCTTGACCTTCCTGGAAACAGGAGAACGATTGGAAGGGAACACGTTGCAATGGCACATTTATCTTGTTGGGACATTAATTCATCAGTGGCACACCACATTGGTAGTACAGTCTTACACTGTATTCACTCTCTGCATCTGCAACAAACTGGGATGCAAGCACCTTTATTGCTGTATTGTGAAAAAAGTGTGCTGAAGATTTTATTTCGTTTAATGTATACATTACATTTGGCTTCTCATTAGTTAAAAAGCACAGTTTCTTTGACTATTTAAAAGGCTATAGGAGCCTGGGCTTAAAAACTGATGATGATATTAACAGAAGCCGTTTTATATTTTTTTCTTTCTCCTTATACGGAATGTAGATTTACTCAGGAGCTTAAACAAAAGATCCAGAAAGATGCCAGAGACCACCAGTTCCAAAAAAAATATAAACTAATTAAAAGGGACAAAGATGATGTTTTAGAAGAAAGAAAAATGATCAACGTCCAGGTTGGTCTATCTGTCTTTTCCAAACTTGTATTTTTTTTTCCTCATGTTTTAAAATAATTGTTTTTAAAATAGATCAGCAGTTTAAATTCCTAGGAAGTAGCTTGGGACTGTGCAGGTGGCTCTTTGTCCAGTCCCTTGCAGGTGAACCACACAGTGGTGCAGTTCCTGGCAATACAGAGCTGAAGGGCGAATCACTTGGGCAGCATAAGTCATGCTGAATCATGGAAACATGCTTTCTGCTGCTGTTTACCTGTTTTAAAGCTCTGTCTCCAAAATTAAAAATTTTCCTTTCAGCTGGGTACCAAGGAGCTTCAGAGTGACTTTGAGTTGACATTGGGATGAGTTTTTATTTAATTTCTATGGAAGAGACACAGGATACAGCTGGTTTTCCTCCATTTCTGATTCCAGTCTCAAGTGACTTATTTACAGAGAGTGCTGGAACCCTGACAAGTTTTCTCCTGTTTGATGGAAAGCAGAGATTTTCTAACAAAACCAATTCCATCTCCATTAGATTCTTGCAGAATCATGCACATATAGGCTTCTGACTTTTTTTTTCCTACATGCACTGCTGTAAACTGCTTTTTCCTTATGACTGTAAGGAAAGATGATGTTTATCTTCCCAAGCAGGATTTCAACGTGGGACCAAGGACCAGAGATGGAAAGCTGATGAAGCCCAAGCCCTCTAGAGCTGATGCAGAGAAAGCAGATCAATCCTCCAAGCTGGGCTTCCTCTATGACACCACAACCAACCCATTTAAATTCAGCCCTCAGACCAACCTGAGAGATTCCAGCAGCAGCTTGGACTACACCAAGAACCCGGGCACAATTATCCCTCCCATCAATCAGAACTTCTCTCCTACCTTTGGGATGGGTTCTGGGCCTGGGAGCCTGAATTACAGGTATGGGAGCAGAGCTAGGAGAGCTTGTATCCATCATTCCTGTGATGTCCTGGGAGGTGCAGGGTGAAGATGGGGGAATATTTGCACGATGTGGGGTTTGGGATACCTTGCATCTGTTGCTTTATATTCACTGTGTTACCCAAGATAATAACAACTTTGGGGCATTTTTGATTACAGACTTGATGGAAAGAGTAAAAAATACTTGAACCCGTTGCTGAAGGCACACAAGCCTTCTCCACTGGCCCGTTGCAGTGTCAGCTTGACACCGGTGAGTTGTCTGTCTGTCTGTCCCCCTTGGCCAAACAAAAAGAAATTCAGTTATGTGTTGTCTTTTCAAGAACTCCATCTGATCCATCTTTCATCATAACTCCCCACTAGAAATACTGGTTTTGTTACCCTTTTTTTTCCTGCAGATTTTTCATTCATTATCCCTTGCTAATAGTTCTTACATAAAATATATTTTTGTCAGAAAACAATTTTAAATGAGGGGAGCAGTCCAGCACAGGGTATCTGTGAGATTTGGAATGTATCCATGGTCTCCTGCCTGGCCAGGAAAGATAGACCATGTGTGCTGTGCTACTGAAGCAGAACTGAGGGTTTGGATTTAATGCAGCCGGGGCCTTACTTAGTCATGTCATAAATGCATTAAAAATTGATAAGGAAAACAAGTGAAATGGAAAGTTTTCCTCTGCTCTCGCTACCTAGGCATGATTATTACCATGCCAGCCAGGAACATTTGCCTTTTTTCCAGATAACTAATCCCAGCCGTTCTCCTAGTGCTGTATTTTTTTTTTTTATCTCTCCGAAAGCAGCCTCACTTAGATGATTGTTTTTATTTTGCTGTTGCTTTTCCATTGCTTATGTATAAATAGCACTTGAGCTGGTTGAATTCCTTCACACACATCAGAGTCTTTTGTCTCACTCTTGTACAAATTCCAACTGCATGAGAACATTGCTGTGTTACTGCTTTTTTTAAAGCTTGAAAATAGCTTTATTTTTTCCTGTATTTTCATGAGCTGTGCCATATGCCCTTGATTACAGGTTACTAATGAGAAACCCGTCCTTCAGGCAAGTAAGAAAAAATGGGAATTCCTCAAGACAAATGTGCGTTTGCCAGAACTAAGTCATCTCCCCGAGCTGAGAGGAGCAGAAGGTAGGATCTTTGAGGTCCTCTAAATAAAACCTGGGTACCAAACCAGCATCAGGAAGCAGAGTGTCAGCTCTCACTCCCTTAACATGGCATGCCTTGGTTGTGTTTTGCAGCTCGGCATCCTAGATTTCTGAAAAAGGAAAATAGAACATTTGTAGAGTCCCGAGTCCCTTCCCTCGCTGCTATTGACCTTCATAACTCGAGTCTGGCTTCACAGCAGGTATCAAGGCAATAAAGTGGTTTGTGCTGCTCTGTATTTGTTTGGTTTGTGACTTTCTCAACAGCATGGCCCACAGAGTTGCAGTTTGACTCTCAGGGGAGCAGAATTTGCCTTGGGATCGTAAGTCTTACACTGGGGGAGCATTTTTGAAGCCTGATTTGACCAAAGAACAGATTTGTTTTAAGTTAGGTGTTGGCGTTGCATGTGTCTTTACAAAGCTGTGTCTGATTGTTTTCTCTGTTTATACTACACTTGGAAATTGATCCTGTCTCATTCTTTCCCAATTTACAGCTGTCAGGGACCTTGATGCCGGATGCATCAGAAGCCAACTTCCCCAGGGTCGAGCACTAGTCCTGGGGAGAGGGTCATACCTGCCTGTAAAAGGTGGGCTTTCATTTCTGCTGTCTAGCCTGCTGGGGGCTTCTAAATGGATGGTTTCATGAACACTTACCTAGGGATGGGAAGTGCAATAGGAAAATTATTTTATACTTCACATTCTTGGCCAGGACATGCAGCTATGACAGACATCTTACTGAGGGCAGTACACAGCTTGCTGTTCCTGGTAAATCATTTTCCTGACCTGAGGTGCCTGGCATTGGGGTTGGAAACGAAGCAGCTCACGAAATTAGGGGGTTGAGCAATCTGGTAGAACAACAAAAAGAGGGGAGGCTGGCTGGCTGCATGTGAGGAGGGGAAAAAACAGCTCAGGTTTTCTGATCTGTGAAACACAGAGGTCTAAGTGCACAGCTTCAGCAAGGTAAGGATGTGTAACAAGATAAAGCCGTTCACCAGGGAGCACTTCTGTGTTTTGTTAGTCTGTCCAGAGTCATTCTCCTTTTCTCCTCTTGATGCAGGTGACTGAGCAGTGGGAGCAATCCATCTGAGTTTCCGGGGGCTAAAGCTGCCAGGTCTGTCTGCAGGGGAGAGGAGGATCCCTTACTCCTGTTGGTGCAGCAGACTGCCACGGAAGTGGCTTGGGTCCGGGCCGAGGACAGAGCTTGCACTACCATTGCTGCTGGATTTCTTGCATGCAAAAAGCCCCTGGAACGTTGACTTTTCTGGCTTAGGGCCAGGTCTTGTCTGAGAGCAGTAGTGCTCATTGGTGTGTGACAAGGGCAGGAGTTGGTTTGGACGATTCTGAAGGAAGCTGGGCTTTCTTTTGTTCAGCTGCTGCCCGCGTGAGAGGTTTCTTTTTCAATGGATAGTGATGAAAGCAGCTGCCAGAATTCTTGTATTTCGGTCGGCTGCCTGATCTGGATTGAAAAGCACCTTTGCCTTGACAGTGAAGAAGATGTTTGTGCAAGAAATGCAATATTTAAATGTGCAAATCTGCAGCTGTTCCTTTGAAACCCTTGCTAATGCACTTGTCACTTTGTTTTCGGTTCCTTTTCCCTTCACATTTTTGACCCCATGTCTAGGCAGTTGTCTTTGGGTGTTTGCCTGGGTATGTTGTCTGGCTGTTGTTGATGGTGAAGGAAGGAATATCCCTGTGGAATACTGAGCTGTGATGCAGGTGACATGTGGAATGTCTCAGTAACTCAAGTCGTCATTCCTTTAGATCCCTTAGAAGAATGGGACAGTAAAACTCGACTGTTTGGAAACAATTTTTGCTTATTTGCTCTTAGTTTGTCTGTGGTCAGTTTGGGGCTGTCCCCTGTGTTGCTCACAGCTGTTTGCCATCACCTGTTACAACTCCTATGGTGTCATTAACTTTGGAACTTATTTTTCCACAAAATACAGCCTTGCCCATCAATGGATCATGACCGAATATGGTCTGAACTCATTGTATTTAGGGATTTGTCTCTATGCTATCTCTTCACATGTACATTTCATTTGTAAATAAAAAGATCTTCCAGTTCCAGGCTTGACTGTCCCCCATAGTGGATGCTCCACTTGGCCACAGCAGTCAGTCAGGTAGCCATGGGCAAATGCAGGGGGAAAGGGAGGTTTGGGGAGGGAAGAGTGGAGGTTTTTTGGGGAAAGTTGGGTGCATGGGGGAGAGAAAGGTTTAAGGGGAAGGTTTTGCATGGGGAAAAGTGTGGCCAGCAGGTCCAGGGAAGTGATCTTCCACTTGGCCCTAGTGAGGCCACATCTGGAGTGCTGTGTTCAGTTCTGGGCTCCACAGGTCAAGAAAGGCAAGGAACTACTGGATAGGGTCCAGCAGAGGCCAAAGAAGATTAGGGGTCTGGATCATGTTTCTCAGGAGGGGAGACAGTGTGACATGGGCCTGCTCAGTCTAGAGAAGAGAAGAGAGCAGGAATCTCATCAATCCATACAAGTATCTCCAAGGTGGGTGCCAGATTTTTGGTGTGCCCAGCAACAGGACAAGGAGCAATGGCCAGAAACTAAAACACAAGGAGGTCCACTTCAAAATGAAGAAGAATCACAGAATCTGCTCAGTTGTAAGGGACCCACGGGGATCATGGAGTTCAACCCCTGGCCCTGCACAGGACACTTTAGGAATCCCAGCTCGTGCCTGAGAGCTTTGTCCAAACACTCCTTGAGCTCTGCCAAGATTGCTGCTGTGACCACTGCCCTGGGGAGCCTGGTCAGTGCCCGACCACCCTCGGGGTGAAGAACCTTTTCCTAATATCCAACCTAACCCTCTCTGGCACAGCTCCAGTTGTTCCCTTGGGTCCTGTCACTGTCACCAGAGCTGAGAGTGGTGCTGCCCCTCCACTTCCCCTCGGGAGGAGGTTGTGTACAGTGCTGAGGTCTCCCCTCTCCTTCCTGCAGAACTCCTTTCCATGGAGGTGGCAGAGCACTGGCACAGGCTCTCCCAGGCAGTGGTCACAGCACCAAGCCTGACAGAGCTCAAGGGGCATTTGGACAAGGCTCCCAGGCACATGGTGGGATTGGTGCGGTGTCCTGTGCAGGGCCAGGAGGTGGACTCGATGATCCTTCATGGATCCCTTCCCACTCGGTATGTTCTGTGATCCCTCGTGGAGTCTCTCTCTCTGGAGACATTCCCAGCCCACCTGGACACGGTCCTGTGTCACCTGCCCTGGGTGACCCTGCATAGGCAGGGAGGTTGGACTGGGTGATCTCCAGAGGTCCCCTCCAGCTCGACCCCGGCTTCAGTGAGAAGGGAAGCACGAAGGCTCAAGGCGGGAGGGAAGGTGTTTTGAAAACTCCAAATCCTCCGGAACCGGCTGTGAGGAAGCGGAAAGGGAGGAGCGGGGCCAGGCGGCGGCCATGGCCATGGCGGGGGGATCGGAGGGAGGCGAGCAGGGATGCGAGCAGGGATGCGAGCACTACCGGCGGGGCTGCCGGCTGCGGGTGGGTGAGCGGGGGCTGGCTGTGCCGGGGCAGGGGTGGTGGCCGATCCGTGCCCCGATCCAGCCGTGTCCTTCCTTTCCCAGGCACCGTGCTGCGGGAAGCTGTACCCGTGCCGGCTGTGCCACGACGGCGCCGAGCAGCACCAGCTGGACCGGTTCCGGGTGTCCGAGGTGCAGTGCATCCGCTGCCGCCTCCTGCAGAAGGTGGGTCCGGGAGCGGGGTCACGGCAGGGCTCGGTTCGGGAGGGACCGCTCCCTGGGATGCTGGGTCATCCGCATCCACCTCCCTGCTCCAGCCGGATTCTGGCTGGTGTTGTATCGGGGGAGGTTTAGGGGGGATAGTAGGAAAAGGTTCTTCAGCCAGAGGCACTGGAGCAGGCTTCCCAGGAAGTGGCACGGTCCCAATTCTGGCAGAGGGCAAGAGGCATTTGGACAGTGCTCTCAGGCTCCTGGTGGGATGCTTGGAGCTGTCCTGTGCAGGGCTAAGCGTTGGATATAATGAACCTTGTGGGTCCCTTTCCAACTCAGGATATGCTGTGATCGCAGAGCATATGGCACAGGGTTGTGTCCAGGTGGTTCTGGAATATCTCCAGCGAGGGAGACTCTGCAGCCTCTCTGGTCAGCCTGTTCCAGAGCACAGGAAGGAAGCTTCTCCTCCTGTTTAGGTGGAACTGTCTGTGTATAAGTTTCTGCCCATTTCCTCTTGGCCTGTTTCTGGGCACCACGGAGCAAAGGCTGATTCCATCCTCTTGGCACCTTCCACATCCCTCCAGACATGGATTAGATCCCCTCAGCCGTCCCTTATCAAGGCTGAACAGGCCCAGCTCCCTCAGCCTGTCCTCCTAAGAGAGATGCTCCAGTCTGTCAGCAGCTTCCCAGCTCTCAGGCCTTGCTCCAGGAGCTCCACACCCCTCTTGGAGCCTGGAACTGGATGCAGCATCCAGGATGTTCCTGTCCCCTCAGGCCCAGCAGCGCTGTGAGGGCTGTGACAACCTCTTTGGGGAGTACTACTGTGACATCTGCCACCTGTTTGACCGTGACAAGAAGCAGTACCACTGCGAGGAGTGCGGCATCTGCAGGTGCGTGCGGGCGGGGGGCTCGGCTCCGCGGGGACTGGCCCTGCCCTGATACCTCTCTCTACAGGATTGGCCCCAAGGAGGATTTCTTCCACTGCTCCAAGTGTAATTTGTGCCTGAGCCTGAGTCTCCAAGGGAAGCACAAGGTGAGGATATACTGCTTACCTCTGTATCTTAAAAGATAGCAACACCTTGAACATGAAGCTGGATGTGCCTCAGCCCCATCTGAGGCCACAGGAACTGGGAGAGCTGTGGGTTCTCCTTCTCTAAATTCAACTAACAGCAACACAGATGCCACTAATTGAAGACATAAGAAATTTTATGTATTGGAACTTTACAATATAGAAACTGTACAGCGGAATAACTTTTTCTTCTCTTTTTCCGTTTGCAAAGTGTATTGAAAATGTCTCCAGGCAGGACTGTCCAATATGCTTGGAGGTAAGCAGCTTCTTTTCATCTCCTGGATAACTCTGTGGCCCTGTTTTTGACTGTGTCTGAATTAGTTTTCTTCTCTTTTGTCTTATATTTGCCTCCGAACAGGATATTCACACATCTCGTGTTGGAGCCCACGTTCTGCCGTGTGGTCACCTTCTTCACAGGTAAAGCAGACACCTGAGAAAGGGAAATATCTGCTGCATTGTGTTGGGTGTTTATTCAATAGCATTGTCTGTATCAGCTGCTTGTAGCTGGTTTCTGAGGGACCTGCACTGTGGGAACAGTCTGTTTCACTAGGAAATATTTTCTTTAGGGGGATTGTCTTCCTTCTCAGTCAGTTTTGACAGTGGGAAGCTCTCCTGTCACTTGGCCTAGGGATGTTTTTAATTTCTGCCTTGGGGACACCTGTATGGCTTATTCCCTTTGTGTGGTCCAGGTGTGTTACCTGTCAGTAATTCCGTTCTTGTTACTGATCTGTGTTTCTTTTTCAGGACATGTTATGACGAAATGCTGAAGGAGTAAGTATTTCCTCTTTCCTCCTGACATTATCCTGGTCTAAATATGTTCTATTGTTTCAAGAGGTAAAAGTCACGATGCCAGTTCTGTACCAACTAACTTAAAGACAGCTCCTAAGGGAATAAGGGGCATTTAATTTCCAATTCTGTTTGCAAGAGCTTGCTGTTTCGTGTTGTTTGTTTGCCTGGTACAATATGAAACTTGTCCCTACGGATGGACTTGTTTCATGGCCTCGCTTCATCTTCTGATTTAGACATTTCCCCCTCTTTCTGCCAGAGGCTACAGGTGTCCTTTGTGCATGCACTCAGCACTGGACATGACCAGGTACTGGCGCCAGCTGGACAACGAAGTGGCACAGACTCCCATGCCCACGGAGTACCAGAACATGATGGTGGAGGTAAGAGCTCAGCCTCGCACCCTTGCTTGGTTTTCATGGAGCTGTGCCTCGGAGTTACTGGCAGTAGAGGGCACCAGGGACGCGTGCTGGATCAGAAGTCAGGCCAAGGGGTGGGGAATGGTGAGGAAAAGTCACGTGTAGGCTCAGGGTGTTCATCATTCCTGTTTCTATACACACACCGCCGGTGCTGCAGCCTCTCCCTCCCTTCCCTGTGTGCGTGCAGATCCTTTGCAACGACTGCAATGCCCGCTCCACGGTGCAGTTCCACCTCCTGGGCATGAAGTGCCAGAGCTGTGAGTCGTACAACACTGCCCAGGACGGGCGGTACCGGCTGTCCTTGGAGGAGCAGTGACTGGGATACGCGTGGCGTTCGGCCGGACCGGGAACGCCGGGCCCTGGCAGAGACTGTTGTGCCAACAAAGCAACTCTTGGCAGTAAGAATTCCAGTATTCCAGGTTCAAGGAGTCCTTTATTGCATCAGGGAGGAGGCAGATGAGAAGAGCAGCACGAGGAGATGTGACCGGCAGCTGATGCAGCAGCAGGAGGAGTTTTGGGGCAGCTGAAAGGGAAGGGAGGTGGAGATGCAGCTCTCAGGGCTGCAGCTGCCAGGGAAAATGGGTCACTTTGAGAGGCACCACCATCCACAGGGTTGTGTGTGAGGACATGCTGTTCCCTGGGAATGATGTGTGTGCCAGGACCCCGGACCTAGCACTGCACAGGGGCAGCGGGCAGGAGTGGCACCCTTGGCTCCTTCATGCATTGTCACCTCTGTGTACAGAATTCCCTCAGAACAAGGGAATTGTTGGCTGCCTACTGAGATGAACAGCCAGAATATCCAGGTGCAAAGCCCTGCTTTTTCCCCTGGACCCCCATCCTGAGTCGCTGCCGTCCATTCACTCAGATTCCTTTGCCAGCTGCAGTCGCTTTTTTCCCCATTTCTTCCTCATTTTGCCCTGGCAAAGGCCGAGGTGCTGTAGGGTTTTAGACACGTACCTAAAGTGAAGCACATCCTTCACATCAGGCTGGGCCTGAGATGTCCACTGAAGTAACAGCAGTCCAGAGGCATTCCAGTAGTGCAGGAACCAATTTTCTGTGGTTTTGGCATTTGTTAATGATAGAACTTCGCTGGGGGGAGAGAATGGGGGGGCAAACGACTGCCTTTTAAAACAAATGAAAACCCCAACCACACCCTTCTTTGTGTAACATCCTGCCTGAGGTGTTTTGCAGTCTTAAATATTGCAGAAAGTTCTTGATTTCTGTGAATTTAACATGCAGATACTTTACAGTAATAAGATACAAGAAAGGGTCAGTTACTCTTCAGGTTGCATCTACTCATTTTTAACTTAGTCTGTTGTAAAATGAGCTTTTCTTAATCCAACAGTGTTCCTTTCTGTATGGAATATTTAGGATTTGGATGATAGCTATTGTAGCTTGCCTTGACTGGGCTATCTTTTTCTGGAGCTCTTTTCTCACTGCTATAAATAAATGTAAAATAAGGTCTCTATTAAAATAAACAAATGACACTGTGCATGATGTGCTCTTCTTTCACACATGTACTCCTGGAAATTCCCAGCTGAGTTTAAACCGTGATTCAGTGCTGAAAAATGGTTGGATGTGGGGAGGTGTGAGGCCTGAGACACTGTTAGGAAAATAAGTGCTTTATTTTTTACAAGCTCCCGTGTTTTTATATTTTTGTTTTGTGGTACAAGCAAGACTCCCTGCTGCTTTGGGTGGCACCTGGTGACTCCACCTCCTTTCCTGGATGGAGACCTGCTCCCAGGTAAGCCTGGGAGTGCCAGTGGGGCTCCCATCAGCCTGCAGGAGTTGTCATCCCAGAAAACTCTGGCCAAGTAGCCTTGGAATGTACTGCTAATGGTAAAACCGTGCTGGTCAAGTCCACAACCAAGCAGGTTCGCTGTTAAATGGGAAGCTAATTCTATTCCAGTTATTAATTGGAATATTCTTGTTTGGGTTCCACCCACAAGAGGAGGCTGAAAGAAAATCCTTAGTTGAGCTGAGCTTTGGGAGAGCAGTTCCTGCTGCACTTTGGTATTGGGAAGGAAAATGATTCGTGGTGTGGGGTCGGGTGATTTTGGCCTTTTGCTCTCCTGTTTTTGGTGTTTGCCTCTGGAAAGTTTAGCCTGTCGGAATGGGAATGCTGAGGGCATGCTGCACCGCTGTTTGGTGTGTTTATCTTGGCACTGAGCCCTTAACTCCCTTTGCCAGGGAATAAATTATGCAGCAGGAAAAGAAATGGCATTTTCAGGGGATAAGGGACAATGGAGGGGATGAAGACAGGCAAGAAGCTGCTTTTGTGGGCTGAGAGGTGCTGTACCGAGCTTTGCTGCCCTGTCCATGGAGATGCAGCCAATGGGAGTAGGAAGGATGCTTGGATCAGGGTGCTGAGATGATCCTGGGATGGAAGCAGCAGCTGCCTTGGCCAGAGCTTGCCTGCTGGCTATGGGAGCAGCTGGGAAGCTCCTGCACTCCCTGGCACACAGAATCCTGCCTTGCTTACCTGTCTAGGCCAGAATCAGGAGCAGATGGGATTATTGCTGCTTTGTGGGAAAAATGTGGCATTCCAGCAGGCTCTGCAGGGACTGCAGCTGCACACGAGGTCACGGAGCTATTAATAAAGCCAGGGCCTGCCGAGGTATGCGGGACTCGGGAGAGGGACTCGGCAAGGCAACAATGCCAGGCTGGGAGGCTCAGCTGAGCCCTCCATCCCCTGGGAAGGTACAGGAGCATGGCTCAGGAGCTGTAGGGAATGGGGATCCCCAGTCTTGGGCTGGTTTGATGCCTCTGCTGTGGTTTTGGCTTGCTCTGATAACATCATTTGGGATGGCAGTGGGGGTGTTCTGTGTTAGACCTCGGGTTCAGCTGCCCCCTCCTGTGGTTCTCCTGGTGCTGGGGCTGATGTTTGCAGAGAAACCATCTGGTTTTAAATTTCCAGCTGGAAGGAACGCAGTGAGGGAGAGGCTCCTCGTGTTGTGCTATTTATACCCCAGAGGGGCAGCTGAGCATCTGTCTCTGCAGATCCAAGCTCAGCCCAGGGGTGTGCCAGGACCTCGGTGCTGGAAACGGGACAGTTTCCTTGGATCTGCTCCTTCGTGGTCCCAGCTGGGCTTGGGTTCTGACACCTGAACCAATTCCTGTGCCCAAGAAGCAGCCAGGAGGCTGCAACCAGGAGCTGCTCATTGCTACTCACTCCGGTAACTCCAGCAGGAGCCTGAGGAGATGACGCTGGCAAACATGGATGATAGATGGGAATAGTCACAAATGAGCCAAACAAGAGCATAATTAGGGAGGCCAGAGGGAGGCTGGAAGCTGTGATAAAGCAGCTCTGCAGCGGGGGCAAGGCGGGAGACCTGGAGCGGGATCGCGTCATCCCCGGTGCCCGCGGGGTCGGGGAATGGGATGTTCCGCACAGAGCTATGAGAACTATTTAATTTCTATATAAATAAAATATCNGGGGGGGGGGGGGGAGGAAAGGGAGTTGGAAGGAGGTGGAATTGAGCCAGAGTTGTGGGAGCCTTTGGGAAAAATGGGAATTTGCTGGTTTTGCAAATAAAACAAGCTGGTAGCAGGGTTAACCCCGTTGTTTTTGAAAGCAGAAGGAAAAATGGTCTTTTTTGTGGCATGGTTGCTTTTTCCCCTTTCCCCCTGCTATACTCTATATACTCTATCCCACTTTCTATGTGGGATAGAAACCCCTCAATAAGCCAGAGGGTCTGAGGGTGGGAATGTGAGAGGGGTGTTTGAAGCCATTGCCTGGAACGCAGGCATCCTCCCTCTGAGGGCATGACCTCCCAAAATAAAGTGTTTTTTCCACTTGGCAAACCCATCTGTTATTCCCTAGGCTGCCTTGTGCCTTGGCTTGTGCTGGCAAACAGTCCTGCAGATGGAAGCACATCATCCATGTCACTGGACAGCTGCACTGGAAATAAAGGTACTGGGGATGGAGTCTGATCCCAGGGAAGCGAGGAACCTGTTTCCACCCTGGGATATTCCCAAAAATATGTGCAGTTTCTTCCTTGCATGGTAGGCAAGAGAGTGTAAGTCATTTTGAGGACTCAGCAGGAAAACTGACACCCCATTTCTGTCCTCCTTCATGAAAAAGGAATTTATTCCCTTGGGGTTATATAAATTTAAGTGAAGGTGATGGCTTGTCCTCTCTCTTTATTCCCTCAATTTAGCAGCTGCAGCAGCAGCACAACGCCCAATTTATTTCCAGAGAAGAAGGGTGGTGGTTTTTTAACTCAGTTTGTGGTTTTCCTTAGCCAAGATAGCCTAATTTGCTACTTCTTGGGTGCCAAAAAGGTGAAACGGAATTTTGTTCATCCTAAGCATCCTCCCAGTCTGTGCTTCCCTGTGTATGCTCCCAGCCCCAACAGTTTCCCAGGCTGGCTGTGGTTGGGAGGTGCAACAACCGTTCACAGGTTTGTTTTCTTGTTTTTACCAAGTTTGAACTAGAAAGAGGTTGAGGGACACACAGCACAATTGAAAGGATGGAGCCTGAGCAGGCTGAAAAAGGCTCAGGAGGAAAAGGAAAATGCACAGTGATTGCACTTCCTTTTGGGGAGTGGAGCTGCCCTCATTTCTCCTGACCTCTGCAGGTGCCTGTTGTGCTGCCGGCCGCATTTATTACACTCGCTTGATGGAAATCTGGAGATGATGCATCTCTCACAGGAAGCAATCATGGAAACGCCCCAAGCTTTGATGTTTCCAGGGATGCTCCATTTAGGAGACAGGGTGACAGCAGAGCATGTTCCCAAGCCTGCACCACCTGTACCGGGACGCCCCAAAATTTTGCAGCGCCATTTAGTGCTGGTTTGTTTATTAAGGTCACATGGACCGAGGGCTTTGCTTTCCTCTGCCAGAGAATTTAGCCAGAGGGAGAAGTGGCTGAGAATCCCCTTCCCAAACCAGCTCTGCCATCAGCAACCCCCAGCCTTCCCACACTAAAAGCTGAACACAAATTGGGGATTAAAAGAACACTCTGCTGTATTTTAGCAGCCAAGTTTTTCAAGGAATGGAAACAAAGCTGTGGAGCAAGCAGCCACATGTGTGAAATGGATGGTCAGTGCATCTTCTCCTGGGCTGCTTTTGGGACCAAACCCCCCACAATTAAATGGAAAAATTAAATTAGGAACTTCTGCATGGAAGCACCTGCAGGAAAAGAAAGGGAGCAGTGACTGAGCAGCCCCATAACTGTTCATGGCTCCTGGTGAGACAAGGCGAAGGATTTCATAGCAGAGCAACACAGGGAAGTGATTTTAAGGAAAGGGACATGTGAAAGCGCAGGAGACCCCGGCACACTGTTGGCTCTGGCTCAGCAGCCCCCCACTCCCCCCCAAATCACAGAGCAGCAGCATTTCAAAGGATGCCACAGCACTGGCTGAACCTCCATCCTCCCCCTTGACCTCCCCAGCCCTTCGCCCTGGGGAATTTGGGTTCCCTTGTCTGCAACAAGTGGCTGACCTGCCCCAGGACCTGGTTTCCTGCTCAAAGGCCAAAATTCAGGTTTATTGTCAGCACTACACACCCGCCCTCCAGTTCCTGTCATCCACCAGACCCTGCGTAATCCTGCCTGAGGCAGGGGCTCCGTGCCCGGCATCTCCTCGACAGCGGATGCTCTGCTGCAGAAGCGCTTATAAATTAAGGGTGTTTGGGGTTTTTTCTTCATCCCTGCTAGGAATCATCATAGAGAGGGTTGTTGTAGTTGCCCCAGGAGCCGTAGTCATGGTCATCCAAAAGCCTTCCATAGGAGGAGTGCCTGCCAGGGAAAGCAAACCGGTTACTTTGAGGATTTATTTGTTATTTTGCCATGGCATGAAGAAGCGTTAATGCAAGGGCTCCCTATGTCAAGCTTTGGGATGTTTTAAGAGGAAGGACCAGGAGAAGTGAAGAGAAGCCCAGGCTGAATGTTGCCGCCGTTGAATAAGCCTGGACAGGGCAGGGAATTAATACAAGACCTTTGCTCATCTCAGCTGTCAGCAAAGCCTCATTAGGGATGCTCAGCACTGGGCTCTGCTGCTGTTTATTGTCCCAGTGACAGCGAGACCCACGGCAGCAGCTTTCCCAGGGGATAATTACTGGTTATGACTATGCTGAGCAGCATCTCTGGCATTTGAGCAAGGCTATTGTAAAATGAGGGATTGGAACTCTGCTTTCCAGTACAGGAGTGGTGAGAAACGGCGCCCTGCTGGCACCAGAGGCTGCACATTGCCCTGCCACGCTTGGGGACAGCATCTTCCTGGGACTTTGATGGTGAGAGGGGCTGCAGGGAGCCTCAGGGAGGAGGGGCCACCCCAAAATCAGCCTTACCTGATCTTGAGGTACGCGGCTGCCCCGAACACCAGCACCACCACCACGATGACCGTCACGGTTATGGCCACAATGCTCCCTGAGGGGGAAACAGCAGAAAGGGCAGGGTTCAGCCCCGCTAATCCCAGCTCCATGGCACACATCCCACACCCCAGCTGCTCCCAATTTGCCCACACCAGCCATCTCTGACGGGGGGAATATTCCCTCAGTGCTTCCCAAACAGGATGCTGGGCCCCCCCTTTATTTTGGCAATGATCCCCTTCCCATAAATGCAGAGCAGGTATATGTAGGATGAAACACAGCTGGGCTTTGCTTGGGCACTTTTGATTCTCCTCCCAGCACTAGGCAGCATTTAGTGCTGAGCCAAGGCTAGAAAATGCTCCAGATCTCCCCTTTTCCAGCGGTATGGAGCACTTTTAAGCTACCTATGTTTGCACAAGGGGACAGGGAGAAGCTCATACCAGCTCCCCGAGGTCTCCAGGAGCGACAATTTAAACCTACATCATCCTAACTCAGGCTGCAGCCACCATCCAGCCATTTGTTTCCTCTCATCCTTAAGTGTTTCAAGTCAAATTTAGAACTGAGGATTTTATTCACATCTCCAAGCAACCGAGATTTGTTATCTACCACTCCCGGTCTCTGCCAGTGGATCAGATGACATAGGCTCCTCCAGGAATTTTGCAGAATGATGCTTTCAGGAAGCAGACCACCTCTTCCCTTCCAGTTTGGGGGTCTGCCCCTCCTATGTGAGCAGCCTGATGCTGACACTTTATCTCTGGATGCACATGGGGAGCAGTGGTGCTCACCTGCACTCAGGGCACGCGGGACCTCCTCCATGGTGACTCCGGTGGTTTTCTCCGAGGCTGTGGCCTCGGCTTCCGTGGGGCTCATCACAGTCACTGGGGGGGTTGTTGGCTCCATGGCCAGGCTGGATGCCATGGGCAGTGTCCCCAGGGAAGGGACATCCTTGGTCAGCAGCGGTGGCTGGGTAGCGCCAGGGCTCACCAGGACAGGTGTTGGGGACAAGCCCATGCCGGGAGGTGAGTGGGGGTCACTGGTGGGAAGGGAGGAGGGAGGTGGAGGTGCAGCTGTGCCTGTGGGGCTGGAAGCTGTCCCCAAATCCATCGTGCTTCTTGCCAGGCTGGCAGTGTTGGCTGTCCGGAGAGCCGGGGCTGTCTCCAAGGTGGGTGGCACCGAGCTGGGGCTGGAGGTGGCAGAGGGACCGTCTGTGGCGGCCACGGAGCTCATGGTGACAGAGACAGGAGCAGGGGACAGTGGTGCCACAGGGGTGGTGGCATTGTGGCCATCTCCCTCCAGGGGCCTGGAGGATGTTCCATCTCCAGAAGGTCCCGTGGATAAGGGCAGGGAGGGCTGGGCTGGAGCTGGTGTGGGGACATCCCTGGAGTCTGGTTTCACTGGGACACCCCCCCAGAGGAAGGGGGGGTGGATGGGGATGAGGGGTGATTCTGGGGAGTCATCGCCCAGTCCTAGGAGTGAGACAAAGAAATGTTAATAACAGGGCAATCCTTGGGGCAAGCTGGTGTGTTTGGGAGAGCACTAAAGGGCTTGGGAATCGGACTGGAAATCAGTTTGGGTTTTAAAATGATGAGAGCCATCGAAAATACTGCTGTGTACCTAGAGGCGAGGTTTAAACCAGATCAGTTTTCCCCCCAGTTTAGGATACCCTCATCCCCAATCACCCCCTCCATCTTCCCAGCATCTCCTCCTAGCAGCAGGGGAAGAAGGTCCTCCTCACAGCAGCCACTGTGCAGCTGGGAATGATAACACAAGACGCCTCTTTCTCCTCTCCCCCCATTTCCTTGTGCATTCATTCGTCTCCATTTCTTAGCATGAAGATGAGTCATTTCTCCCTCTGTCCCCACCAGCTGCTGGGGTTTTTTCCCCCCTTTCTAGGGCTGAACTCAGCACTGGTCCAGCACTGGCCCCCTCAGTGTGGTTGGGATGAGAGAAGAGTGTGCCAGCACTGCACGACATCGGGAGGCATTTTTACTCCATGTGTTCATTTATTTACACCCCCAGAGCATCCCAAGCCCAGCACTGGGGAGAGCAGGAACTCACTCCAGCTGCAATGAACTAATCATGAGTGGGGAGGACAGAAACATTCAGTGCCTGTGTGTAGAAACAATGGGATCTGGCATGGGTGAGCAGGGACTCGTTAATCCAGACAAAATTTCTTTTTTTGGTTCTGTGGATACCCATGTGAAGGACCCCATTTCCCAAGCAAAGGGGTCTTGGAGGTGGGGCTGAGGCCATGGCTGCTCTTCTCTCCTGATGACACTTGGAGATGCCTCTGAGCTTTCACCCTCCTCAGGCTGAGGACACAAACCATAGGACAGGGAGGAGGAGAGGAATGAAAGCTGAAATCTGGTCTCTAAATAAGCCACCTGGCCACCACAGCAGCAGGGAGGCCTGGACCGAGGATCCTTCACACCAAGATTCAGAATCTATTTGTATTTCAAGAATCCTTGCCCCAACACACCTGGACCTTTCAGATTTCTCCAGCAGGTATCAGCCAGCCTCTGCAGCCCAACAAGCCCAGCAAGCACAGCAGGATCCTCCCAGGGCTGGGAAGTTTGTTACCTCTGCCAGTGTAAATGCTCCCAGTCTCTCTGCAAAGCCACCCTGATGTCCCAAAGTGCTTGGGGTCAGCAGAGCTCCCATGATCTGCCTGAACTTTGGAGGGAAACCAACGAGGAGCTGGGGAAGCTGGCAGTGCTGCTAGGCTGGATGAGTCAGGAATTTTCCGATAATATCTAAGGGGTATAAATTCGGAGGCTGAGCCAGAACTGGAGGCAGGAAAAATCTTTGGCTGCTGGCTGAATACTCCCAGCCAAGGAGGTCACAAGTCACAGGGGCTCTTCCCAGGAGAGTGAGCACAACCAAAGGCACTGCTCAGCTCAGCCCTGCCTCTCCCTAGGAGCAATCCCTGCCTGTGCCCGTGCTATCCCATTCTTCCTCCAAGCCATCAGCTCCACAGGTGATCTGGGACCAGCCACTGCCCTGGGGTCTCACCCAGAGGAGATAACCCCAGGAAATCCCAGCCATGATCCTAGAGGCAATGCAGGCTGCTTCTGAATGGAGTTAGGATTAAGGGACAAAAAGGACTGGACTGAGGGTCCCCTTGGCTGGTGCTCCACGTGTCCCCATCCCTGTCACTGCATCCAGCTCGTGGACAATCTGTCCCATAGATGGGTCATGTCCTCTTACCAATGCATCTGAGAGGGAAAACCAAAACCAAAACAAAAGCCAAGGAGAGCTTTTCTTTGTTTCCCCAACACCGGGTCTGCTGCTGGGAGCAGGAAGCGGAGCAGTGCCCTGGAACAAGGGACAAAACAGGCAGCTACAACACTTCACGGAGGACCACATGACTTGAAAGGCTAAAAAGTCCTCAACCACGGGCTGCCAGAGGGACTGAGGGATGTGTGCTCCCAGAGGATGCCGAGCATAGCTCAGCCCTGGGGAATTTGCTCATCTAATTCGCTTAAGGCAGTTGACCACCCTGCTGGAATCCAGCACAGAGCGAGGCAAGGGACTGCCAGGATGAGGTAATACCTAGGAAAGCAGTAATGGCACACTTCAGAACCCCACAGGAGTTTTGGAAAGTCCTCTTCCTAGATTTTTGTCACTAGGAACACAGAAAACAGCCAGGGAAAGAAGAACCCAAAGATGTGTAATTCAAACATTCTGCTCTTGGGGAATATTAATCCTAATCATGTGCCAGCCTAAGGAATGAGCCTGATGAATTATCTCTCTCTCCTACTGCCACGCTGCTCTCCTGGCTCCTGCAAGCCATGCAGAGGGGCAGGTCTTGCCCTTGCAGGAGTTGGGCCATGCTCATGCTCCTCTTGGGAAAGAGCTGCTTGACCTGGGCTGGCAGCCTCTTCAGAATGCGTTTCCCAGGCACTCCAAAAGCCATTGCAGCAAATCCTAAATTGCTCTGCCAGCTGAAACGCAGCATAAAAGCCACCAGAGAACTTCTCCAGCCTGAGTGAATGACATCAGACCCGAGCAGCCACGCTGCAGCAAACAAACATCCACTGATAAGGCAGAGATAGAGCTTTTAACAAGCTTCACTTCAGAGCTCATCACCTCTGACACAGCCACAGGAGATCCACATGACCTAACCCTGCTCTCTGTCCAAATTAACTAAAGCACCCAAGCCCCAGCTGCAGCCAGGGATGCTCCTCTAGCAGCCAAGGCCAAAGGCATAATGAAAGTTTCCATAACATGGATATTATTTGTTCTGCCTGCCAGCAGCAGATCCTGGCTGTACTCGCACAAGGAATCTCGCCACCTGTTCTGAACAAGAAATACAACAAGGGGAGAAAAACAAGGAGAGCTGCAGGACACACACAGCACACTGTGCTTGTGCAGTCAGCTTGGGTACCACTTTCTGTGCCAGTTTAGCAGCTGGTTTTGGGGCAAACACCCAAAAACCACAAGTAACTAAGACCACACTTAAGCATCACTACTCTTTAAAGCAAAACTGTAGAAAGCTCAGTCTTTAATCACAAGAGGGAGCAAAAAAAGACCTTTTGCTGGTCCTGTGTTATGCTGCTCCTCACCAAATGCTGATGACAGAAGAGCCCTGAGTCCCCTGAGTGTGCCTTGGTTTATAACCAGGTTAAGTGATGCAGAGCAATAAAACAATCTATATTTAAATGTAAGTAAGGATTTCCTGCTCATGACCTCGTTGGCTCAGCTTTCCTTTCTGTGACTGGGGATTCCCATAACTTGTGCTGGTTTTTGGTAGTTCCCCTCCCCCTTGTTAATGCTCAGGTATAATTTTCATTGTATTTCTTTGCTATAAAACCAGCAGCATCTGGCTGTGGATGGCAAAAGCTCTCCTTAAAGTAGCTAGGACTAAGCCAAACTGGTTTTTGCTTTGGGTTCAACGAGTTTTTCCAGCTGTTCAGCCCTGCACTTGCCTCACCTTCCCTGTCACCATACAGTTTGGTATTTGGGGGTGTTCAATTCTCGCTGGCTAGAGGCCCCATCTGCAGAGCACAGGGTTTTGATTGAGCTCTGTACTTGATATGGGGAAAGGGACACAGAGGATGTGGTGCTTGGTTTGGGCCTTTAACTTGGGTCTTTCTTTTCCTGGGGCACTGCTGTGGACTCCTGCCTCATTATCCCAGGAGGAATACGGATGATGGGGTGGTCTGGGAGCAGCTCTGCAGGCTCTAAGCTGTGTCTCACACTCACCAAGGTTTTCATACCATCGCAGAGGGAGCACCCAGCTGGATTAGTGATGGGAAATGGTGACTCCTGGGGCTGTCTCTAGCTTGAGGTGTGCAGCAAAGCTCCAGCACTGCATGTGAATGCTGGTGACCCCCAGTGTTAGCAGCAGCACCCCTGGCTGATGTGCTGCTCCACTCTTCCCTGCTCTATCCCCTCTGTTTTCAGTGCCAGCTGACGATGGTATGAAATCAGTTTTGAGAGGAGGAAGAAACCAAGAGAGAAAACTAGAGGCCAGAAACACCAACAGGTAAAAGACAAAGCTGTTCCCTGCCTGTGTGAAGAAGCCAAGGCCATCAGATCCAATAAATCTGCAGTTGCTCTGATTTACTGGCAAGCCGAGCTGGCTTCCTGCATGATTAGTTTTATTCTGCTGCATGGTCGTTAAGGTGTTTAGGTCTAATTGCTCTGAAGATTTCTGTAGCTAAGAGCAGCAGCTGCACAGCAGAAATCCTTGTGTGCTGTGTCCGTGTGTCCCTCGCCATCCCAGCCCTCTGTCCCAACCATGCAGCTGGCCAGGACACCCCAGGGATGTCCCTCCCTGAGCATGGGGCTGCTGCTGAGCCAGCCCATCGGGATCCACCTCCCTGGATGTACCAGCACCTCTCAGATCTGCGCAGCCTCTTGCAGAAGGGAAGAGCAAAATCCATGTGGCTAAATAAAGGGGGGGCTTTGGGAATCTGGCAAAGGGAGATTGCAAGCCAGGTCCTCCCTGGCTGGGGAGCAGCAGCTGCTCTTCTCCAGGCTGTTTTGTGGGAGGAAGGAGCTGATGGGGAGGCCTGGCTCACTCTTGCACACTCTCCAGACCCTGAGGAATGCTGTTGCAGGCAGACTCCCCTTGAGGAAGCAGGAGGAAAGCTTTACCACCCTGCAGTCTTCACTCTTCCCAGCTGAAAATAGCTTTTAAAATTCACATGGTTCCCTGCATGCTGCATAGTCCCTCCTTCCTTGCCTGTCCAAGTTCTTCTCAGGCACCACCTGCCCCATGATCCAAACCCAGAGGTGAGGATTTTGGTGGCACAACAAACCCACCCTCCACGCAAAGGAAGTGTGGTGTTACCCCCCCCCAAAGCTAAGTGTTGCTTAATTATTCAAAACATGAAGCCCATGATCCTGATGCTGCAACGAAATTATAGCAGGAAAGGAGGTGAAGAGGAATTTTTAAGTGGATTTTTCCTCCTGAGAGTGAAAAAACACCCTCTGGCTAGTGGTCAGCCTGTATAGCCAGAGGTATCTTCTGAGGACCTGGGGTGGAAAGCAGTAGCTCTTTCTAAAATGAATGTTTAAATAAAAAAAATACATGAAGTATTTCAAGTTATATTCTCGAAACATGCAAACAGGTGTTATACTGTGCTGATTTCCCTGGGGAAGGGGGATAAGGGATCCCATGGGAGGAGATGCTCTTTGTTGTCTCCTTGGGCTGGGAGCTGGCAGATGGACCTGCCTGCCTGGGACACCTCACAATACTTTTTCCCAGGCACATATCTTGGATATGGCTCTGGAGCCAGCCAGGAGTTTTGCAAGAAGCAGCTCTGCTCAGGTGACAACTCCCCAGTTCCATAATTTTCCTGGCTGGCTGCTAATTAGTGCTTCTAGGTGAAGCTTCCAACATGCATCAGCCCCATTCCAGCCCCTCCCAGGGGGAGAAGCAGCTGGGTTTGGCAGAGAAATTTTAGAGCATCCTCTGGTATTAGAGGCTGATTGCTCATCTGGGCTGGGAGAGGGGATGATTATCCAACTCCCCTGTCCTTCAGCTCATGGGGGAGCAGAGTGCTTAAAGGTTTGCCTCCTCAATGGCAGCTTAAAACAGCCCATGAGGCTCTGAGGGCCCAAAAAGCAGCTCTTCCACCCCAGAGTCTCCGTGAAGAAGCACTCAAAACCTTAAAAGCCGAGAGCTGCTTCTAAAAGGTACTTAAAAATGTCTCAGCTGGGGCACAGGGGGGAATTGCTGAAGGGGAAAGTGGGCTCGGGGCTGGCCACCATGTCAGGAAAGCAAAGCAGGTTTCAATTTACATCCAGAGTAAGGAGTAATAACAGGATAAAAACTTCCTTGTGCGAGACGCTGTTATTTCATTACGTGGCCAGGCAAAGCCTGGACTTATTTTACTCCTGGCCAGTGACGTCCTCACTGTCATTTAGTCCTGAAGAATGAGCTTGAAGCATATTCAAATCGTGCTTTGTGTTTCCTCCCATGTGATATACATAGATACAGATACAGGCATAGATATAGATATAGATATAGATGTAGATATCAGTTTATATATGTATGTATGTATGTATGTATACACAGTTATGTTTGGGGCTTTTTTTAGGAATTATTTCAATGGGGACAAAAATGTTGTAGAAAGCATCTGAAAGATGGTCTAGGGTCGTTTGGGAGCAGCTTGAGAGCCATGGGACCGCAGTCCAGGGAAATCTTTTCTGGTTTTTCTGCCAAGCCTGGCTGGCGTTGGTGCTTTAGAGAGGGATGGTCGTGGGAACAGCTCTGGGTTTGGCCCAGGCGCTGGGAAAAACCCGCCTCCCAGCCCCAAAGGTTGACTCCCAGCAGAGACTGACTGCTTTAGGGGCAAATTTGGGCCAGGCAGGAGAAGAAAAAGCATCCCCAGCATCCCTGTGGAGCAAAATGCTCGTCCCCATCCCTCCCAAATGCTTTTTGCTCGGAAAGCACAGATCGGGAGCTCGCTGGCAAATTCCCCTTCGGGGTCTTGCAGCCGCGACCTGGCCAGCTGGGCAGGTCTGGGGACGTGGTGCTGGCTGCGGGCTGTGACAGGGAGCTCAGCCCTGGCCCAGCCTCGTCCCTTCGCGCTGCTCTGCCGGCAGCAATGTGACAATGACAGCCCAGCCGATGGATTTCTCCTCGCGCGCGTCCCCGGTTATGCAAGTGTGTTTTCCATGTTTCCGAGCGAGCAGCTCCTCGTGTTTATTAAAAGCCCAGCCTGGGCGGGTGGAGGGGTGACCCGCGCCCGCTGTCGCATCAGCCGGGGACAGAACTGTCGCCGCTGGCTGTCTCGGTGGGAGGAGATGGCAGACCGGCTGTTTCTGTGGGATGGGGAGGCTGGTGCCACCGGGGGGAGATGCCTGCAGCTGGGGGGGGAAGCGTCAGGGGCTGGAGGCGTGAGAGCCTCCGCTCAAGGCCAGGCAGAGCCATAAAAGCTCCTTGGAAGCAGTGACCGCGGAGCGAAGGGGGATGCGGGGCTGGGAGTGAGTCCAGCCCGGGCATGGGGTGACCGTGAGGAGACTCTGGTGGTCCCATCAAGTTGTCCTCCTTCAAGGCAGTCGGGGACTCTGCTGGGGACTCCTCTGAGGGGCAAGCGGTGAGGGAAAGAAGGGCGAAACACCTCTCGCCGGACCGCACCGGTGTCATTGGCGGTGACCCCCGTCACGGAGGGGGTGTGAGTGGGACCCGTGGTGGGGGCTTGCTGTGCGAAGCCCTTCTCCGGGAAGGAGCCGGGCTGTCCCCGCCAAACCCGGGGCTGCCTCCTTCCCCGTCCCCACCGCATCGCTCCCATCCCGACACCGGGGGGTCCCCGGCGTGTCCCCCCTGCCCATCCCGGTGCGGCGGAGGGCGCTTACCTGCCGGGAGGAGGAGGAGGGCGAGCAAGAGGAGGCGGCAGCAGCAGCCCATGGTGCCGGCGGCGCTGGCNCCGTCGGGGATACGGGACCGGCACTGTCGGGGGTGCGGGACCGGCACTGTCAGGGGCGGGGGATTCGGGGCAGCAGGCACACCGTGCTGGGGGTGGGCACTGGGATGGGATGGTGGAACCAGTCCGCCCGCCCTGGCATGAGGCACTGGGCACTCAGCACTGCACTGCGTGGTGGGACCAGTCATCCTGTCCTGGGATGAGACACTGGGACTGGATGCCGAGCGGGCATCACACACTGAGGACCAGTCATGGGATGCTCTTGTGAGCCGGTGACAGCCATTTGGGGCGCTCTGTGTCACTGCCACTTGTCCCTCTTTATCTTCAGGGCCATGCCAGCTCCTGCCTGAATATAATGGCGATGTCCTGGCACAGGTTGTCCAGAGAAGCTGTGGCTGCCCCGTCCCTGGAAGTGTTCAAGGACAGGTTGGAGAAGGCTCGGAGTAACCTGGGCTAGTGGAAGGTGTCCTTGCCCATGGCAGCAGGGTTGGAAGAAGAAGAGCTTTAGGGTCCCTTCCAATAAAAGCTGTTCTGTGATTCCATGATTCTGGAGCTCCTGGGGATCCCTTTGCCTGCTGCATAGAGGGGATCTGGTGCCTGTGGTGAGGGACAACACAATTATATTAATTAAGGGGAGCCAGACCAGAGCAAGGCAGTCAGGGCCTTTCCAAAGCACAAACAGCTCCCAAAATGCAGCTCCCAGTGCCCAAAGGACCCAGCCAGGAGACACCTGTAGCACAGCAGGAGGTGCAAGGACCATTTTTTTACCTCTTTCCCTCTGGAAAGAGCTGTGCTGGGGGTGAAATATTTTCAGGCTGAACTCATCCTCTCCAGGCTTTTACACGCTCACTATGGAAAAGGATTTATGGAGCCCAGGCTGTGGCCGAGCTATCTTTAACTGGGGTTACTCAGCCCTCTATTCTGTTGTATTGTGTGGCGTTTTCTCAGGATGGATCCTGGCTCTGGGCCTAAAACAGCAGGACACAAAATCCAAATCAGCTGGCATTCCTGAGGCAGGCGGGTGTCGGGTGATATCAGTATCCCAGCTCTCCTTGAAACCTTTCCTTCGCTTGGGAGGAGGGAAAACAATGCCGTTGTTGCTGCGGGAGCTTGGTGCCGTGGGAACAGCGTGATAATCTCCCTGCTTCTCCTCTCGCATCCTTTTTGGTGGTGCTGGTGTGCTGTGCTTCCATGGGCAGGGGTTTTTGGAGCGGAGCCTGGCACAGCCGCTGCTCCTCGCCGTGCCCGAGCCGCGTGTCGGGGTGCCAAGGGCTGGGATGTGGAAAGCCGGGAACATCCCTGAGGGCCACCAGCCTTGGGTTCCAGCTGCCACCTCCTGGTCACCTGTGTCTGGTCCTCAGCAGAGCAGGGGACATGGCCGGGGAGAGATCCTTTTTTAGGGATGACTTCTGCCAACCCTTTGTTATTGCTGCTGGAGATTGGAAACCATTGCCTCTGGTGACATCTGCCCCGAGGCTCCGGCTCTTTCACAATCTCTTTAAAATGCTTTTCCCCACCAGTTTAATCCAGATATGAAGGATGCTGGAGGGGAACTTTTCTTTTGGTGAGCATGAGGATTTTTTTTTGCCTGCTCCCTGCCTTTGCCCACCCCACCGGGATGAACCATGCTCCTCATGGGTGGCCCTGTGCCACATCCAGGTGCCAGCTGCCAGTTTTGCTGGTCTTGCCCAAGCCCCCAGCAGAGGTTTTGCACCATTCTTGTGGTCTACCACACTTTGCCTGTTTTTGGGGGGCCTTTGGCAGGGAGCCGGGGTGGCCGTGAGCCGAGGGGCCGACGGTACCAGTGTGCTGGAGCTTGCAGCAGGAATTTTTGGCTGGCCAGAGCTAAGGGAGCTTGCTCACCCCCTGGCCAGCGGCCAAATGGCATGACTGGGTGGCTGCCAGCACTTGCATTAATAGTTGCCAGCTTGCGGTTTGAGGTCACCCGTTCTTTCCAGTCTTTCATTTCCACCTTAATTCGCGGCTGTCACGACGCGGGGCCGGGAGCGGCTCCACCGCCCCTCCCTGCCTGCGCCCCTCTCCGCCGGCAGAACCTCTGGTGCTCTGCTCGGGGCCAGGACAGCGCCAGCCCATGGCAAAGCATCCCTGCTGAACAACCCCAGACGGCAGGAGGGGACGTGGCGGCATCCGGGGGATACCTTCACCCCTGTGGGTCTCTTCTGTTTCTCAAGATGTCACTCAGGGGACCAGGAACATCCTCCCAACACACCTGGAGGCAAAACGTGCAGACGGCTTGTGCGAAGGCAGAGCCCCTCGCAGAATAATTTGGAGCTGCCGTCATCCCCCGCCAAGGCCCTTGGGAGGGTGTTTTATAGACGCTCGCTAGGAATAAATCTACTTTTTCACAACAGCTGGCCAGGGATAAATGCTTTGGGGAGGTGTGGCGGGACTTGGGCGCACGCCCTCTGTCCCTCCGCAGAGTGGATCCCCGGAGCCCCGCTTGGAACCCGTCATGGCAGGATGGGGGATTCCTCTCGCTGCCCAAATCCCCAGGAATCTGGGCATCTCCTTGGCGCCTCCTGGCAGGACGACGCTGGTGCGAGGCGGGACACGAGTGGGTGGGACACACGGGAGGGGACACACCGCGGGGGCACCGCCACACCGCCAAGGGATGGCTCCGGCGGGGTGGGAGCCGCGCAGCTGGAGGAGGAGGAGGTGNGCCACCTGCCCGGGCCCGGGATACCCAGGGGCAGGCAGCGTGTTCCTCCCTGTCCCGGCCCGGTGTCACCCGCTTCCCGCCCCTGCACGGTGCTCCGCGTCCCTGCACGGTGTCACCTCCGCTGTCCCAGTCCGGTGCCACCCCCTGTCCCGGCACCGTCCTCTCTCTCGTCCCGTTGCTTCCCGGTCCCAAGCTGATGATCCTGCACCTGCCTCCCGGTCCTATCCCGGTGCTTCCCCCTGCCTGTGCTGGTGCTCTCCCATCCCATCCTGCTGCTCCCCTGGTCCCATTCTGCTGAACCCTTGTATTCCCCCCTCTTACACCCCATCCTGATGTTGGCCCTGTCCCATCCCAATGTTCATCCTGGTGTTTCTGCAGTCACATCCCAGTGACTCCCTGTGCCCCCAGGACAATCCCATCCCAGCCCTTCCTCCATGCTCAGCCTGGTGTTTACGCAGTCCTGTCCCAAGGCTCCCCCGTGTGTCCCCAGGTCCCATCCTGGAACTCCCCACAATCCCAATCCAGTGCTCCCCTCGCCTCTGAACCCCTCAATCGCTTGGGGCCAGCATGGGGGCCAGCATGTCCTGGCTGGATCCTGGAGCAGGACTGGGATGCTTTTACCACCTGTTGATGGGACACTGCTCCTGGGTGCCTGAGTACCCACAGCCATCCTTGGCGGCGCCAGGAATGTGGGATGCCGGGGGCAGGGGGGCAGTACCTATTCAGCGAGTGTGTGAGCATTCCCATGTTAGTTCCTCCGTTTTTTGGGAAGCAGGAAGCTGCAGACAGGTGTCTGCTCATGGCTGCCAGGAAATAACCACACAGGCTGGACTGCTGACACCCTCCCTGGCAGAGAGTGCCTGCACTGGGATTTCAGGGGAGCTTTTCTCTCTGCAGGGAGCAGTTTGGGTTTGGCCCTTTGGCAGGGCTGGTGACAGCACTTGGCAAAACCTGCCAAACCTGTGCTGGCCGGAGGAAAACAAGGGCAGCAGACCTGTTTTGGTGCCGGTGTGTCCCCTGAGACCACGGCAAGGTCCTGGGTGGTTGCTCCCCTACAATTTGGGCTTTCCTGGGAGAGCATGGGGGTGTTGACAGCAAAATAGTTCAGTGTTTGGGATACTTTCCTGGGTTATCTCTGGCTTCTCGGGGAAGGATGCAGCCCTAGATGGTGGAGCCAGTGCATCAGAGAGATGAGGATGTTCGCACCTGCAGCTTCTGGGTGCCGCGATCAGGCTGTGGGTGGGCACAGCCCCCCTCCCTCTGGAGCTGGCACTGCCACCAGGGCGGTCCTGCCGAGGGACTGCCAGCCCGCAGGATGCCAGAGCTCCGCATCTGGTTGCAATAAGGGCGGGGAGCTCAGCTTGGTGGGGATCTTTCCATGCCGAGCTGTGAACTCGGTCACCGGGAGTGAAGTCAGCCTCCCTCCCTGTCCCGCCGCGTGCCCACGCCGCCCACAGCTGGATCCCGGGGTGCAGCCGCCCCATGGCTCATCTCTGGCTCCTGCCAGGCAGCTCCCACCCTGCGGCTGGCGCGGGTGGGGCGGGGGGCTCCCTTTCCTCCCCGCAGGGCTCTCTTGGAGCGCTGTCACCCGCAGCACGTCATTAGCGCGGTGGTGGCTATATATAGCCAGGAGGGACGTGTGTGCTGGGAATGTCCCTGCTCTGGGATGGGGGGGGACCGGAGGCTTGGCTGGGCAGCTCCCGCCGCTGTTTCCAAGGTGCCGAAGGGCCGGAGGAGGAAACAGGTAGCAGGAGACGAGGCTGCCAGGGTTTGGCTGCGCAAACTTTCCATTCTTCGGGAAGAGCACCCACTCGGGATGGGGAGCCACCCAGCACCCTGCCCCGTCAGGCAGGACCTGTCCCCGCTCCCTGGGTGCCACCACGGCGGGTGAATCCCTGGGGAGGGCCGGGCGGGGAGCGGGGCCGTGCTGAGTCAGTGTTGGTATGCCAGGGATCCGGTTACCGCCGCTCTGACGGGCCGGCCTCCGCCACCTCTCGGTTTCGCCCCGTGAGCCACGGTGAGAGCGTGGTGGCCGCTTTCCCGGCCCAGGCTGTGCGGGGCTCCAGGGAGACCTCAGAGCACCTTGCAGTGCCTAAAGGGGCTCCAATGGAACCGCGGAGGGACTTGTCACTAGGGCACGGAGTGACAGGACAAAGGGGAACGGCTTCATACTGACAAAGGGCAGGTTTAGATTAGATATTGGGAAGGAATTCTTCCCTGTGAGGGTGGGGAGGCCGTGGCACAGGTTGCCCAGAGAAGCTGTGGCTGCCCCATCCCTGGAAGTGTCCAAGGCCAAGCTGGACATGGCTTGGAGCAGTGTGGGATAGTGGAAGGCGTCCCTGCCCATGGCAGCAGGGCTGGAACAGGATGAACTTTACAGTCCCTTCCAGCCCAAACCAATCAGTGATTCCATGATTCTGAATCTCTCTGGAGATCCCTCCCTGCATCCTCCCCGGGCAGAGGAGCAGCTGGCTGGGCTGTGTGGTCCAAACCCCACCACTCTGGCTCCCAGACCTCCGTGCTGGGGCGTGGGTGGGTGGAAGCAGCAGGCGGGGACCTTCCCTTTTTTCCCTTCTGCCGGCCCTGGGGAAAAGCTGATGCTGCCGGTGGAGGGGGGCCGCGGGCGCAGCTGCAGAGCCCATTGCCAGCGCCCTCCCTGTCGCGCTGGGGGGTTCTGGGGGGGTGCTGGGGGTCCCCCTCTGAGCTGCCTCCGCTCCCTTCCAGGCTTGGCGTTCTTCAGCTGCGTGGGCGCCGACACCAATGTCACGGCCGGGCACGGCACGGAGGGGCTGAGCTGCGGCACAGCCAAGGGATGCACAGGTAAGGGGGTGCTGTGGGGGAGCGGGGGAGCAGGCCAGGAGGAGCGGGTGTTTTGTCTGGCGTAGCCGTGTGGCATCCCTGGGCTGGGAAGCCAAGGACACCCATGCTGGCAGCTGGTGGCAGCCGGCCAGGCTCGGAGCTGCTGCGGGGATGCTGCTGCTTCTGGGACAGAACCGTCACCCCTCTGAGGGGATCTTCGTTCTTGGCACCCCCAGGGAACGGGACGCAGCTGAGGCGGCAGAGCCACTTCTCGCGGTGCCCGGAGGAGTACCAGCACTACTGTGTCAAAGGGAGGTGTCGCTTCCTCGTGGCCGAGCAGGCACCGGCTTGTGTGTAAGTCACCCCCGGTGGGGACACGGCGGGATGCTGTGCGCGTCCTCCCCGCGAGAGCAGCAGGAGGGGGGCACGGGCACCATGGCAGCTTTTGGGACCGCCCTGTGCCTCTCCTGTGCCGCGGGGCAGGTGCGAGCGAGGCTACACCGGGGCTCGCTGCGAGAGGGTGGATCTGTTCTACCTGCGAGGGGACCAGGGCCAGATCGTCATCATCTCCCTGATCGTCGGCATCGTCACCCTCATCATCCTCATCGTCGGCATCTGCCTCTGCAGTCAGTACGTGGGCGGGAAGGAAAGGGGAAGGGAGGAGGAGCAAATCCAATCCTGCCCAGCTCCCCTGGCTCCAGACAGGTCGAGCTGGGGCTGCCCCAGTGGGACATGGTCCTGCAGGTGTTGGGAGGTGCCTGGGACACTCCTTTGGGGCTGGAAACCAGATGTGATCCTATATGGATATTCTGCAGGGTAAAAGCCGAGGTAGACGGAGGGGCATCACTGCCATGTCCCCTTCTGCCTCTTTGTTGTTGTTGTTGGGGTTTTTTTTTGTTTGGTTGATTTTGTTGGCTTTTTTAAACGATTTTTTCCCCCATCAAGCCACTGTCGGAGGCAGCGCAGGAAGAGAAAGGCAGAAGAGATGGAGACGTTAAACAAGGATTCAGCTTCCAGAAGTGAAGATGTGCGGGAAACGGGCATCGCGTGAAGGTGCAGGGGAGCGGGGGGGCGAGACCGAGCCGGTGTGACCGGAGCCCCGCACTGGGGGCGGACGGAGGCCGACGGGCTCCGCTCTCTCCGCAGGAGCTCCCGGTACCTGCGGGCGGGTCCCGGACGGCAGCAGCGGCTGGCTCCATGGGCGAGGGCTAAAACGTGCGGCGGTTTGAATAAAGGGTGACGGAAAGGTGTCCCGGTGTCGCCGGTGTCCTTGCGGGCGCGGGGGCTGCGCTGCCGAACCGCGGCCGCCAGACGGCGACACTGCGCTGCGAGGGGTGCTGCAATACCCGCGATGGCCACGCGAGGGCGACACAACCCCGTCCCGATCTCGGGGGGGCGGACGCTCCCGGGGCCGCTCCCGGTGCCGGCTCCAAGGGGCTCTGCCGGGCTCGGGGCTCCGGGCGGCCTGGGGACTGTGCTGCAGCTGCTCCCATTGCCGCCGCCGCGTCTCCCCGCAGAGACCAAACCAAGCTCAGTGTTCCCGGGCGTCCTCCCTGTTCCCGACAGCCGGCGGGACAGAGCCGGGGGTGCCTCGGTGTCGCGGCGGGCAAAACTGGTAGAAAACAGATGAGAACCGGGGCAGAACCGGGTGAACAGGGGCTGTTGGGTCCCGTCTCCCCTCGCTGCCGGCTGGCCGGGGCTGCGGTCCGGACCCTGCCCGGGCAGCAGCCGGTGATGGTTTGTTCCCTCCCGTCGGTGCGGGATCCTCTGGGGTTCCCCGTGGCTCTGACAGTGGGGTTAGGCACTGACCCTCTGCGGGGGCAGCAGCAGCATCCCGGGATGCGGCCGGGTGTCGCTGGTGTCTCCCACGCTGAACCGCGGGAGACGGGGACGCGGTGGAGCCGCGGGTCCCCGGCAGCTCCCAGTTCCCAATTCCCAGCACCGGCCCGGCTCCCGCTCGAACCGTGGCCTGGTGACCGGCCCTGGGGGCTCTGCACACCGCGTCTCCCAGCCTGTACTGGGCAGACTGGGAGCAGGCGCGGCTGGAGTCTCCCGGTGGATCCAGGGACCGCTCTTGCCCCCGGGCTCCGTTCTCCCGGCACGGGCACCGGCGGGTTCCTCTGCCCGAGCAGGACAGACCCCTCCAGCCTGGCACTGGCTTTGCCAGAGGCAGGATGCGCTCCAGCTGGTGAGTGTGGGAGCAGCTGCTGGGGACACTGGTTGGCACACTGAGTTCCAGCCCTTTGTTCCTGGCCGGGGTCATCCTCACGGATGTCTGGGAGCTGGAGCTGGCAGCGTCAGGTGCTGCCATAGGGGCTTGGGGTGGCTCTGGGGCTGTGTGAAGCCCTGCTGTGACTGAAAACCTGCTTTTAAAACTCAGACCGTGCCGTGGTGAGAGCAGAGGCCACCCCAGGGATCTGCGTCAGCTTCTGCAGCCCTGGGACAGTGATTCCAGTTGGACACGGGGGGGGGCGATGGCCACCCCGGCAGTGCCAATCCCTCGGGAGGTGCTGGTGCCCAAGCGATGCCACGTGGCTGTGGAAGGCTCATCCCACTGCCCGGGCAAGGAGCACGGCCCTGAGGTGCCTAGAGACAGTTTTTTGAGTGTCAAAACCACTTCACCAGGGTCCAGGATAGGGAAATGGATTCTAGATTCCATGCAGCTGCTGGAAGCCCTGGTGTGAGCTGAGTGGCACCAGCAGCACCTGTGAACTGATTTCCCCCACTATAAATGGCTGTTTAGCCCCAGGCTGTGCTGGGCCTGCCTGCGGGGAGTGAAGCCAAGAGAAAAATGTTTGATGTTCCCCTTGGGAATGTGCTGTACACAGTCTGGGAGATAAATAAAGTGAAAAGGAGGTACGAGCCTTTTTCCTGTCTGGTTTTTTTTGGTTGGTTGAAGTTGATGGCTGGGTTGTTGCCAGCCAAAAAGGGCTGGGAAAAGCAGGCACTGGGAATTCAGCAGCCTTGCAGGTTTCAGGGGTGGATAAAACAAATACTTTCAGACTTTTTATAGTGCTTCATGGAGCACTGGCCAGGTAAACGTTGGAGCTGTTTTATTTGGTGCTGGGTTTTTTTCAGTGCCTCTCATTGTAATTCTCATCGGGCTTTCCCCATGGCAGCCCTACATTCCCTGGTTGTAAAGAAGTGATGCTTCCCTGGATGCCACCCTGGAATTCCTGCATTGTCACTGAATTCCTGCTTTAACCTGTTGAGTTCCTAGGTCGTGTTGTGCTGAGCAACAAGGCTGGGGACTTAAAAAAACCCGCACAACTCAGTCAGGAACTTTGCTGCTTCCTTTACATGTTTGGGAATGGATTAGAGAAGTGGTGGGATGAAAAGGCAGGAGGTGAATCCGCCTTGTGGGTGTCATGGTGCTGAGGGCAGGAGGAATGAGAGCTGGAAAAGAAAATTATTATCAAAACCTAAATAAAAATCCCTGGTGCAACAGAGTGGAAAAGCCAACCGGTTTATGCCCAGGCTGGCAAGGACAGGATGAAATCCCTGGGGAGGTGATGCTGGCTGTCGTCAGGCAGGAGCAGCCTGAACTTTCCAAGGAATCTGATTTGTGTTGTTTTGAACAGCACTTCAGTGTTTTTGGGTGGCTTTCCCCCCCATAAGCAGTGGTGGTGTCACCCAGCAGAGATGTCCTTGGCTGGCTTAACGGCATTTCCCCAGTTTTCCTTAAAATCTCAGAAGGCCACTGGAATTGTCAGGCCTTACCCTGTGCATCTAGAATGGGAAGGATGAAAACCTGAGTACAGGAATGAGGTGTGGGTCACTCACCCCAACAGAACAAGCTGAAACCCGACTTATTAATTGGAAAAAAATTAGAAATAGATAGAAAAACTAGAAATAAATGTTTTGGAAAATAAGTGCCAAAGGCAGGCTGTAACATGAGGGAGGTGGGTGGGTCCAGTGCCTTGGCATCAGTGGCTTTGCTGCTCCAGTGCAGCAGGTCCAGTCCCAGGTCAATGGGATCCTTGGGGTAAAAAACAAACTAACTAAAACCAAATTGTCCTTTCCGTCTAGTTCTGTACCCCAAAATAAGAGGGGGTCTGGGAGGACATGGACAGGGACCATGCCAGCCAAATCCATCCTGTTTCTCATACTACAGGGAAAGTCAGCAGTGATCCAGGGGCTGTCAATGTTCCCCAGGAAAAGGATGAGCTGGCCTGAACAGGGAGTTCTTGGTTTGGGCTCTGTTTTATCGCTCTGGTTCATCTCTGTGCAACCAGGTGTCCTTATCTGCTTCCCTTGCTGTACTTGTCGTGCACAGAGCTTCCACATTTTCGCTCAGGGAGTTTTCCTGTTGTTTTCTGGGCTGGGTTTGCCATCCTCCTGCATCCCAGCCAGGGGCTTCTTTGCCTGCAGCACCCCCAAACCCCACCCGTGCTGACCTGGGCAGGTGGGGAGGCTGCAGGGGGGCTGGGAGTGCCCAGGGTCCCCTCGCAGGTGATGGGCTGTTGATTCCAGATAGCTGAATACCCCAATACCCCCAGACTGCTGTCTTTGGCGGCATTTGATGAGTGTTTTCCCTGGTTTTGCTCGGTTTTTTAGAGCTTTAGCTCCCAGGATCAGGGCTGGGAGCTCTCCCTGCCTCTGGAGGCTCAGCTTTCCCACCCTCCCCACGGCCCCCAGGGTGCACAAAGCCTTCTCAGCAGCAGCGAGGGGACTTATATCGTCTTTATTTTGTCTGCAGGGTTACAAGGGAGGCAGGGAGCTGTGGGCTCGGTGACACCTTCCATTTGCCGGACGTCCTCCAGCCCAGCTCCCTGCTGCTCCTGTTTCCGATGTCCCCCATTCCCGCGTGTTCACAGAGCTCAGCCTCCTGATCCCGCTCCATCCGTGCGCGCCTGGAGGAGCGATCCCTGCTGCCGGCTCCGGGCAGGATTATCCCAGCAGGCAGGACTCCTCATTGCACACTTCTCCCAGGTCCGAGCTCACCTGGGAAAGGAGGGAAGAGCCTAGGGGCAGCCCCGGAGCGGGTCTGGCCCCGCAGGGGGCAGGAAGGAATGTGGCGGTACCTTGGCAGCGCAGAGGAGCGGGGGAGCGTCCGGGAGGCAGCAGGTGGAGGCGAAGGACACTCGCTGCTCCAGGAGCTGCTCCAGCTGAGCCGGGCTGGCCTCGGGCTCCGCCTGTGCCAGGGTTTCCCGCAGCCTGCGGCGTGGGGAGCGCGGTTACAGCGGGATCCGCGGCATTCCGGACCCACGCGGACTTTGGGCAGGCGGGATGCACGCGCGGATGGCTCCGTTTGGCACCCTCAACATCTTGGACGAATTCTGCTTGCACCCAGTGATCCAGGTGGGGTTTTTTTTTGTGGGGGGAAGGCGAAGGCTTACCTCTTCTTGAACTCGAGGAAAGGCAGCTTGTGGTACTGCCCGCAGAGCTGGTTGGCTTTTTCCAGGAAGGGGAATACCTCTGCTTCTATCCGCTTGCGCTGGGAACAGAGGCTGGGAGTTAGCAGGCTGGGAAAAACCTCTGCGGGGATTCGGGATGAGGGGGAACAGGGTGAGCCCCCAGAGCCCCCACACCACCCACCTTGCCGTCCAAGCAGGCAGAGGGGTCCTTGGTGGAGCAGCATTCCCCCCGAAGTTTCCCGGAGAAGTCATAGAGCTTGGCCAGGACGGCATCAGGGAGGAAGGGGTGCCTCCGTGCCAGCTCAAACAGGTACCTGGAGCAGGAAATGAGCCGTCACAGGAGTTTTCATTATGGGTGCTGCTCAGAACGGGATGGGGGCAGCTTTTGGCATCTTTGTGCAGCCCCTGGGCCTGCCTGGTGGCACAAATTCCCCTGAGGGAATTGAGGGTATTCCCCTGGTTATCCCCATAATAACCTAAGCATGGAACAGGGTCGGGAACCGGTTGGACTCGATGATCTTAGGGGTCTTTTCAACTTAAATGGTTCTTATTCCATGACTGCACCCTGGCTGCTGTGGTGCCCACTCACTTGGTGGCGTGGAGAGCCCCCTCCTTGCCACACAGCTCCTTGTTGGTCGGCTCAGAGGCATCTGGCAGCTTGGGAGCCGGGGCTGGGAGCATGGCCAGGATGCAGAAATGGTTTTCCATCAGGTTTTTCCCCGTGCAGCAGTCGGCGAAGCGCCCGTCCCGGCCCGACAGCGCGGTGCAGACTTTGGTCGTGTGCTCCAGCAGCTGCAGAGATGTAGGAGCAAGGGATGTGCGGGTCCCCTCAGCTCCCTGAGCTCCTGCTGGGACTCAGGAGCTGGTTTGGGGTGGGCTCCAGCCTCCTCTACCTTCTTGTGCATGCAGTCCTCGGCCATGGAGTCACAGCACTGGGAAGACACCTCGGCAGCATCTTCAGCCAGGGGGAGAAGATCCTCGTAGGAAGCAGTGGGAACCTTCTGAGCCAGGGAGGTCAGGTAGCTGGGGAGCACAGGGTGTGTGGGGCTCAGGGAGCTTGGATCCCCCGTCCCAGGAAACAGCAGGGGTGTGGGAGGGAGGGAATGGGGAGCGCAGGGCGTGCTCTGCACTTGTGCTGTGCATGCAGCAGCACCAGGGATTTACAGCAGAATTACAGCTTATATTTCTGAATGCTGCCTGCCAACAGGATTTGCAGCAAGAGAGAGGAACTCTCTCCCAGCCCAGCCCCTGTTCCAGGATGGAGAGGCCGTTCCCCCCCGTACCTGAAGCTGACTTTGTCCTTCCCATATGCTGAGAAGCGGGAGCAAATGCGGTTTGACGTCAGGGTGAGTAGGGAGAGGGTTTTCCTCTCCAATTTCTGCCACAAAAAGAGAATGGAAATGTCCTCCTCTTCCCAGGGCCATTAGCACAGGGCTTGTCTGGCTCCCCAGGAACTGAGGATGGGGGCCAGCCCAGCACTCCAAAGGGTCTCACCTCCTTCAGGAAGCAGTGAGTGGGTGAAGAGGAGATGCAGCAGGTGGAGACCATGGAGAGGAAGGTCCTGGTGGAGCCCAGGAGCACAGGCAGGGGAGCCTGGCTGTAGCTGCTGGCATACTCATAAAGAAACCTGCGGCAGAGATGGGATAAGGAGACCCTTGGGATCAGGGGATCTGGAGCATGAGTGGGGTTTGGAGGTGTTAGGGCCATCCAGGGATGGGAGCCCTCTCTGGGTACCACCTCGAGCTGTCAGCTCAGGGCACTGGCCGGTGGCAGCACCCACCTGGGCTCAGCGGGATTCTCTCCCCACCCTGGCTCACCTATCAGCGAATTCCCGGGGGTCCTGCCGGAAGGCCTGGCAGAGCTCCTTGTCGGAGGGTTGGAGGTATCGGGGCAGCGGCTGCGGCGGGTGCCGCAGGGCAGCCAGGCACAGCTTCCGCTCCAGCCCCTGGTGGGCACAGCACTCGGCCGTGCCGGGATGCGCCGGGAAGGGCGAGTCTGCTCTGCAGGATTTCACCGACAGCGCCGTGGACTGCAGGAGAGAGAAGAGGTTATGGCCATCCCACCCCATCCTATCCCAGCTCCGGTTTGGGGTCCATTATCCATCTCCGGTCAGTCTCACCCCAGCATCGTAGCAGGAGGGGTCAGCCCCGTCGGTGCAGCACGTCTCGGCCAGGGAGACGATGTCCCGGACGAGGTGGCTGATCTCCTCGAAGGTGCCGTTGGAATATTTCCGGCTGTTGGCAATGATGGTCCTGGGAGCAGGGAGCAAGGACAGGGAGAGCCAGGTGAGCCTTTATCTTTGATCAGAACTCATGTTACAGCACTGTTCTGCCTAAATGGGTTTTACAGTGCTGGCTGTGGTACTGTGAGAAGTAACAGCATATTCCTTGGAAAACAGCCAGGAAAGAACTGGAACAGCTTCCAGGCTGGGGGCTGCCACTTACAGGGGACTATGTGTCAGCTCTGCTAGAATTCTTAATTATTTAGGTAACTTAATTGGTTTTGAGGAATTCAACAGTGAATCAAACTTTTCTCCTGCTAAAAGCAATCAGAGTCCAGGGGTTGAATTGCATCTCCCCTTTTTGATTAATTGAATCCATCATCCATTTTCCAAGATTTCTATTTACTGTTTTCTGTTCTTGGCTCAGGTGTCAAGCATCCTGAGAGGGCACCAGCAGCAGGAGATACCTACAGGGTTCGGAAGTTCTCCTTTCCCAGCATCCCGTACTCCTTGCAGACTTTGTCCCGGACATAAGCTTTCCCTGAAAGTGCAGGAGAAGGAGGAATTGTGAGTAGGGAACAAGGAATGCTCTGCCACCAGAGAACACGCTGCTCTATTCACTTGAGGTTTGTTCATTTTTTCACTCCATTGCTTCTTTTTCCGAGTAAGATTTGGTGGTTCCTGGGGAGATGTTGGCACAGCTGGTCTGGGAGAAGCATCCCTGGTATCCAGGCTGCTGCTCCATCTCTGCAGCCAGGGAAAGGGGCAGGGAGAAAACCCTCTCTGGAGCAGGGAGAGCTACAGGTAAATCATGGGGCAGTTTTTGAGTATGGAATATATGGGGTTGGTTTTTGTGACAGGGCTTGGAAACCATGAGGACTGGGAGCTCTGGGGCCAGGTCCATGGAGCAGCCAGCAGTGGAAACATTCCCAGCAATGCTGTCACCCCTGGAAAAACGCAATCGATTTGTGTTACAGACTCTGTGGGGTCAGACTTCGGCACCAGGAGGGTAAACACTGATACCGGGGGTGTTTCCTGGGATTACATTGTGGGGCAGGGTCACCTCCACAACACCCAGTGGTTTGGGCTGTGTCCCTGAGGGTCACATCTCTCTGGTGGGAATGGAAGAGTAGGGTGAAGGCAGAGGGTTGCCAAAAAAGGGGAAGCTATGGAAAGAGCAGGTCTCTCTCCTGACAGGAATGTTGGTTGTCAGTCCCAACATTTTTTTTGTTCAGTTCTCTAAAGCCATGAGGGAGAGATAAGTTTTAAGTGTTTTTTGGCAGGTGGGCGATTCCCTGTGGAGCTGAGAAGGCAGCAAAGAGCAGCAGAGCATCGTTTCCATCAAGAGGTGAGTTTTACAGAGGAACGGTGCTTGTCAGGGGGGATCCTTTCTAAAGGAAATCCCGTTTTTCTTTAGAAAGAGAAGGAGCTGATCCTGCAGATCTGTCTCCCCCTCCCTCCTCCTCCAGCATCACCCCAAAGCGGCAACCTGGACACCAAAGCATCATCCCACCCCTTCCCTTTGCTCTCTGGTCCTGCCCAGTGGTTTGGCTGCAGCCTGGGAGAGGGGAGGCCACCAAAAACCACTGGAACAGCCCCATGCCCCTCATCCCAGGGGCCAGCAAAGCAGCAGGATCACACTCTTACCTCGGTGCATCGCATCTGCAGCGGCCAAGAGCAGCAGCAGGGCCAGAGGTGCCCTCATGTTGGAGCTGGCTCCTCTCCTCCTGCCGGGAAGCGGCACCGGGAGTCCCATCCCGGCGTTTTTATGGAGGCAGTGTCAGCAGCCAGGAGAATCATTAATCCCAGAGGGCACGCATCCTTGGCCTGCCCCCTGGGGCCTGGGTTCCAGCGCCTCAGAAATCCACCCGGTTTCAATCATTAACTTGGGAAAACAGGGATGGGTGGCCGTGAAACCTCAGGATCTGTGAAGGATGCTGGGAGCAACACGAATGACAAGAGGAGAAAAAGCTTTCAGTGCACCCCGTGAGTGGAAAGCTCTTTGTACTCAGGACACGGCCTGATCCTGAGGAAGGAGACACACTTTTTTTGGGATACCAGCACACCAAACCTGCTGGGAAATGCAGGCTGTTATCTTTGGAAGCTCAGCTCCAGACTGCACCTCATCCCCAGGTGTGTGCACCAGATTTCATTCCTGCCACTGCTGGGTTTGGGTCTCTGGCTTTGCAGCCACATCCCAGATTTCTGCTGGGAGTGTTGTAGAGCTCTATAGGGTCTCCCTACAGTGCAGCTTTGCCTTTGTCCCTAGAAAAGTGAAAACTCAACATGTTATCATATCCTAGGGTCCTAAGACAAGCTTAGGAAGAGGAGAAGATCCAGCTCAAGTGATCTTCACTGGTCCTGCCTGGGAAATTGATGGGAGGGAAGCAAATAGGGGGGGAGGGAGATCCAACTACTCCCTGGAGTAGGAGTGAGACCCTGGCCCCCAAATCTGCTCAGCCTTCCCATACACCCTGCACTCCCCTTGAGACCAGGTGTTCCCTCCCACACCATATCCCCTAGGATGATGACAGACTGTGGTTTTTATGGAAGAACTCATCTTTTTCTCCCAGTGGTCTGCACTGACAGTGAGCTGCAGCTTGGGACCAAGTCCTGCAGATGCAGGAGATAACCATGTCTTGTTCTTGACGGTTTATGTATGAAAGGTGCAAATAAATAATTAGAAACTCGTTGAATGGGCTCTTCTGGATAAACTCTTCCTGTGATCCTTTCTTGCCACGGGGAGGGTGGGGGGGNGGGGGGGGGGGGGGGGGGCAGCGCCCACAGCCGCTCACGGGGCTGCGGGAGCCCGGACCGCCCCCCCGAGAAGCCGGTGCCGGTCCGCACCCTCCGAGTACCGCCCGGGTCTGGCGGCGGTTCCGCGTCTGCACCGGGGAATCACCGCCGATCTCCCCGGCCCGGCTCCCCGCAGCCGGGGCAGGAGCGGCAGCGCC
>VWZS01010871.1:355938-403362 GCA_013397075.1 Rhabdornis inornatus | reverse complement strand
ACCAAAATATTATTAGAACAGGGCTTTTTCTGCTTTCTCGATNATATTATTAGAACAGGGCTTTTTCTGCTTTCTCGATCCCCACGTTGGGCGCCAAAATATTTGTCCCGGTTTAGGGCAAATTTGGGGGAAAACCTCTGGAAGGAGCCCCCAGAAAGCAAACCCCCACGACTCCTCCCCCAACCACTGGCTTCGGGAAGAATTTTCTCAGAGAGAAGTGGGAAAAACCTGTTTATTTAACAAGGAAAACACTCCCCAGCACACACAAAAAACCCCCTGAACAACACCAGATGACAAAAAAACCCATCTCCTTTAGCACTCTGACAAATTCAGAAAGTCTCTCCTACAAGTGGTCGCCCAGTTATCGGTCTCTAGCGCTGGGGATGACTGCTGCTGATCACAAAATGCAGACTCCTGGTGTTTCTTGGCGTTTCCCAGGTCCCCGTCTGGAACAGGTTCAGATGGTATAATTTTATTTAGACAAAAGCAAAAAGTAGGAGCAAGCAAAGCAAGCAAGCAAGCAAGCAAGCAAAATAAGCAAGCAAAGCCAGCAAGCAAAGCAAGCAAGCAAAGCAAAGCCCAGCCTTTCCTAAACACAGACCACGGGGGAGGTGAACCGGCCAACAAGAAGACAAAACAAACCCTCACCCTCAGAGCCAGCCCCGAAAGCACAGAACACAACACGAAGCACAAACAGAACACACGACTGGGGATACAAGCACCACAACGTCACCCTAGGACAACCTGTCAAAAGAAGACAGGGGAGACTCAGAGACAGAATACCCATCAACTAATGAGCAGCCACAAGAATGAACATTGGATTGCCCTGCTCATCTGCTTCAATTTCCTCCTTACAAGTAACACATGGATAGTCCTACAGCCAAAACAAAATGTTTGGGTTACATTGGCTAATATTACCAAGCAAGAGACCATGTGCCTTTCAGTAGTCAGCTCTAGTAACTGCTTTTCTACTTGTCTAGTGGAGTTACCTACGGATGTGTGGCCAATACCAGTGGATACCATCCGTACTCTGCAGATCTGGGGTCAAATTGCTAAAACTATAAAACCTAACTCCGTAGGCGACTGGGGCCGTTGTATCAGAGAGCTGCCACATGCACCAACTGAACCCCAGGAATTGGAATTACTGGGGTCGGTCAGAATGGATTATTGTATAAATTATTGGCATTTATCGTGTTTTCAGGGTATTTCAGCAAATAATCAGCTATACAGGAACAAAACTTTATGGTGCAATTACACCGCTCACATTTCAGTCTGGTCCAAATTATACCAAATCCAACTACCACCTGGTATCTTTTTCATTTGCAGAGACAGGGCTTGGCCAGCTATCCCATCAAAAATCAAGGGTGGCCTATGCAGCTTGGGGTATCTTACTGTGCTAGGACCTAACATTTCCATGGCACACGTATTAACACAGGAAAAAAGATCAATTCATCAATTTGAAGAAGATTGTAGTGACAAAGTTACCTGTTAGACAAGAACAACCTGAATTGTTATGTTTTCATTACTACCATGGGTATCTGCCACTAAGGCCCTCAAGCAATTAGATGGTATTGGATGCTGGCTTAGTGAGCAAACCAGTGCGACATCAGTCGCCCTCCATGAAGTGTTAGCAGATGTTAATGCGGTTCACCATGCCACACTCCAGAACTGCGCTGCAATTGACTTTCTGTTACCAGCACATGATCACGGCTGTGGAGATTTTGAGGGCTTATGTTGCATGTATTTGTCAGATCACAGTGAATCTATTTCTGGCAGCTTAAGTTTTCTAGAAGAGGGAGTTGAGAAACTGCAGATTGAGCAGGTGAGCAACTGGTTTGCCCGTACCTTCGAAGGATGGAACCTATCTACTTATGCTTTCTCATTATCAAAACCGGACCATTGGTTTTATTAATACTGATATTAGTTGTTGTTGTTTCTTCCTGCCTGTTAAAGTTTATGATGAAGACTTTTGAAAAGACAGTTTACATTTCCATCTTAGAAAAACAAAAAAGGGGAATTGTGAGGTTAGCTTTCAGGTGCTTTTGGCACCCACTTGTCGGGCTGTTTTGTTCAATGAGCTGAGTAGCTAATGGTTGTTACAAAGTTGTTTATTGCAGAAGCACATCAGTCTCAAAGGTAAAAGTCAAGCAAAGCAATGGCGAAAAGCAAGGGCAAAAGCAGTGGCAAAAGGTAATGGCAAAATGCACCAGCTCTCCCTAATACATGTTTTTATATAAAAACTTCTTCACAAGCTAAAGCACAAACTCAAAACACTACTTCTAAACCTATTCAAATTCTAGTTTCTTAGCACGCCAGGCTACATATAAACTATGTATATAGTTTATATTGTTCTAACTAAAAAATGTAAGCAGTATTTTTACTATAGCTTTATTATGTCTAAAACTATGTTCTTAAAACTTCCACAAAACTCTTAATGTCTAAAATATGTTTTTCAACCTTCACTAAGACATGTACTTCTAGCATCCAAGACCTTTTACTTATTAAAAGCACTTAAAATTTATTCCACTTACTTACTTACTTACTTGCTTGCTCACATATACTAAAACCTAAACTTTCACCTCTGCCTTATATATAGCTTAACATACTTCAGTCCATCCAAAAGCCTTAATTCAATCCCTGCACTCTTATTTCTCTCTGAATAGTTCAGAGAGACTCCTAGTTTACTAACTCCAACAGAGAAGATGTTGGGGTAANCTCCCTAATACATGTTTTTATATAAAAACTTCTTCACAAGCTAAAGCACAAACTCAAAACACTACTTCTAAACCTATTCAAATTCTAGTTTCTTAGCACGCCAGGCTACATATAAACTATGTATATAGTTTATATTGTTCTAACTAAAAAATGTAAGCAGTATTTTTACTATAGCTTTATTATGTCTAAAACTATGTTCTTAAAACTTCCACAAAACTCTTAATGTCTAAAATATGTTTTTCAACCTTCACTAAGACATGTACTTCTAGCATCCAAGACCTTTTACTTATTAAAAGCACTTAAAATTTATTCCACTTACTTACTTACTTACTTGCTTGCTCACATATACTAAAACCTAAACTTTCACCTCTGCCTTATATATAGCTTAACATACTTCAGTCCATCCAAAAGCCTTAATTCAATCCCTGCACTCTTATTTCTCTCTGAATAGTTCAGAGAGACTCCTAGTTTACTAACTCCAACAGAGAAGATGTTGGGGTAAGCTCAAATAAAAGAATAGATGACCAAGGCTTAAGGCTGTGGGAAAACCCTATGCAGTCAGGGTGAGTAGAAAAATCACCCCCAGAATTCTCCTGTTCAGTATGTTAATAATTGCCAGAAAGTTCCCTCTTCTTCTTCTTGTCATTGGTTCTTTCTTGGTGCAAAAATTTTAATATTCCTAATTGCCCTTACATATAGAATCCCCTCCCTAAATTCCGCCCTAACTTGTCTCCTCATCTGAGTTTATAAATACCCCTGCTTTGCCCTGGCCCTTGCTTTTTGCCATCACCCTCGTGCAGAAGTCCCTGTACCACCTTTCTTGGTTCATTCGATGCAAGCTGTTCAGATTGCAGATTGTTGTTTTTGTATTATTAAAGCTTTTCAGTTCCCAAACAATCGGGTCAGGTTTTCTTCCTGCTCAAGGTCACTGAGTTCCATAAAGCCACAGATCCTAATCTCCAGACTAAGATTGGCTGTTGCTTCAAAGCCCTCTGGGCCCTTCTTCACCTGTTGTGCTGCTTTGGAAAAAGATTCAATGTATGGAGGTGTACCCTTGAATGTAGACCAAAGATCATCTGTACAAATATGCAGTCACCTGCTAACCCTAAATTGTCTACGTTTGTATATTTAATTTAATAGGGATTGTATTAAGTATAGAAGTCCTTTCAAATGACTAATTAATATTTAACTAAATGTCACACTGGAAAACATATATTCAGGAGGGAAAACTGATTTTGCAGGAATGATATATGAGACAGAAAACCAGAGGTCTCCTCCTCTCACGGTAATTCCTGTGGGCTGGTTCCTGAAGTCCTTAATCAGTAAATCACACTCACTGTACAGTATTGGACTCAAACCAGAAAGGGACAAAAAGTTCTATGGCTCTGGGAAGAAACCTGAGGGTGGGATTGCAAACCTCTTTTAGACAGGATGAACATTGCCCACCCTGTTCTAGCTTGGTTCCAGTGTGGAAAGAAGGAAGTCACCGATGATAGACAGTCCATGGTGGCATTTTAACTTCATTAGTATGGAGATTACTCAAAAAATCAGTTTGTTCCCACTGTCCTAATTTTTGGAGATATAATGGAGACGTCTTGCACGACCCAGACTGAGATGCTTTCAGAGATGTCCTAGAATTTAAAATGGCTTGTGTTGGAAGGCAACTTAAAGATCAGTTAGTTCCAACTCTGGTGTGTGGAGGCCCATGGGCCTGCCACAGCTCCGCCTGCAGCCTTGCCCTGGAGGGATGTCCCTTGGATGGGCTGTGATTAGTTTATCTCAACCCTCCTGAAAGGATGCTCCTTAGGGTGGCACATCTTTTCTTATCATGGTGAGCTATCCCCCAAAGGATTCAGTGATCCCACCATGCCCTTGTACCCATGTTAATCGTTTGTAACCCATTGGTCTTTCCACATTGGTACCACCCTTGCTTTCCCCCATAAAAACCCCCATTTTTCCCCAGTTCTTCAGGGGAGCTGTTGATCCTGGCTCCCTTCACAGAGCTGCTGGATAATAAAGGAATCTCTGTGGAATTTGCCATACGATGCTTCCCCTCTCTCTGTCCCTGAGTTGGCCTGGGATAGCCTCACAAGCAAAGCTGAAATCACTGATCAGAGCTCATAACTTTTGGCCACAGGCCGTGCTTGCTGAGGTTTATCTAGTGGCTAGGAGACCTGCCAGAAGACCCCCTTAGAAGGCAGTCCCTTGTGAGATTCTCTTTCTGGGAAGATTGGCAGCTTCCCAGGTCTGGAGCATCAGATCTCCATGGACCCCCCCAAGCAGCTAACACTGGTGGCCTGGGCAGGGCCGCCTTTCACTAGACCAAATTGCTCAGAGCTCCATCCAGCCTGACCTTGAACATTCCTAGGGTTGGGGCATCAACAGCTTCTTTGGAAAACTTGTGCCAATGCCTCACCACCTTCACGGTGAAGAATTTCTTCATAGTACCTAATCTAAAAGTACTCTCTTTCAGTTTGAAGCCATTCCTCCTTCTCCTGTCACTATATTCTTGTAAAAAGTCTCTCTCCATTTTTCTTCTAGGTTCAGTTCAGGTACTGGAAAGCTGTGATTAGGTCACCCTGAAACCTTCTCTTCTCCAGGCTGAACAACCTCATTTCTCTCAGACTTTAGTCACAAGAGAGCTGCTCCATCCCTCTGATCATCTTATTGACTCTCCTCTGGACTTTCTCCAACAGATCCATATACTTCCTGTGCTGGGGACTCCCGAGTTGGATGCAGCACTGCAGGTGGGGTCTCACAGAGCAGAGCAGAGGGGCAGAATCCTCTCCTGCTGGCCACACTGCTTTGGATGCAGCTCAGGACATGTTTGGCTTTCTGGTCTGTGAGTGCTCATGGCTGGGTCATGTCCAGCCTCTCCTCCACCAGCATCCCTAAGTCCTTCTGGGCTGGGCTGCTTTGATCTGTTCATCTCATAACCTGTGTTGGTACTGGGGATTGCCCTGACACAGGTGCAGTGCTTTGCACTTGGTCATGGTAAGTGTCATGAGGTTCCCACTGGCCCAATTATTGAGCTTGTCCAGGTCCCTCTGAATGGCATTCTTGTCCTTCAGATGCGTCAGCCACATCACTCAGCTTTGTGTCATTTGCAAATTTGCTGAGATTGCACTTGATCCCTTTGTCTATGGCATTAATGATGATATTAAATAACACCATTTCCAATACAGAGTTCTGAGGAACAGTGCTTGTCACTGTTGACCACTACCCTCTGGATGTCACCATCCAATAAATTACTTATGTATGTTCATGATGGTCATAAACCTGATCTTTGCTTACAGTGGGAAGCACCTTGCTTCCGCAGTCCCTATCCTGCTGCCCATCCACTTGAGAGGTGTGGGGAAAGAGGTTGCCATTGAAGAATGAGGCAAAATAGACTATCTCAGCTTCTTCCTTAAATGTAAAATTATTGACAGTTAATTAGAGTTGTTTATGGGGTGTGGCACTTCGTGGAGGTTGAGATGTCGTCTAATCAGAGAATACAGGTGCTATAGAAGCACAGCCAAGATCTTGGCTTTTTTGGGAAGGTTTGTGGTAAACCAGAAGGAATGTTGTCTGGGAAAGTATTTAGGATATTGGAGGAGTATTTTCCTTTTGTCCTGAGTTTTGTATGGTACTTTGTATACTGTAACATTAGTGCCTGATTTTCAGGAAGGTCTGAGTATGGTAGATCTTGATGGTTGGAAAGAAGGTGTGTATATTTTCTTCAAGGGAGTCACTATGTATTGCTGGGCTGTTTATTTTTCTCAGCTATGTTATTCCTCAGTCTTGATGTTTAGAAGAAGTCCCTATTTCCGTGATGGAATTTACTTCTGAAGCTTTTCTCTGCTCCTGGGAGAATGATGTTCCAAGTACTTGTCCACAGAAGGAACTAATGGAAAGTAGGAATCTGATCCTTTAAAAGGGATCTGAGAGCTTCCCTTTCCTCAGATGGTGGCTGTTGCCTGATCTTGATGTTTACTTCCTTTGTCATCAGAGGCATAATCTTGAGTAATATCACTCTTGCCTTTGCTGAATTGGAGACCAAAGAGAAGACAATGGCTATCGAAGTCTTACCAGCTAACACCACCCATTTGTCCTCAGAGAATCCTTTAGGCTGGAAAAACCCTAGGAACATCAAGTCCAGCCATTAACTTAGCAAGTCTTCCAGTAAACCATATTCCTAAGTGCCACGTCTACATGGCTTTTAAATACCTCCAGGAGTGGGGATTCAACCCTGGGCAGCATATTCTGGTCTTCAACAACCCTTTCCATAAAGAGATCCTTCTTAATATCCATTCTAAACCTCCACTGGTGCCACTTGAGGCCATTTCTTGTCGTCCTATCAAGGACAAAAGACTGACCCTCATCTGACTGCACCCTTCTTTCAGGTAGTTGTAGAGAGCAATAGGGTAATTCCTGAGCGTCCTCCTCTCCAGTCTAAACACCTCCCTGAGCCACTCCTCACAGGACTCACGCTTCAGACTTTTCACCAGCTCCACTGTCCTTCTCTGGACACACTCCAGCAATTCAGTGTCTTTCCTGTAGTGAGTGAGAGGCCCAAAAGTGAATACAGTGTGGCCTCACCAGTGATGAGAGCAGGGAGATGATCCCTTCACTGATCCTGCTGGCCACACTATTTCTGGTACAAGCCAGGATGCCATTGGCCTTCTTGGCCACCTGGGCACATGCTGGCTCATGCTCAGCCATTGTTGACCGGCATCCTTGGAGTTTTTGCCTCGGGCACCTTTACAGACACTCGGCTCTCAGCCTGCAGCACTGCCTGAGGCTGTTGCAACATGTTGGGTCCCCAGAGGGCAGTCCTGCACTGCCTGCTCTGAGGAAGCCCAGGTTTGGGGTGCCTAGGGGCTGAATTACGGCAAAACAACGCCATGAGATTAGTTTAAAAGTTTTACTTATGGTAGGAATGATTTAAATCTTATGGTAGGTTGAAAGATCTGCGGCAGCAATGATTTAAACTTTTCTAGACAGCCATAGATTAAACTTTTCTGAACAGCACGTGACAATAGTGATCTTTGAACATCCTGCAGCAGCAGTGATTCAAACTTTAAAGCAGAGGAAGAAAGGAAGAAGGAGAGATAGGAAAATAGAGGTAGAGAAAACAGATTTGTGTCACCACCCGGGGCTCCAGTACTGCCTCTGGTCTTGTTCCTCTGGATGGCAGGTGCACGGATGATGGGTGCATACCCTCACCTCCCTCTGTTGCGCTATTTATAGACTAGTCCTTGCACGTACATTTTGTTATTCTAGAACTTTTCAGAAGGATGTTGGACAGTCTCATGGTTTCAGATTTGTTTTTTAAAATAGTTACCCAATATAAGGAAGCTGGTCCCAGAGAAGCACTATGCTGCCTCTGCATGACCCTCTTTTCTAACCATATCTTACCTAGTTGGCATGGTAACATTCCTTTTCTCTTCTGTCAAGTGTTTGAGACATTAGATCCTTCAGGTTTACATGAAGCCTTTCAGGTTTTCAGTCTCTCACACGATTGAAGGGCAGGACATGGCACTTGGCCTTGTTGAACCTCATGTCACTGGCCTCAGTCCGTAGAGCCAGCTAGTCCAGATCCCTCTGCAGAGCCTTCTCACCCTCTGGCAGATTAATACTCCTGCCCAGCTTGGTGTCATCTGTAAACTGAGTAAGGGTGCATTCAATTCCCTTGTTCACATCATTGATAAAGATACTAAACAGGGCTGANTTAAAATAGTTACCCAATATAAGGAAGCTGGTCCCAGAGAAGCACTATGCTGCCTCTGCATGACCCTCTTTTCTAACCATATCTTACCTAGTTGGCATGGTAACATTCCTTTTCTCTTCTGTCAAGTGTTTGAGACATTAGATCCTTCAGGTTTACATGAAGCCTTTCAGGTTTTCAGTCTCTCACACGATTGAAGGGCAGGACATGGCACTTGGCCTTGTTGAACCTCATGTCACTGGCCTCAGTCCGTAGAGCCAGCTAGTCCAGATCCCTCTGCAGAGCCTTCTCACCCTCTGGCAGATTAATACTCCTGCCCAGCTTGGTGTCATCTGTAAACTGAGTAAGGGTGCATTCAATTCCCTTGTTCACATCATTGATAAAGATACTAAACAGGGCTGACCCCAATACTGGGGAACACCACTGGTCACTGGGCCCCAGCTGGCTCTAACTTCATTCACCAGTGCTCTCAGGACCCAGCCACCTTAGCACCTGTTCAAGCCAGGAGCATCTGGTTTCTCAGGAGAAGGCTTTGGGAGATGGTGTCAAAGGCTTTACAAAAGTACAGGTGGACACATCCACAGCCTTTCCTTCATTAGCTAACCAGGTCACCTTGTCATAGAAAAACAATCAGGTTGGTTAAGCAGAACCTGGGACCTGTGTTTCACAAACCCACACTGACTGGGCTTTATCCTCTGGTTGCCTTGCACTTGCCTTATATTGACAGTCCAGATGATCTGCTTTGTGACCTCCCCTGACACCGAGGTCAGGCTAACAGGCCTGTAGTTCCCTGTAGCCTCCTTCCAGTCTTCCCTATAGATGCGGGTAAAATTTGCTTACCTCGAGTCTTTTGTGACCTCCTTGGTTAGCCAGGGCAACTGGTAAATGATGGAGAGTGGCTCAGTGACTTCCTCCAACTCTCACAGAACCCATCCTGATGCAAAACTCTACTGACTCCTTCCCCTTCTTATACCTACTGCTAGAAAATACTTCATCACTCTGGCAAAGTATTGCCTGTGATATGTTACTTGGTTGAGGTACATATTGAATGTTTCAAACATAGAACTGTGCAGTGACTGGCTTGGAAAAGACCCTTTCCATTACAGGGTTCTCCCTGCTGCTGAGGATGCTGAATGTCTGTTGTGTTCAGCTTGTCTTTTCTTAAAAAATACATTGGCTTTAGATTACTGAAAGCAGTATGCCAAGGGGCTGGAACATGTGTGATATCTACATAAGCATCCATTGATGTTCTTGGTTATTTTTTACTTCTGCATTTCCATTTTCATCACTCTACCTAATACTTTGTAATGTGATTCCTCTTTTCTTCTGCTTTACACAGACTTTTGAGAGCTAAAATGCATCACTAATACAGTGTATTCAGAGGTTCAGGCTCTTACCCACTCAAATCACTGCAGAAGCAAAGTGCAGTATTAATACTAGTAGAGCTGCTATACTGACTGTTTCTCCTGGCTGGCTGCCAATGGTCTAAACAGATCTATACACCAGTGGAGAAATACTTCTGATGTAAGAAAGTGAATTTGCTTGTGCCAGGCAGCAGACTCTGCTCTGTACCAAAGGATTTGGGCAGTGAAATAGGTTCAGGATGCTGAATGTTGGTAAAGTTGTGGTTCTGCAAGGTTGTCCTAGAGTTAAGTAACACTACCCCAGTATCTTAAGTAGCTCTTTTAAAGCAATAGCTGAGAAAAACTGACTATCTGGCCATGCTGGTGTTTCTTTGCCCAACTGGTGTTTTGCTGTAAAACTGTTCTGATGTTACCTCCCCAACCTGGCTGAACTGGTGTCCAGCATGTTGTCTGGGAAGGCTGTTGTTGTCTCTCTCCTGTGTTTCATGTACACACCAGATAGGTTGCTATAATTATTGCCCTTTAAAATGAGTTATGTCTTCTGGTGTAGTTGCACTGTAGAACAGAGATATCTCTATGTAAAGCCATTACCCTTGCTGGGTGGAAAGAAGGGGAAACTTGGCCTGGTTGGGGTTATCAAGAGCTGCCTCTGTTCCTTTTGCAGTGTCCGTGTTTTCAAATACAAAAGGCTTGTGTGTTTCACTAACTGCTTGTATCATGTCCAGACTTTCTTAGCTGGTGGAGATAAGGGGAAGTATTAATTTCTTTGTGTGTCCAGAAAAAGAAGCATGTGTTTTTTCTGGAGCAATAAAGAAATAATGAAATTATTCTTCACAGGAGAGATAACGTAGCTCATGAAGTGTTGCCACAGATACCTAAACCATCTGAAAAGCATGTCAAGAGACATGAGAATATGGATTGACCTGCACTTACAGACATGATTATAACTCCTACACTGTGTCTCAAGTATCTCCATGCGTCTCCTGGAGACATATCCCCAGAACCAAGCTGGATATAAGAACCACTTACAAAGCTGCCTTTGCAACTTTGTTCGGGACTTCACAGGTAACTTCATTTTTTAAGAAGACAGATCAAAACAGTGCAGCTTTTATTCCTTCTGTATATGTATGCTAACAAGCTGTTCAGGAACCTTGCAGACAGAAATAGGTAGTTGGTAATACAGCCCTGCATTAATGGTAGCATTGAGATCTCTCTGAATTCACCTCCTTTCCATATCTAACAGGCCTACAGGAATCCTAGGTAGAAGCAGGGCCATGGGAATTCCTGTATGTTGATCCAAAAACAGCATTTAGGATGTACGGAACATATTCCTGGTGTATTGCATAGCTGATCCACACATTCAGTGGATGATACCCATCTAAAATACACAGAATTTCCTAGGTCTGACCAGTTCACGAAGCATGAGACCCTTTCTATGTTTGCTGCAGAGAATGTACAAGAGATGCATGCAGGAAATATAGACACACAACACACTCCAGCTCTACTGCTGGTAAAACCGGCGAGGTGTGCATCTAACTATGCCCTTGTTTCTCAGTTGCATCAACTTCGTGGCTTGTCTTTGTGGGAGCTTTTTTTCCTCCTCTTCAGCAGCACAAATTCTCTTCCCTGTGCACTGGAAGAAAACTTCCAGTTATACAGCTACAACAACCCTACTAGTTTTGGTAGTAAGTCATAAGTAGAAAGTCAGAGGATTTTACCTCCTCTATGCTCACCTTTCAGCTAACTAACATGGGTAGGCAGACAGGTATTTTTTGTGCTTCTGTATGTTATTTTATTATGCTGTGGAAATAAAATAGCTTATGACTGGTGCTTTTTATTGCAGATTTGTCTCAATTAACACAGACAATATTTTTCTTGGAAGTCAAAATTATAAAAGAAGTTGGAGGATAAAAGGCATGTGAATGCATTGTTCAAATTACCTGGCTGAAATGATTGAGAGTTAAACTTTATTCCAGCTGCTGCTTGTTTGCAGCTGCATGTTTGCAACTGCATGTTTGCAACAGCAGAAACTGCAGTTTGTACGTCAATGCACAGGAAATGTCCATTTAGAATGACTTGAGTTGTGAAGATTATTACTCACAGGTGCAAAATATCCATATCTACACACTTTCAAATACATTATTTTGCGTAGGTAATGTCACCAGATGGTATTCATTGGAATAGCTTCAGTGAAACCAATAAAAAGGGCTGCTGTGTGCAAGTGGAGGATTTGTTTGTCTCTGTTTAGATATCCTTAACTTCTCTATATCTGAAACATATGTATATTTTTGGTTTTTTTCAGTGTTTAGGTCGGCACCTGAAGTGTAACTCCAGAGCTCTAATAAAAGGTATCACAGCCACATTTGGTTATAATTTACAGTATTTTTCCAAGCACTGCAAATGGAAATCTTTGTCCAAGTCCCCTCAAAGATCAAGTTGCATACTGAATGAATTCTCTTAAAGGCCCAGGTTCAACAAGAAATGTGAGTTTTCATTGTGCTGTTCTCTAAGCACTGCTAGGTTTTTAGTGATCCCTACTGTTGTAGTATAACCCCAGCTGACAGCCAAGCCCCATGCAACTGCTCACTCACTCCCCTACCAGCAGGATCAGGGAGAGAATCAGAAGGGTAGAAGGTAGAAAAATCATGGATTGAGATAAAGACAGTTTAATAGGGAAAGCAAAAGCTGCACACACAAGCCAAGCAAAACAAGGAATTAATTCACTGCTTCCCATGGGCAGGCAGGTGTTCAGCCATCTCCAGGAGAGCAGAGTTCCATCACAGGTGACAGTGACTTGGGAAGGCAAACACTGTCACTCCAAATGCCTGTTCACAATCTCCTTACCTCCCACTTTATGTACTGACCATGATGCCATATCATCTGGAATGTCACTATGGTCAGTTTGGGTCACCTCTCCTGGCCGTGTCTCCTCCCAGCATCCCAAGCACCCCCAGCTTCCTCACCAGCATGGAGTACAAAAAGCACAAAAAACCTTGGCTGTGTGTAAGCCCTGACCAGCAATAACAAAACCATCTCTGTATTATCAACTCTTGTATTCAGCAGAAATCCAAAACACAGCCGCACACCAGCCACTGTGGAGAAAGTTAACTCCACCTCAGCCAAAACCAGCACACCTACCCAAGTGTGAAATTTTGGAACATTGTATTCAATTAATTATCATAACTGAAATATTGGAACAGCATCTAAAATAGTGCTGCTTTGGTATTAATCACCTTTCATACTGTATTGTCATATTCTTTCCCACTGAACACATCATATACCAAATTACACTGTAGGGTTAAGTTGATGCTATTGCTTATCACAGTTCATGTCAGATGACTTTCCAGCTTAAAGTTTAAAAATTCTCATCTCCTCCTACCTAGGCTACATGCATAACTGTTTCTACCTATCTCCAGATATGTAATCTAATTTAAATTTAGTCTTGCTTGGTTGTAGGGAGATGTGCCTAAGCCCCCAATAACATATGGTTCATATCCTGCATTCCCTCCTGTATCCCCTAATGTTTTCAAGATTGTGGTACATGGGAAGCTATTAATATCTATGGTTAAGAATTAAAGTTACAATAAAACTGTAACATATTTTGAAGGAATAGTAGCACTGCTGGCTTACACTAAGTAAAATAAATTCATAATGCCTATGAGGTCTCCAAACATGTAGAGCTTATAAATTTTAACGATTGAAGACAGATGGACTTGCTTATCATATTTTGAATATTTTGCAAGAGCAGTGGTTACATCCAAAATGCACAGAGTGTTCTCCAACAAAGATGATGGGAGAACCTGAGAAGTTTTTTAATAACTCTTGGCTGGTGGCTGAAATGCTAGATCTCTGAACAAACCTCTTCTTGGAGGTGGTCTGAATCTCATTAGCTTCTCACTTTTAAATACTTTATTAGTGCATTTCCTGTAAAAACACATTGGTATATGTTCCTGGTTCACTCTGTTGGACTGTTCTCCAGGACAATGATGTACCCTAGGCATGGGCACAAGGTCAGCATCTCACCAGTGTGGTGGTGCCCGGGCCTCTCCTACTTCCCAAGGGAAACAGGAGTGCCACATTCTGATTGGATTGAAGAGTTTAAATGTCCTAATACAAATATCCTAATTGCATCATTTACTCTATAGTACTTTGACATCTAGACTTCCTTCCTGTGCAGTCAGCTGGAAGCTTATTTGCCTCATGATTTTTAGTGTGGTTTGAAAGGAAGGAAAATTAAAAAAAGAAAACAAAAAACACCGCTTGGGTTAGCTCCAAGACTATTTCATTTCAACTTCCTACCAGTAACCATAATGATCTCTAGGGAAAGTTGCGCAAAATTACTAGTAAGGGGAAAAAACTATGGTCTTCTGGCTGTACCGCTGGTCAGAGAGTTAGGCAGCTTTGCAATAGGTTCCTTATTTCCCTGATATTCTGTCAAGAAAGGAACATATGAATGTCCCTAAAATACCACCTAAAATGTTTTCTTAGTCATAAATTTGGGCAGCAAGATTTCTGGAATATGGGCTGGTTTTGTAATTTAACTCAGTGTTTCACATTAGTGCAGACTTGTTCTGCAAATTCCAGCACAGTTTTTCTAATAAGGAAGAACTGGGACAGAGTTGCAAGTTCTTTCTCAGTTTCTGTTTGTTCTGACAGTAGGAGCACCATGGAGAGCAAAGCCAAGGGTCGAGGCGATGCCACACAGCACAGCTTGCTAACACCAAGATGAGCTGCAGGCCTCTGAGCTTGGCAAACTGTTGGCAGCAACCCAGCTGGGCAGCTGAGGACTCGGGTCAAGACATCAGGCCGAGTGAGAAGGTAGAAAGAGGAAGGATAGCACTGCAGCTTAGCCTTTAATGGAATGGTGGACATCTGGTTCTCCTTGTCCTAGAGGTGCTGTGTGAGACATCTGAACAGCCTTCTGCAGACACAGGCATACTCTGTGCTCAGAGCCAGCCACAACCCAGCAGCAGGAAGGTGTTTGAAACAGGCTGAAGGCGCTGCCTTGATGCTACACTTTCATAATTCCTGGTTTACTGAGCATGAGGACAGCACCAACTCAGTTTCCTGCAGAAAATGTTTCTGTGAGACTGAGAATACTATTTAATCTTCCCTCATGGTATTTCACCATCTCTGTAGGCATGAGTGAGTACAGGCCTATTTGATTCAACTTTCTGTGTAGATGCAGAGCACTTCCGGAGCATTAACACACTAGTGTATAATGTATTCTACACTTGCTCTTTGAATAAGATTTGTGAAGCACTACATCGTAAACAAATATTTATTGAAGTAGAAAATGTAATAATTGTAATATGATATATGGCTAAGCTTGTCCAAGGATTTCAGTTGAGCATTTCAGTGTGATACCTCTTTCATTTCAGATGACTGTGTGTTACAGAATGAACCAAAGACAGAGCAGATCTGACCAAAGAATAGGTTTGGCCCATCAAAAGAGAAATTTTACCACAGAACAATTGTCCAGAACGGCTGTTTCTACAGGGGACTGGTTGCCACTCAAAACTGCAAACCACCGAATCTGGTCCAGAAAAGCAAGGCTCCCTTTGAGTACATAAGCAATTACAGAGTGAATTATGGATGGGCAGAGTCCAATAAAATTAATTTAATAAACCCAAGTGCTGAGTCCTGCATTTTGGCCACAATAACCCCCTGCAGTGCTCTAGGCTGGGGATGATGTGGCTGGACAGTGCCCAGGCAGAAAGGAACCTGGGGGTTCTGGTTGGCAGCTGGCTGAACATGAGCCAGCAGTGTGTCCTGGTGGCCAAGAAGGCCAATGGCATCCTGGCCTGTGTCAGGAATAGTGTGACCAGCAGGAGCAGGGAGGTCATTCTTCCCCTGGACTCAGCACTGGTGAGGTCACACCCTGAGTGCTGTGTCCAGTTCTGTCCCCTCAGTTTAGGAAGGACATTGAGACGCTTGAGCACGTCCAGAGGAGACAGCAAGGCTGGTGAGGGGTTTGGAACACAAACCCTGTGAGGAATGGCTGAGGGAGCTGGGGTTGTTCAGCCTGGAGAAAAGGAGACTCAGGGGTGACCTCATCACTCTCTACAACTCCCTGAAAGGTGATTGTAGTCAGGTGGGGGTTGGTCTCTTTCTCCAGGCAGCAACTGACAGAACCAGACGACACAATCTTAAGCTGTGCCAAGGGAAATACAGGTTGGATATTAGGAAAAAGTTTTTTGTGGAAAGAATGATAAGATGCTGGAATTGTCTGCCTGGGGCGGTAGTAGAGTCACCATCCCTGGATGTGTTTAACAACGGACTGGATACAGCACACCATAGTGCCATGGTTTAGTTGAGGTGTTAGGGCGTGGGTTAGACTCGATCTTAAAGGGCTCTTCCAATCTAGTAATTCTGTAATTCTGTGATTCTGTGATGTGCCTCCTCCTCTGGTGAAACATTATGTCATAAAATTCAAAAATACAAGGACAATTATGTTTCATTTGATGGCCTCACTACGCACAAATTTTCTTACCAAGGGTGGGCTGGTCAGCCAACCAAGTTTCCAAAACCATACCAGACAAAACTAGGCCCTGTCTTCCTTTCGCCACTACAACTGAATTTCATGAAAAAGACAAAACTTGACTACAGCCTCCTGTATTCACCAGAAAACCTGATGCATATCTTCCTCCTTTGGAGAAAATGGACCTTCACACCACTACTTGGACAAATTGGAAGCACCCAAATGAAAAGCCAGCCAAGATGTGTCAAGCTTTGGCCCAGTTTAATAAAATTACTGAACCATTTAATAGCACTTCTATAGTAAAGGAAGACTATAAGCCTTGGCTATGAAATAGACTAAAACCTATCACTCATGCTCCAGACTTTCCCAGCAAAACCAATAGATTTCTTGACTACATTTTGGACCCATCATGGGCATCATTCACTCACAGTTACGTAAACCTATAAACCTGTCTGGTCAGGTGCAAAGCATGTCACTCTCCCAGATGCTGAAACAACCTGCACTGCTAGTTACAAAGAGCATTGTTACATACCTGGCCCCTTACAAAGACCCACCCCAGTCATACCTTTCAGAAAACTGATGCTGACAGCTTGATTTTGTTTATAACCGTCTTTTAAACCAGTTCTTGGTTTCTTATTTAGAGAACTCTTAAAATTAACTTATGCTGACAGCTTGATTTTGTTTATAACCGTCTTTTAAACCAGTTCTTGGTTTCTTATTTAGAGAACTCTTAAAATTAACTTAATTCCCTGGCACTGACTTTTTCTGGTTAATTTGTAAAAATGAAGAACATAAAATCCAGGGAAAAGACATACTGATTTATGTTTCTCTTAATTTTGTTTTGTTTTTCCCACCTACCTCTTGCTCATTAATTGAGAGATGTTGTCCTCCTGAGACAGTAATAGAAAGATCTCTTAGTAATAAACTTTATTATTGATGTAAAGGGGGTTCAGCAATGTCCATAAAAACAGAGGTGAATCGCATGATGTGAAGTGACATGTAAAAGTCATTGCAAGTTAACAAAGTCTGAGATCCAGCCTTTTTCAGTATTCCTATCAAAGACACAAACAAAAGGTACAATTACAGGATAAATATTATTGAATATTGCACTTTTATAAATTGTGTCACTGTGCTGCCCAGAACTAGGCTATCAGATGGGGGGTTTTTCTGCCAAAGATACCACCCGAGGCTTGTAAGAGAAGTTTTTCAGTAAAAGCTCTTCACTTCAGAGTTCTGGATGGACACCAGAAACATCAAAGAGTTGAAATTGTCACATGTTGCTACAGCTCAGCCAGCAGCCAGAGTTGCATTATGTTTTGAATAATTAAGCCAGTATTAAGCTTCTGACCCAAACTATTCATTTCTTTGTCCAAAGTGCTTTCTGTAGGCTTACGACTGTTCTATTAGCGCTATGAAACTTTCTGACTTCTTAAGCACATTCTACTTTCCTAAATCCTCCTCTCCCTTACTCCAGGCAGCTCTGGCTGTTTCCTGAGTATTTAGCTCAAGTGCTAGCTGAAGCTGTTGCATGCTTGATGATTCTCGTGGGTCCCTTCCAACTCAGGATATTCTATTTATATATGATTCTGTGAAAGGCTTGTGTCTGACCATCAAAGCAGCATTTAAAGAGGAAGATAATTTTCTGTATAAAGGTATTTTAAAACTTTGGAAAAGCTCGGAAACCTATTGGGATAGAAATTCTTCCTAAGTGCTGGCAAGTTAAAGCCAAACATCTGAAAACATGAATAACCTTGAGGGTGGGAAGCCACTGGAACAATACCTTGAGGTATTGAGCCACTGGAACAATAACCGTGAGGGTGGGAAGCCACTGGAACAATACCTTAGGGACACAGTGGTTCTGCTTCACTTGAAGTCCTTGAATCAGTCCTAGAGGACTTTTCAAAAAATATGTCCTAGTTCAATGAAAAATTATATTTCTTGCAGCAGGAACAACTAGGTAAATCTCTAAAAATTTCACTGTACAAAAGGACCAAACTATGCAGTCATTGATGACTTCACACAGCCTTCAGAAATTCAGTAATCTGTAAAATATTCACTCACCTGTATTGGAGCCCTGGATACTCTATAGTGAGGTATTGACCTGTAGTATGTTTGGCATTTCTTTTTTTAACTCATCCTATTTTACCAGCCAGTCTTCCTGAATCTTCATTTCTTTACTATTGAATTTCTACAAAAAAACCCTTTTTCTTCTGCATCTTTTTATCTAGTTGTTTTTCTGATCTTCTTTATCAACCTGTAATGCTGTCAATTCTGAAATAGAATATATATGAAAAAAAAACAGCTGAGGCTTGTGACTGCAGAAAAGATTGTTCTTTTATGCATAAGAGCTTTCCAACTGTTCTTTCAATTCTTTGATATGAGGCTGGCAGGAAATACAAAGCAAGGAGAGTCTAGTGTGTAAAATTATCTTTATTACAGGTTTGTGTGGATATTTTTTGCTGGGTGGAAGTTAGTCTTATCAAGCTCAATAGCAAAGCAGTATGCCACTTAGCACTAGTAATTTCTGGGTTTTGAACATTAACAATGGGAATCTTGATTTTCCATGCAGTGGGCCAGCTCATACCAGCAGACACAACTGGTTTAAATCCAACACTTTCAGAGCATGAGACACAGGGTTGGTTGGTGTTTTTTTGTTTGTTTTTTCTGCTTTGTACCCCTGTGTGTTAAGAATTTATTAAAACCAATATGTGATAACACTGAAGAACAAAGTGATTTCTGTTCTGCGACTTAAGGTGTGGTTCCATAGAAGTTAAGGGCAATTAAAACTTGGGCTGCTGCAGTTTCACATTTTGTCCTCCTACAGCTGTATGGTTTCTCATTGTCCCTCTTCTGGCAATAACATTAATGCTCTCTGACTGCATGACGGACTAAATCAGAAGGCTTACCTGGCTGGGTGCCAGCCAGTGTTTTAATAAGATTAAACCCCATTTATTTAATTTCCCTGAACATGTACATGACACAGATGTGCTATTATCAACTTAGGTGCAGATGGTCAGTGGAGAATCACATGGCTCAGGTAGCCCAGACTTGACTTGGCAGTCCTCCTTTTGCTCAGTAGTGCATTTAAAGTAAAGCAGCATCTTCTGTGTCTGGAGTTTAATTTTGTTTGAATTAGGCAGCGTCATTAGAAAATCAGCATAAAAGAAATACAGATAATTATATAATTATAATTTGGAATAGAATTGAGGTGTTTAATACAGAAAATAAAGTTGGGCTGCTCTACAGTACACATGTTTGGTTTACTGTTATCATGCAGAATGAGTTAATGGGTAACCATGAGAAGTTATTTTTATCTGATGTTTGTGCCAATTAAATTTAATTTTTTCTTAGACATCACATTCTCAGAGAGAGAGAAGTACAAGTCAGACACCCTGAGAAAGAGCTTAAAATGTCACTGAACTGCACTATGGGCTTCTGTAATTGATTTTGAAGTTACATAGTGAAGGAGGAGGAAAATGAAACTATACCTGTGTGCATGGCAGCCCCAGGTGCTAGTGATAGATAAGCGAGCACTTGTTCAGAAATGTTTCAGATGCTCTGTAGAGATCTTGTCTGTTTTATGGGAGAGTAGGGAGTAAAAAATACTGCCTGGCCCAGCTTCTAGTGTTGAGAGCAGCCTTGAGGAGCTGATGGGTGTCAACTGGACCCAAGCCATAGGAAAGTGTGTTGCCTTCCTAGGGCCAAAGTAAGAAACAACCCAAGAAACTTCCCATGCTGGAACGGCCAACTTATTATCACCTGCTGCTGGCTTTCAGCTGAGTACTGATGACATCCCAATAAGGCAGCTGTGGACAGTAAAGGGCAAGCTCAGGGCCTTGGGATGAGATGGGGCAAAACCCAGGAAAATCACACAGAGGAATACATGGCTTCAAGAGTGGAGGGAGGGAGGGAAGGCAGGCAGGCAGGCAGGCAGGCAGGCTTTCCCTTGGTTTGGATTGGGGTAGGGAACACCTAGGCAAACCTGACATCCACAAATCCATGGGTCCTGACAAGATACATCTAGAAACACTGAGAGACCTAGCTGGGCTGCTTGTGGTCATCCTTGAAACATCATGGAGAATCAGGAGAGGTGCCTGAGGACTGGAAAAAAGCAGTTGTCACCCCAGTATTCACAAAGAGCAAGAAGGAGGGCTCAGGGGACTACCATCCAGTCCACCTCACCTCAATCCCTGGAAAGGTGATGGAGCACCTCATTCTGGAGGCCAACTCTATCCACATGGATGACAAGAGGGAGATCAGGATGGAGTCAGCATGGATTCAGCAAAGGGACATCATACATGGCCAATCTGATTGCTTTCCACAGTGAAACAACTGCCTGGATAGATGGATGGGGATATTGTTCTACCTGGACTTCAGCAAGGCTTTTGACATTGTCTCCCACAACAACCTCATAGGCAAACCCAAGAAGTGTGGCTGGATGAGGGGACAGTGATGCGGACTGAGGACTGTCTGAATGGCAGATCCCAGAGGATTGTTATCAGTGGCACAGGGTCCAGTTGGAAGCCTGTCACAAGTGGTGACCCCCAGATTCAACAGTGGGCCTGGTATCGTGTAATTTCTCCATCAGTGAGGTGGATGAAGGGGCAGGTGTCTCCTCAGCCAGTTCATGGATGACACAGAGCTGGGAGCAGTGGCCATAGCCCAGAGGGCCGTGCAGCCCTTCAGAAGGGCCTCGGCAGGTGGGGAGATGGGCAGAGAGGAACTGGCTGAAATTCAACAAGGGCAAATGCAGGGTCCTGCACTGGGGAGGAACAACCCCAGGAACCAGCTCAGGCTGGGGCTGACCTGCTGGGAAGCAGCTCTGAGGAGAAGGACCTGGGGTTCCTGGTGGACAGCAAGCTGTCCATGAGCCACCAGTGTGTCCTGGTGGCCAAGAAGGCCAATGGTGTCCTGGGGTGCACTGGGAAGAGCATTGCCAGCAGGTCACAGGAGGTGATCCTGTCCCTCTGCTCAGCCCTGGTGAGGCACCTCTGGAGTGCTGTGTCCAGTTCTGGGCTCCTCAGGACAAGAGAGACACAGAGCTGCTGGAGCTGGTCCAGCAGAGGGTGACAAAGATGATAAGGAGAGGAGCATCTCTTTTGGCAGGAAAGGCTGAGGGAGCTGGGCCTGTTCAGCCTTGAGCAGAGATGACTGACAGGGGACCTCATCAATGTCTGAGTATCAGAGGGGAGTGTGTCAGTGGATGGATCCAGGCTCTGCTCAGCTGTGCCAGGCAATAGCATAAAAACCAATGAGCACAAGCTGACACACAGGGAGCTCCACCTGAACACAAGGGAGAACTTTTTTACTGTGCAGTGACCAAGCACTGGAACAGATTACCTGGAGAGGCTGTGGAATCTCACTCACTGGGGATATTCGAGAACTGTCTGGACACAGTGCTGTGCCGTGTATTCTAGGATGACCCTGCTTGGGCAGGGAGGTTGGACCAGATGGCCCACTGTGGTCCCTACCAACCCAACTTGTTCTGTGACTCTGTGACTCTGTGATTCTGTGATTCTGTGATTCTGTGACCTTGCACTCATGATGCAGCACAAGACAACACTTCTCACTCAGTTGACAAATGAGTGGAAAGAAGGAAATAGCTGGAGTCAACATTCTATTTTTGAAGAATGGATAATGGCATCAATACCTAAACATTGGCTCAAGTACAAAGCCTACTTGAGCCAAATCAAAAAGTGTTTCAAAAACCAAAGTGAAAGGATGAAACAAAGAGACTTTGTCCCTGGCAGGGTTGAAAAAGGCATCCTTATACCATGAAGCATGCAAAAAAGAGCAAGGAAGATTTTGCTAAGCAATAATGGAAGAAAAACATCACTGTCAAAGCCAGTTACTACACTGGAACTGATTATTGTGACTATCATCAAAGACAAATGTCACTTATGCACAGGAACAGTTCCATGTATGTACACTGCAGAGGATGTTTGGAAGGATAGTTTCTACCTACATCCCTGAAAACACATGAGAGCTCACCAGCACTACTGATCTGCAGGCAAAGCACAATCTGTTTGGCAAGTCTTGAGCACACAAGCTGAATTAAGGAGACATGTGCAAACTAAATTTTAGAAGCGTAGCAGCTTAATAGAAGGTTATGAATATTTTCTTAGCCAGGAGGAAGGCAGCACTATTGTTCCTCACCGGGAAAAAGCTGAGCAAAATTACTTAGTCTGTTCTTAGTGGGAAACAAAATGAAACAACCCCAGAAGAAAGTTACCTGCAATAATGGGGGAGACAAATAATCAATTCAGTTTGGGCTTGTATTATATCAGCCTTTCAACAACCTGTGTCTGCAAGGACTGCCAACCCCAGTGCCTTACTGCAGTAAGTAATTAAGTAAGCAATGCAGAGGCATTTCATATGGAGAAAGTTTGTAGTTATTTAGTTAGTTGGGAATAGGTGAGAGGACAAAAAAATCAGCAAATTATGTACTTATGGTCTAGAAATATGAACCAGCAGCAAATTTATGAAAATGTTACCACCACAAATTCTAAAGAGTGCTTCACCCAAGACTATAGATTACTAATGAGAGTCAATTGTCAGCACCTCAAGCGTTTCAGGACTGTGAAGGAAGTGTTGAAAGATACGTGGTATTCTTCAGCAAGAACTGAGTGTGTTCATACCACAGAGGAAAGCAGTATAGATCCTGGGCATGCTATTCAGGAGTCAGGAAGCAACTGAATTTAATGTGTGAAAAAGCAAACTTTTTCTTTGGAAGACAAAAAAAAATCTTTCCTGAAGCACAGATATGACCTCCCTGAGAGACTGTGTTATCTCAGTTGGAAAGAGGTGTTTGGGCAGAGAACTGAGTTCACTGGAATGGGAAACTTCCATAATGAATATTCTGAACAGAGTTTACTTTTGGCTGATCCCTCTAAAAAATCACTCTTCTCCCTTCTGTGGTAGTGTCTCTCTGCCTCCTTCCCACTTTGGAAGCAGTGGTTTGATGACCTGTGCCTCTCTTCTTGTCTTTTGGGGAAATACTGCTTTGGGGCAATCTGATTTTCACTACTCTATCTGGCTGCATGTCTGTAGCACAGAGGTTTTTGGCTGCATTTGGAAGAGAAGGAATAGAGTAGTTCTAAAAAAGGCAATGCTGTGTTCATCTCTGTGTTCCCTGTTTCCACCAGCTCACTAGTTCTGTGCTTGCTGGTGTGAACTGTCTGCATACTGGTGAGAGGGCTCATGTGGCACTGCCGAACACCATTACACAGACTTGAGCATACTACTCTGCTGGGCAAGCAGGCCCCTGCTCTGATTTGCTCTCTATTAGGGAAAAAAAAATAAATAAAAAGAAAAAGTGCCTCTGAGATCCTCCCTGCACAGCTGGATTTAATTTTCTGTTATTTGTATGTAGTGGGTTAACAGTGAGACTTTTCTTCTTTGGTAATAAAATCACTAGGTTGTATGCTATTACTTGAAAACTGACTCCATGAGTGTTTCAGAAGGTGAAGTGTTTTAACAAGCATCCACCAACATTATTGGCCATTTATTCAGACTAATAATTTATGCTTTAAAAAAAACCAAACCAACCAGCATGTTGAAAAGGCTGGGGGGGAAGTCTGCATATAGCCCAAAATAAACTATTCCTCAGTGCAACCATTAAGCACTTCCTTAAGAGAAGAAATCCATCCTGGCTCCTCACTTGGAGAGCAAGCATGGCCTGTCTGGTGTGATTCTTCTGGTTCGTTATTGTGCTTTCTTATTGTCCCTAGCGGGTTTGTATACAAACCATGCAAGACCTTGAAGCAGAAGACTACTTTATAGTACTAAAGAGTGTAGTAGTAGTAGTAGTAGTAGTAGTAGTGAGTGGTGCCCCCATACCCACGTCATCCGAAGCATGTGTGGATAACTACATGCTTACTGTGGAATTGTTCACATCCTGCCACTGCTTTAAAAAAAGAGTATATATACGTAACCAGAGTGCAACTCTTTGGTATCCCTTCTCCTTTTAGCTGCATAAAACAGCATTCATTTATTTATAGCTACACAAATATAAAGCCTCTCTTTGCAAAGGCTTTAAAAGTTAGACAAAATTTCTGCTTTTCCCTTTTTTCCCTCTTCTGAGAGGTAAGCAGCGTGTTAGCAGGAAGGATAGAGAAGTGCAACCCAAACTTGCCCTGCTTGCAGAGGGGAGTTTCCTTCTCAGTCTTTGTTCAGCTGAGGCCTCAGCTGATGGAGTCCTGCCTGCTGTGCTTCATCCCTCCAAAAGTCTCATGGGTTTAGCCAAAATTAGCCTGGTCTGTCAACTGACACCCTGGGTATTTGTGTGTCTGGGCAAGTGTGGAGACAAGAACAATGCCTCTGGTGAAGGAACAAGTATTGTACTTCAGTGAAAAAGGAGGTGAAAATAGAAATAAGTATTTCAAATGGAAAAGGAGGTGCCAATATGTGTATTTTCCACTTACAAATCTAGATAACTTGGGTTGCAATTACTGAAATGCCTCAGTGAAACATTTATATTAAAAAACATAAAAATGACTATGTATATGAACAGATTTTAGATTTGATTCTGACTGTCTGGAGAGGAGATATTAGCTGGATATGATGAAAAGCAATGTAGGTGAAATAATGATCGACCGATATGCTTTTGGTGTGAGAAATGTTTAAGATCGGTAGAAGAAGGAGATCTGATTTTCCCCTCCTTCAATTTTGTGCTAACTCAAGTATTTGACAGGTTTTTTCGTTTGCTTTCCACAAAACTGGACAGGTAATACATAACACTATTGATAAATACATATATATATGTCTTTAAAAAAGAGGATGAAGGGAATGGTTAAATCGATGATCCCCAAGCTGTGGTTTGCAGTTAATATGTACAGCCATAGCTAGCATTAGCAGTTCTGAGCTTCCCATCGGCATACACTGCTGGTCTGGGAGCAAACTTGACATTTTAAATACTTTGAAGGCATGTCTGTTAAAAGTTAGGTAACTGAATGAAGCTTATTTACTCAACTAGTAGCTGAAATGATCAGACTCACTGCAAGCTGACATTAAAAACTTTTGAGGAATTTTATCATTCTGAAAATCTGGAAAAGACTAAGCTTTTGGTAGACCTTCTACAAATAGAAGTGTCAGGTGATGCTGATCTAGAACAATGTAATCAATTTATGAATCAATGTTGAAGCACCAGACAAATGGTAAGGCCTTTTTCACAAGAAGAATCCTAATTTTAAAACTAAACAAGCTCCAACTGCAGTCCATGTAATTGCATCTAGAGAGCAGGAAAAAGGTTTTCCTGCTAGAGGTTACTTTGGAAAACTCTGGCTATGCCTTGTATTTTTTGAGATCATGCATGCAGACACAGATGTCTGGACTAGTTCAGTTGTGCTTACCTTGTCACATAAGAGGGGCTGGGAGTAGATCTTCTGTGGGGGGCCTTTCAGCACTGTATTTTTCTGTTTGGTCCAGAACTGTTTTTCTATTGTGAGGAAAATTAGTGAGGAGATCAAAACTGGAAGCTTGCTTTTAAGGTTTTGAACACTTTTTGACTTGACTAGTAACTAAAGCCGTAAGCATAAGAGACAATAATTATTCTTTTGAGAACACATATATTGTTCATTTTACACTCACAACAGCTTCTACACTTGTTTTACTGAAATGAATGATGAAATTCCCATTGCCTTCAGTACTCTTGCTTGGAAGTCTTAGGTCTGGTCTTTGACTTGCTTGTGTGAGAGTTATTTGCCTGCAGTTTAGGTATCTAAAAAACATCTGCAGGAACATCATACAAGGGAAACTGTCAATAAATCAGAGCAAAATTGCTGTTCCCTTTCAGCAGAGACATATTGTTTGTTTGAAAAGGGTAACAGCTTAGTTTTCAAAACTCAGTTTTTTTCTTTGTTAAGAAAAAATGCTTTTGGCATCATTAATTTTTTTCTTCTTTCCCCTTGTAATTCAGACCATTACCATAATTCCTTCTGCACACACACCTGATGCTTCAGGTAGCTGTCAGCTCCATTACTGAAGGCAGCAGCAACCTGTAAGGAAAGACTGAATTAACAGGTGTTTCTTCAGGCCACAGATTGCTGAGGAAAGTTATATCTTGAAGCATTGTTACTTAAAAATAAGGAGTATACTTTTATTGATCCTTATGGTCCTTGGACCAGCTTTATACTTCTGCAAGAGCAGTAGGGGCAAGCCATTAGCAAATAAGAATAAAGCACAGCAAATGGAGAATTAAAACCTATCTCCAAGACAGGGTGCAGAATCTTAATGTCTGAAGATTTTAGGAGAGATAAGACATCCTCTTTTCCCAAGGCAGATACATCATGTGTACTTTGTGTAACAAGTATGTGCTGCTATCATAATCCAGAATAAGGACAGAGAACTCCAACAGTTTTGCTTCTTTGGCTTTTGTTTTTAAGATTAAAAAACAACACATTAGACAGTTGTAGTTAAATAAGTAACCTGCATTACTTGTACAAAAAGTTACATAAATACAAGTTGGCTGTTTTGTTTTCTCTTTAGAGAAGGAAAGCATCCTTTTTAAAAATAACCAGTAATCCTTATATTACTGAGATGCTGCCAAGTCACAATTCAGAAGACAGACATGTGAAATTAAATCCACACTGTGCAAAGACAACACAGTGGCCCCTCCAGATCAGATCCTTTGTGTTTATCCTGTGCACAGTTACACAGATACAATGGAACATGTGATAGCTTGAACATATTTTGCTTTTACACAAAATAAAATACTTCCCCATGCTGCATTTTGTTAACTAATGTATCAAAAATATCCATCACATCGTCATCATCATCATTGCTATTATTATGTTATTAAGGAATTGTCCTTCATTCCATGCATAATTATAATTTCACAAGTTAAAAACATCATCCCTCCCTCCTGTCATATCTATAAAGCACTCTGTGCGTAGTGAAGCAGATCCCCAATTAAATGCAAGTGCTATTAAAATTAAGAGAAATACACTATTACTGTTGATTTTAGAGGAACAAAATTCTGGGGAGATTTAAAAAAACAAAATAGTTTTATCTGGACAAAATAATGTACAATTATTAATATTGCACTTTTTATACAAGAAATCCTAATAAATATACAGAAATGATATACATTTACATACACAGAAAGTCATCATTCTTTTTTTAAATAAAAGTTTCACTGCTGCTTATTTCTTAAAGACCCATTTCTACCAAAAGCCTTCACTCCCAGATGTGTTTTGAAGTAAGCCAGTTTGAGAGTGTTTAATATCATGAACCTGGCACTGACCTCAATAATGGACCCCCAGTTTTACCAAAAAATCCACATGTCAGGAAAGCTGTAGCATGGCAGAACTTGAACAGCATTGCATTAATATATCACGAGGCCCAACAGGAGTTACAGGAGAGGCACAACAAAGCCTATCATTTAGAGAAGGTCTTGAAGCAAAGCCTGAGATCAGGAAGTTCTCCTTTAAAATTCCACAATTCTCAAACTCTCTTCTTTGCAGGTTTTCTCTAATTTTAATTTTGTTTCTGAGCAGAGCAGAGAATCCCCAGGAACTAAAATCATGGAGCACTTCACTGCAGCTGGCCAGGAGGAAAGCCTCACTGTCTGCATGCAAAATCTTGCTGTGAGTGTGATGTTTGAGCCTCATTTTTTAGACTGTACCTTTGGGGTGTTATACATGGACTTAAATATCTGCTTTATAGCACCTGTTTTGTTGTGGGAGGCAGCTGGAGAGGAGCAAGTTGCTTACAAATTATTTGCATTAGTCCAACAGTGCTGGTGCTAAAGCCATTCTGTTTCAACTGAGTAGTAACAACCATGAAAAATCAGAATAAAACTCTTGTCTACCAGTTAACCGAAAGGCTTGGCTGCCAGGAAAGAGAAACTTCATGTTAACAGGAGAGAAAAACCCACTTCCTCAAGTTCTTTTCCAAAACCCCAAGTCTGAAAGTACGAGAACTTTGGGAAGTAGTACCTCTTTTCTCTAAGTAGTTGTTAGTAGGATGCAGCATGCAAAGTGTCTCCTGTTTATCACATACAATTTCTATCTTTCCTGCCTATGCTCTTTAGAGAATAGTGTTTGCAGATTTGTACTAAAGTCTGTCAAACAGATCATATGTGTTATTAACATCACTGCAACTCTGTGCTGAGGGCACCCTTCAATCCCCAATCCTCCCTCACAAGCTCAAACTGGAAACATTTTCAGGTGTGTTACAGACCATTGTTCAACTTCTCTAGACACCAGATCCTCAAAGGTCACAAGGATGTCCCTTGCCTGGTGTAGGAAGAAGAGAGGGGTTTAGAAATTAAAAAGGCTTCTAATCTTGGATGTAACAAATAAAGCTTATAAAGCAAAATCACGTGCTTGTGTTTTCAAGGTAGTCTAAGAGAGATGAGAGGTGCTCAGCAGAAAGAGACCTGGGGGTGCTGGTCAATGCCTAAATATAAGCTAGTGTGTGCCAGGTACCCAAGAAGGCCAATGGCATCCTGGCCTGTACCAGCAATAGTGTGGCCAGCAGGGCCAGGGCAGGGATTGTCCCTCTGTACCCGGCACTGGTGAGGCCACACCTCCAATCCTGTGCTCAGTTCTGGGCTCCTCACTACAGGAAAGATATTGAGGTGCTGGAGCATGTCTAGAGAAGGGCTATGAAACTGGTGAAAGATCTAGAAGACACATCCTATATGGAACAGCTGGGGCAGCTGGGATTGTTTAGCTGGGAGGAAACTCAGGGGTGACCACATTGCTCTCTACCACTGCCTGAAAGGAGGTTGTAGTGAGGTGGGGGTCAGTCTCTTCTGCCATGTTTCAAACGATGGAATGAGAAGAAATGGCCTCAAATTCTGCTGAGGAGGCTCAGATAAGATATTAGGAAAAATTATTCACTGAAAAAGTGTCTAGGGATAGGACTAATTTGCCCAGGGAGGTGGTGGAGTCACCAACTTGGGCAGTGTCCAAGAAGAGTCTGGATGTGACACCCACAGATAGTACAGGGGTGGGTATGGTAGTGCTGTTAATGGTTGGCCTAGATAACCCTGAAGATCTCCTTTGATCTTGTTGATTCTTTGATTCTATAATATGATGCTAGGTTTTGACTCTCTTCCTCACCTGACTCTTGATGTGTCTGTCAGGCATGTACACAGATTGAGGGGAAGCCTCACTCCTCTCATACCCATTTATTGGTGTCATGGTCTCTCTGATTCTTTGTGGTCTACCCTCATGACCATGTTTATCTGCATTCTGTCTCCCAGATTCACAGAAGGGAAAACTTGTCAAGTCCCTTTATAACAATGATTGTTAAAGGGATTTTTTTTAAGGGAAATAAATAAAATGAAAAAGATAATTCCATCCATCTGTATTTTCCGCAAAAGCCTTTGCTTGGTGAAGAAAAGGCTGTGATCCCCTTGTTCCTCCATTTTCATTTTATCTGTCTTCAAGATTTTCCACAAGTCCCACAGCAACGTGACTTAAATTGGGTGAGCTGGCAGAGTTTGAGCTGCTTCACTTTCTCACAGTACCTTGTGGTGTCCCTGCAGTCCACTGCCAAAGGGGAAACAAGAAGAAGAAATGGTGATGAAGTTATGAACGAAGGATTTCTTACCTGAGAACATTTGTCCTTGGGTGGCCAAGAGGACCTTTGTGTTGGGAGGTCTTATTGTGAGCATGAGTTTGGCTTGCTGCAAAGACTGAATGTGGACTGCACGTCCACAGGATCAGTGAAGAACTGGTGGGCAACGTTTACTTTCAGAGCTTGGGGAAGGGGCTTCTGAGGCTGCTCCAACACTGTTAGTTTGTCATACACTGATATTTTAGAGAGGCTTTAGGAGTTTCCTAACAGTTAAACCAAAGATGAAGAAGTAAATGAAACCGGATACTTGTTTTAATGGAGTAGCTCAGAGACACTTTGGCCAGCTTTCCACGTTTGAAGAGCAGTGTGTGGGAGTGTTACCCCAGCTAACTAGGAGTTTTCTTGTGTTTTTCACAGGTTAGAAACCACCCAGCATGAAGATGTTAAGACATCTTTTGAACTTCTCTAGGGCTTAGGTTCTGGTGTCACTTGTACAGTTTTTGAGGCCCACAGCTTCCTGCTTTTTAGTTTGGAAAACTATCCAGTATCCCTGCAAGACTTTGGGATTTGGGGCATTTCTGTGTAGCAGAAAGAGATTGGAGTGTCAGCAAAGGTCCTGCTTGACACCTGTGAACTCCCTCGTTGCTTCAGCTTCCATTAGGACCCCCAAACTCATGAGTTTGGACCTATGTAGTCCACTTTGTCTGTGCTGAGAGGGAGCATTAGAGCTGGTGTGAATTTAGGCAAGCACATGTGGGCTCTGCTACTGCATCTGCAATGCTTGCAAAGCAACTGGCCTGCAAGATAGAGGATGTGAGCTTAATTTCCAAACAGGCACATAGTCTGTTCTCTTTTGTTCATTCAATTTTTTTTTTAATTAGTAACTTTTCTAGTCCCATGGCAGGCCCAATTTTGTTGCTTGTAATCTGAAAGAAAGCAGTCTTGCCTGCTGGATTTCCCATCATCCACCTACCCACTGGATTTGGACTACAGCCATAAGTATGGTTGTGATTCATGTTTTTCTTTCTGTCTGTACCATTAACTGAAAGTTAATTGTAGAATCATAGATTGGTTTGTGTTACAAGGGGACTTTGAATATCATCTAGTTCTAACCCTCCTGCTGTGGACTGGGACACCTTTCACTGGATCATGTTGTACAGAGTCCTATCCAAGTTGTTCTAGAAAACCTTCAGGGATGGGGTATCTGCAGCTTCTCTGGGAAACCTGTGCCATTGTCTCATCACCCTCACAGTAAAGAATTTCTTCCTAATATCTAATCTAAATCTTCCTAATATCTAATCTTCCCAATATCTAATCTCTGTTTCAATCTGAACCCATTCCCACTCATTCTGCCACTAAATGGCCTTGTAAATAGCCTTGCTCCATCTTTCTTCTAAGTTCTCTTCAAGTACTGGAAGGCCACAAGTAGGTCACCTAAAAACAGGGCTGTACAATCCCATTTCCCTTAGCGTTTTGTCATAGAACAGGTACTCCATCCCTCTGAACTTGGTGGCCTACTCTGAACTTGCTCCAGAAGACTGCATGAATTATTTCTCATGCTGTTAGAAAGGGGACACAATCCCAGCACGAACACTGTTGCCAAAAGCCTCCACAATGGGCAGCATTCCTCTCTGGGGTGCTGAGCTTTAGACACTGGATTTTGCACAGGTCTGGGCTGGAAGTTCCCCAGGATGCCCAGCTGCAAGGTCCAGTGCTGTGTTTCTGAGAGACGACTCTCCCTTCTTTCCTACTCTTGCACCGCTCTGCTTCCCCCCGCTCTCAGCAAAGTACCATTTTCACAGGGTGTGATGTTGCAGCGCTGCCAGTTTGCTGGTCTTGGCCTCCAGGAGCAGTGGTGGTCCATCAAGGGCTTGTTGGTGCGGATGTGCACGCAGTCCACACGCCGTGACTGGAAGCCATAGTTTCCGCATGTAGCTGTGCAGACGGTCCATAGGCTGACCCTCCAGTGCACACCACAGATATCAGTCCAGCAGTTCTGCGTGCTCAATGGCCTGGGGGCAGGAGGCAGAGAGGAAGGGAGGGAGGGAGGGAAGGACAGCAAACATTACATATCCCAAAGGTAGTCTGCTCAGAGCACTGCATGGGGCAGATCTTCAAAAGCTGCCAGGTGAGGCCAGCAGTTTTGAACTACTCTCAAGGACCAGACCCTCAGTGGGTGCACACTGGTATACCAACACCAGGCTAAATGACCATTTGAGCACTTTGAGGATTTGGCTGAAGTGCCCTCTCCACAAAGGGCCAAACCAGAGATCTGCTGAAAGGTGAAATGAGTGGTGACCAATGTGGTCCAGCAGGACTTTGTAACTTTTTTGGGGCTTTACAGCCAGTAGGAACAGAACCAGTTTTCTGAAACTCTTCATTTTTTTTCAAGACAGTATCACAGAAGATGTATAGGCACACTTGGTTCATATCTATTTGTCACACTGGTAGTGAAAAGACATGAGTGGGAGCCAGCAAGCCAATTACATTAATATTCAGTCATGATCAGTCCTGATTTACATACCTGTCTCATGTAAAGTAAATGTCTTTACAATGTTGACAGTGGAGTTTATCTGCAGGAAAACAAAATCTGTGGAGACCCTTTTTTTCTGTTAGAGTTTGTGTTTACATAAGTGAGTAGGCTCCTTAAGAAGATATAGCATAGCCTTGCAGTCAGGATTTGGCATGCATAGAAGACTTTCCAGTTTTTGGTCAACTGGCCTGAGGCTCCTAGGAACAAATAGGGAAGTCTGGGCTATAAGCCTGGTAAGATTTGTTACACATAGCTGTACAGGTTGCAGCATAACCTTTTTGTTCCATAGGGGAAACCCATAAGTTTTCATGTAAGTCACTAGTCCACTAAATATCTCTGAAAAGGCTTGTGGGTTCAGACATAAGACATTTCTGTCCTACCTTGGTAAGGAACTGCATTGATCAGATGACACAGAAGTCCCATCTTTGGTCTGGCAAAATACGTGTCGGTGCTGTACAGCCAGTCGTGGTCCAATGCACGGCCCGTTACACTGGGAACACAGAAGGTTCACTCAGGGGAGGTACAAGACAGAGCGTACAAGACAGGGCCAGTTCCATTTTTATAAAACTGCTAGTGAAATAAAGTGTATACTGTCATCCCGAGACTGTTGAGATTTCAACTGCTTTCTGCGCCTCTGTGGGCTTTGAAGGCTGACTATGCAGTCATTTTCTGCTCTACCTCACTCTCCTCCAGCAGCATTTAAACTACATTTCTGTATCTGCTCTGCAGATTCATTGCCTCTTCTCTTCAATAATTTAATCTTAAATACATCTGTTAGGGGGAATTAAATGCTCTCATACCATTAGCGAAGAGCCTATGATCCTTACAGGAAATCTCAATACATTACTTTTACTGTGCATTTTGCATCATGTGAATGGCCACATTGAACCGAGGATATATTACACTCCATTTAATAATTTAAAAGCATTGAAGGACAATAAACAAAAGCAGGAAGCATGAGAAGCACAAAAGATATGCAAGCTTGCTCCGGAATTGAGGCGATACTAACATATTCAAACTTAATAATTACATTTCAGTTTAACTCTCCTAATCCTCTCCTTTGATTAAAACATAACTTGGCATGTATTTGTGCTATTTTAAAATTACTTCAACTATTAGGAAACTGTTTTTCTAAGTATCTGGAAATTATATACAAGAACAAACTGAGGGTTGAATAAGAGGTCATCTGTGTGAAGCAGGAATTTTTGCTGGGGGATGGCTGCTGACCAATCCCTCTGTCACCTCTTCTGCCTCTTCAGTAGGAGCCCTGTTCCACACTACCATGCACTCTTCAAATAATACGCCCTTCCAGGTGCTAATTCTTCCCTCTCTGACAATTGGGAGAGAGAAGCAGTAACTGCCAGGCTTCCAGCTGCTTCCAGCCAAATGTCTTGCTGGAAATGTCATTCACTGGAGTGTGTGGAGCATTTCTGTGATATCTGCAGGGGCTAGCAGTCCTCATCATCAGCAAGCCTGATTCACTAATTTAAAAACACACAGTGAAGAACAAAATGCCAGGAACATTAAATGAAGGAAAGGAGCTAATTCTAGGGATTGGGGTAGAGCAGGTAGCCTGTTTATTTTCTTTGTGAACTAGGGAAGTTGATTGCTACACCTGCACAATGGGGGACCTGATACCCCACAATACTACCAAGCAGGACATCAATCCACTGAGCCAGTGGTACATTCCTAACAATGAGTAACAGTCTTATGGCTTGGAGACTGGGGAGTACGCAATCATGTGGAACATGACCTTTTTTTTGTAAGCTAGGTAGAAGAAATATATGATAATGCACAGAGATTATGTCTAAAATTCAGAAATTAATTCTGAACTATCTGATTGTCTCAGCTGAGTATGATGTCATGGGGAACGATATAGCTCATAATGGTTTCTGCAAAGATAATCCAGTCCTTTCATGAAATTCCACAGGGAGTGAAAATTTTCTCCTTTGATATAATGTGATAATTTCAAGCTTAACTTGTGATACGATAACTCAGTCACCTTTCAAGATTTGAATGAAGATGCTTTCAAGTAGTGAACAATAACATGTTCTAGTAGCTGAAGGCACTTTTTACTACCAGTACTACCACTTTTTATAAAAAAATGTTGGCTTGCAAAGCAGGATGTAACTGAAGGTACGTATTCTACCACCATCCATTGAAACCAGGTGGGGCAGTGATCCTTATCTCTGTGGGATGTATCCTCTGCTAATGGGCCATATGTTAAAACCAGGTGGGACAATATTCTTTATCTTTTCCACGACCCATCCTTTCTCCAGGAAGATATCTTCTATTAATGGGCCATTGAGTGCCACTGCATGACTGATAAAATTACATCATCCCATTGGGAGATGCTCCACCAAGGGGAAGGAGCCAAGCCTTTCCTACCTAGATAAAAACTGAGATCTGGAACACCAAGGCAGTCTTTTCCCACTGGATTCCAGAGGGAAAACTGGACCTTTCCACATCGTCACTGGACCTTTGGAGGAAAACTGCACCCTTCTACAGGACCACTGCTTCAACTGAACCACATCTGTCATCCAGCAGGACTGCAGCCACCATTTAATGGAACTGCTACCAACACCCTGACTGACGGGGTGTCAGGTTGTATTCTGACTCTGTCAGTGTTTTGTTGTTTTGTATTACTGTATTTTTATTTTAATTTTTCCCAGTAAAGAACTGTTATTCCTATTCCCATATCTTTGCCTGAGAGCTCCTTAATTTCAAAATTATAATAATTTGGAGGGAGGGGGTTTACATTGTCCATTTCAAGAAAGGCTCCTGCCTTTCTTAACAAACACCTGTCTTTCAAATCAAGACAAATGTGATGCAACACAGTCTGCTAAGAGAAAATCTGAAGATCTGCAAAGCAGTAGGGAAGTAGTTTGAAAATGCTTTAAGCCCTCCATTCTGTCTTTCATCAGGAAGCAAGTCAAGAAAGCTCACACTTTTTGGTATTCTCAGGCAACATCAGCAACTTTGTAAAACTGAATTACTATACAGTCCTCCTGCCTTGAACCTTATCATAATCATCAATCCTGACTCCAGATAGCCGGGACTGAAGCACTCTCACTGGCTGATAAGGGGGATTAAGACTTGAAGAAGGCTATTTCCCAGATGGGTCAGTAATCACTGTAACAAGGAACTGCAGACTTTCCCTGGAGGACACGAGGTCTGCAGTAAAAGCCCTGTTCATGCTTGGCATTTCTAATCATTGTGAAAAGCTACAGAAATCCAAGCAGGCAGTGCATCATACACAGAAAGAAAGAGCTGAACAAATTAGCTGCCTCAAAAGCCTGTGAACTGTAATCTAAAGATACTAGGTTGTGAAATGATTACCTTCATTTTCTGGCTCTTTTTTCTAGCCCACACTATGGGACTGTCCTTGGAATGTTACTTTGGTCCTTACCTGGCCCCAGGAGGAGGTTGCCCACTCAACACAGGGCTGCCTATTACAGTTCTGTGTGTCCACAGGGCGCTTGGACAGCAGGGCACAAGCTTCATTCGGCACTGGGACAGAGCTGCCTTTCGCTGTCAGGCGCTGGCATGTCACTCGCCGTGTCTGTGTGCCTCCACCACAGCTCCGTGTGCACGGGGACCAGGATGTTACCATCCACCTGTGAGAGAAAGGAGAAGAGGTCAGGGAGCAGGCATGTGCCACTGTCTGCAGGATGCTTGGCATCAGCTGGTCTTTACTGATGGGAAAAGAGACAGGCAACAGTGGGTTGGCTTATTTTAGGGTGTGATCTTGGGACGTCTGAGTGTCTCAGCCTCACATAGTCTTCACTGAAAACCGTTCAGAGGATGAAAGCTAAGAAAATGGCAAATTTTTCATTGATTTGTCTTTCTCAAGGCTCTCTGGGCCCAGAATTAATTTTCTAGCCCTTAAAACTGTTTTTAGAGGCTTAGCAAATACATGTAGCCCTAGCATAGGGGTTGTTGGGCAAGTCTGCTCTTAACCACGGTGCTGTGGAGGCATTCTTCACAAGCTACAGTCACAATTCTAGGACTAGTAGCACTCCTTAGTAGGGAAAACTACCTCTGTGTGATTGCTGGAGTAGCTCACAGGCCATTTCGAACTGTTGAGAGGCAACAGCCAAAAGCCTGCTGGGTCCTGCTGGTGCCTGACTCCTCTGTTGTACCCCTGACAGCTGGCATAATCCAAAAAAGCCTGAACATTGCTCAGGAACAGTTAGCCCAGGGAAGGAAAGACACTCTTCTTTCTTCTTGAGTTCAGACCATGCATTCACCGGCTGAGACTCTGAACCCCTGTGTACTGGCATTTAAAAAATCCAGTCCAACTAGCTAAAAGTCTGTAAATAACAGAAAATAGTAGTCTAATCCATTTTGTCATTGTGAGGATCATTAGGTGAAACACTCATGCAGTGAGGTTTGGGAAAGCGTTAGGTCAGAATAGGGAGAAGGCAACTGATTTTTAGTTTTCTGAACAGTTTTATGGTCAAGCCAGAAGTTTGCTTCATTAAGTTTCTGGATACTTGGCAGGATTTGTGTGGTTTTGGGAGTAAAATACTACCTATCACATCCCTCACCAGCAGTGTTTATGATTACTTTACAAAATAGGCAATAGGTATTCTCCAGTCCCATGGAGAGACATCAGTTTCTATTTTTCTGTCTCCTACAGGTGATTAACTGCAGCAGTCACAGAAACAAGTATAAACAAACGTATTCCCAGCCTGGAAAATAAGAACACTGGTACTTTTTAATGCTGTTTGGCGAGGTTGAACCTGCAATTTCCTCACTGCTTATAAAGCTCTGGTCTGTATGTCAAGCAACTTTTATTTCCAAGCTTACATCTCAGCAGTTTCTCAGGAGCTGAGGGAGGATTTGGGGTTATGTCACAATTCAGGAAAGGTATAAAAAGACATAAACAATTCCCATGGAATTTATTGTCAACAGCAAGGAAAACTGCTGCTAATGTTTCATATTTCATTTGTGTGTTTCATGTTTCATCAAATCTCTTTTGATTTCTTTCTTATGATTCAGTTGGCAACTCAGAAAACATTTGCCTGCAAAGAAGAGTAGGAATATATTTTAAAAGGTAATTAAACAGAAACTTGCAATATGCCCAAGACACAGCAAAAGTGGTGAATCTGGCCACTTCTCATCAGCTTGCTTAGCACCTCTCCTTGCCTCAGCTTAGACTGTCTTTTTTTAATACAAGTCCCAAATCACTGTTGAATGAGGGAAGTTGCACTAAATTTCTCTTGAGATGCTCACTACTTCAAAGTGTTTGCATACTGAAGCATAACATATCCCCATTGGAAATGAGGGAGAGGAGGGAGTAACACCATGAAAAATTTGGAAAAACATGTTTACACATCTCAGCTAAGGAGATACTGAATTGCAGAAGCAGGAAATTTTTGATATGAAGGGAGCATAACACTACATTAACTCTCTGGATAAGCTCAGGACGTACTCTTCTTTGTACCAAAGAGTGTCAAAAAAAAAAAAAAAAGGCTCTGTGTGGGGTGAAGTCAGAGAATCATTTTTGTTGGAAATGACCTTTAATATCATCAAGTCAAANACAATCCTTTCTATAATGAATTTTTCCCTAATAGCCAATCTAAACGTCTCGTGGTGCAACTTGAAGCTGATTCCTTTTGTCTTGTCACTTGGAAGAGGAGGTTGACCCTCACCTTACTATAGCCTCCTTTCAGGCAATTGTAAAGAGTGATAAGTTCTCCTGGGCCCCATTTTCTCCAAGGTAAACAGCCTCAGCCCCCTCAGGCACTTCTCATGGGACTTGTGCTCCAGACCCTTCAGCAGCTTCTCTGTCCTTCTTCTTTCTTGTAGTGAGGGGTCAAAAATTGGACACAGTACTTGAGATGTGCCACAGGAAGACCTAGGTATAGCCAGAAGTTTTTCAAGCTGTCCTGGCTCATTTGTGTTTAGCAATAAGTGAAAACCAGGGGACTAGTAGGGCAGTGATTTACAATTCCAAGGCAACCACAAGATAGCAAAAAAGAGGCAGAACTCAACCCCCTTCATGCCCACTAGATCTGATAAGATGTGGCCATTTTACAAAAGATATTTCCACCCTGCTAAGGCAATTCTTTCAGCTGCAGCTGCAGCTGCAGCTACAGCTACAGTCCTGCCCATATTGATGTTCAGGCAACAAAAAACTCAGAATAAAATCACAAAATAGCTGCAAAACTAAGCTTCTTGTCTGTTATATTGTTAAACTGCTATGAAGCCATGTGTAACACAAAAAAGAAATTATCCCTTCATGGGTGACAAAATTTTCATGCNGCAAGCTGTGAATTCCCTTTCTACCTTGTACTGACAAAGTTTTCCACAAATACTGCTACAAAATCCCCACTGTCTGGATTAAGCACTCAAAAAGTCCCTTTTAGCCATGTCTTTTCCAAGCAGGCACCAGACAAGCTGCAGTGGCATGATGTCCCGCACCAAGAACTCTTCCATCACACCTTATAAATGCATGTGAGATATTTTTACATGAGGCAGACGAACCGTGAAGGGCAGTCTCTTCTGTTGCATGCCACGGGCTGCAGAGGTGGCTTGGGTGTCTCAGCGCAGTGGGATGTGTTGACCTGGGCGCCATCCAGGACACACCTCAGCTGGGGCAGCTGCAGCCCTCTGTGCCCGCAGGAAGCCGAGCAAGCCATCAGTTTGTCCACCGACCACCGGTACTCTGCCAGGAAGTGTGGGAGAGGTGTGTTAACACCGAAAAACTGGCAGCAGGAGTTCAGTTAGAAGGGGAAGAGTTGAAGATGTTCTCTCCAGGATGAAACACAGGGATTCAGTGAAAAGGAGCTACCTACCCCTGCAAGGCCCCTGATTCAAACCCCTGACTGCATTTGGTGTAACAAACACATTTTTTTGGTGCTTAGAAGCATCAGGCATGGAGAGTTAATAACATGGTATAGCAGTTGAGTGAAGCCAGATGCCCACGAGCATCTATATTTTTAGACGTGTGTTATTTAATGAAGGTATGCTTAGCTGTAGTTCCAGGCAGTATCTATGACTCTGTGATCTTGAAACACTGTGTCTTTTACCAGACAGTTCACACAGATCATCTGTCCTGAAGATAAATGTAGGAGTTGCAACACATTCAAAACTTTATAGCAAAATTGAAGGAAAAGTTAACTTCTTCACCTCTCCATCACTGACAATTGGAGCAATGAAAGCTGCATATTCTGTTTCAACCCAGCTGCACCACAGTGTTCTGTGGCTTTATCACCTTTGTCTTATTTCTAGGAGATCTCTAACAATAACAGTTCTAGCAATTTTACAAGTGAAGAGTTTTCAAGGAAAAAGAGACTATAAGACACTGACCTTCATGTATTAATAGAGGGGCTTCTGGTTTAAGGGGTTTAATTTCTGCTGGCTCTGTCTTGAATTTCTGGACAAGAAAATTGCCCAGGCTAAACATAAGCATAGCTTGAATCTGGAGGGTGTGTTTTATGCTCAGCAGGGCAGAAATATCTGGTGTCGTTTTGGTAAAGCAAAACCTAATACATTTTAAGGTATCTAGCAGTCCTGCAAATCTATATCCATGGCAATAAATCATTAAGACATCTTTTTCCTGGTATGCATGGTGATAGTTTCAGAGGGGAAAAACTCAGGATGAGAAAGGCAGTGCAGGGAAATCCATGGCAAGAGCTTTCCCAGGTGAAATGACTGAAACGGAAGAGTTACCTTGTATAGCTAGAAACATAACTTGTGTGAGCGAGCCAGCCTCATTCTGAGCAAGGCAGCTGAATTCACCATCAGTGAAATCACTGACATTGAGTATCTGAAGAATCTGTCCTGCTGCCAGGAGTTGATGTTGCAGACTGAGAGGCTCACCAGAGTAAAGCCAGGTGATGTTCGGGGTTGGATGCCCATCAACAGCACAACCTAAAAAACAGGTACATGAGATAAAGCTGCTAAGTACTAAACTTGGGTACATACCTTGAAGTGGTGTTAGGGGAAACAGTCAATTTAATCCAATTTTTCTCCTCATTTTCTCATATTGATAACAAGTATTTCTGTAATAAGAAGTACCTTCTCATCATCCAGAATAAAATTCAAAAGCCAGATAATCCACAATATGGAAAATCTCTGATCAGTTTGGAATTATTTACATCAGACCTTCTAAGGTTCCCACTATTTTGATTATCCTCATTTTGGTGTTGAAGAAATTGGGACAGGGAGGTTATAAACCTGGCACAAACTCAAAGACCATGCTTGAACATGCAATACGAACACAAGTTAGTCTCCAGATTTCATACATAAGCCACAGGATCACCTTCGTCTCTCTCTTTCTTTTTAAAACATTTTAAAATGTTATTTATTGTTTGTGTTATATTAAAAGTCAGGAATTTTTGTTACACAAAAAAGTCTGTTGAAAAACCAAAGAGATAAAATGGAACCTTTACAGGGTTGGTTGCGTTGTGGGTTTTCTTGGTGTGTTTTGTTGTTGTTGTTGTAGTTGTTGTTTTTTGTCACACCAATGGGCAATTCTCTAAGTAATAACCAACGAAAAACAGCAACTGAAAAAACCCTGATGTTCTAAAGCATTGTGTGAGGTCTATGATCACCAGCACAGATGATGAGATTTAGATTCTCAGTGAGTTCTTTGCCTGCTGACCTGAAGGAAGTATACCTAGTAGACACTTTTTACTGTTCTCATATCAGCTGAACACTTTGCCAGTTTCATGAGGAATTGCAGGAAATTTGTAAGACAGCTAATGTCTTGCCTATTTCCTGGGGAAAAAGTAAGGAACTAGGCGATTTCCGTGGTATAACCCATCCCCACCAATTGCAGGGGTGGGGAGGCAGAAATGGTGTATGTGAGGGATGGCATATATCACTAGGACTGCTTGTGGTTTAGCCGTGTCCTGCACTGCTGTGCATGCCACTGAGACGTGAAAGGTCTCTAAGTTTCTGCAAATGCAGTCTATTCTGGTGGTTAGTTGGTTATGCTGAAGCTTTATATTGTTTTGTTTATATTAATATGTATGTGCATGAATATTGTATACAAAATCCCTTCTGCAAGAGCTGTCCTGCACAAACAAACACAACGTATATTTATCAATTTTCACACGAACACTGTTCAAAAGGAATGGGATAAAAAAGGAAAGAGTATGAATTTAAATACCAAAAAGAGAAGACTCTTCTAAGATGAAGGTATAATCCATCAGCTGATATTTCTTCACTGCCATGTCCGTGTAATTTGATTACTATTATTCACTGAGACAAATTAAGATGAGAACATGAAGTCTCTGTAGCTGCACTACACAATTAACAGGTGCTAAAACATGACATTTTTGTTATTACTCTCCATTCCGTTCTTGTTTGTCCACCTGAGGAGAACCTTAACTAACATATATCAGGCAAGTACAGTTCCTACAACAAAATACCATTGTCATTAATCTGCTCAGGAAGGTCGAAGAGTTTGATTTTCAAACATCATTAAGGCCAAATCCTTGAGACTTTAGGAACTCGGTACTTCATTTAGGAACCCCCTGTGACCCTTTTGAATTTGGATATACCCGTAAACTAACACTAGGTGACCTCCAGCTACACTATTCCTATGACAGAAGATACTGTCTTGCCCAGCAGAACTGAAGTTCTCTTGCTTATAAAGCAGAAGATCTCACTCAAGATGGAAAAGGCCAGTGATGACCTGTGGTATGCCCCAGCCATTTTCATGCTGAGGAGTGAATCCAGGCACTGGGGAGAAACTCTCTGCCACTCAGGAGGATAAATACTGGGGCTCTCACTGATGCAGCTGCACATGAGTCTTGTTGCTGCCAAATCCTGCCGGTATCCACAGTGGGGAAGGGTGTAGGCTGGATACAACTGCTCTTTGGAACTAATTCACTTTGTGAAACTGGTATTTCAGAGAGCAAGGGCTCTGTGGCAAAAGACTGACACACACACAGTAGATTTTGCAGTCACAATGACAAAGTTGCACTGGAAATGAACTTGTAAATGCAGATAAATGTTTAAAAATAAGGAAAAAGGGGGTGAGTGGGGAAAGCAGAATGACAGAGTGCAAACTGCCCCCAGTGGTTTCACCTCTTCCCTTTTTTCACGTATAAGGGTGAAGAGTCTGGTATTTGATTTAATTTCTTTGGCTAGATCTAATGCAGTTTTATCCTTGGCAGTTATCTCTACCCAGCACTCCCTTCCTGACAACAAAGACACAAAATTCTCTGCTTCTCGGTCCTTTCCCCTAATTTTGTAAGCTCTCTATTTATTCCTGCTGTTTCATATTTTTCTCCACTGTTATGGTGAAAAATAACTCCTGCAGTGTCCAAGATACTCATTCTGAAGTAAATGAGTGACATGAAAGGTTTTAACCTCATAGTTTAAAGACTGCCTTAGTTAACAACAATAGAAGACAAAGGAATATAGAGGAAATGGACAAACTTTAAAACTGGTTCTATGGCTTTTGCCTAGATTACTCCAATTTTTTTGTAGTTTACTTGTCTTTTGAGATAAGTGTAGTAATTTCCACAGGTCAGCATATAGCCAGGACAACTAAAAAAGGCATGCTGTGAGCCCAATTTTATTGTTTGCATTTGCAAACAGGCTGCAGAGCATAAATGCAGACAGCAGAAAGATCAGCTTGATGCTACACACAGAGGAGCTGAACCTAAATTTAGCATGCAGATGGTCCTGGTTCATGCTGGTTTTCTTTAAAAAAAATATTGTCAGGAAAAACAATATCGTCTTCCTAGTACTGACTGTTTTAATAGTTTAATGTGATATTTCTTTTTCCAAAGTGTATGTATAAAATACTAGCTAAAGGAACTGCCAGTAATCAATAATATGGGGGAAAACTTCCCAAAGCTATTGTCTAGATATGAACTACCAGTGAGTAATTATTACTTAACAGTAAAACTTTACCAGTAATACCTATCAATCACATTTCACAATATATATTCCTATACATTTCCCATGTGTATGGATGCATAGGCTGTGGGATATTTTATGCATAGTTAGTGAGAACTACAATAAAATCACATGTTGGATTAATATCTCTTTCTCATCTTCCAGGAATAACTTTAATACCATTTAATGCAGATTACTAATACTTAATCTCTATTTCCCCAACTCCTGTGGACATTGGCTCTTGTATCCTTTCCAAGCTCAAAACCTATCTTGATAATAACAAAGAAGGAACAACTGGCTTTCTTTCCAGACAGCACAACTCTTGCAGAGCTTTTAGGTATTGAAACCCTCGAGAAGATGATCAGGGAACACATTTTTGGGACTGTTTTGAGCAGTCAAAATTCTGGCATGAGAGGGCCTTTCTCCTTCAGTCCTTCTTAAGTAGAGAAAGAAAATATTGCCTTCATCTTCCCTTCCAGAGGTTACTGGGACTCTGAATTCATTTAAAACCAGGATGAGCCACTGATGTGCAAAAGCTGGAGACAGAAACAAAAATCTAATAAAAATGACATCTTCTAGTAGGGAAAATGTTAATATTTCAAGGATAACTAGGGAGTATTTGGAAAGGGAAGACTGATGTTACACAACAACTCTAACAGTTTCACAAGAGGAAAGAATAAATGCACACTGCAGGCCAAATTCAGCTCTCCATTATACCTTTTCAACAGTTTCTGAATGACTGTAGCTGCAGAAAGGCTCTGGACTAACATCCTAGTATTAGGAGAACAAAATACAAAGCATCCACCACTTTTGCACTTTCAGACCTGATAAAAACAAGTGCATAGGCCGTTGATTTTAGGATTCATTTTCTTTCTGGCAGCCTCATACTGTATGGAAAACAATAGTAAAAATGTCAATTGAATTTTACAAGTACGAAATAAATTTGAAAATATATACAAAAAAATACAGCACTGACTTTAAAATAGATATTCTTAAATTATAGATTATTTTCATGTCTTCATATTTGTCTAACAAATAACTCTCTAATTTACTGTTGACATGATTAGCCCCAGAAAGTGTTTCTAATATTTATTAAAGATTAAGACTTCAGGTCAAGATCAGGTAGTTTCTTTGATTTTGTATTTCTGTATTATTTTGCTGAACTCTAAGAGAAAAGAGTTGTGGACCACAATACATGGTGTTAAAGCAATAAATGTAATGCTCCTACGGGACTCGAAGCGTTACAGTATTTCCACTCTAAACTCTACATTCAAGGAAATAAAATATGCTTTCAAAATAGAAACCAGATTAAGGATGAAGAGAGGAACAAAATGCTTAGAACAAACTGTGGAGAAGCCACAAATCAGTCTGAATAGATACAAATTCTCATTGCTTTCACACACTGAATAAAATAATATTTATAAAAAGCAATTGAATAAAAAAAAACCAAACAAAAGGAAGAATTAATGTTTGTACAAATACAACTTTTACTTATAATTTTTTAAGGCAATGCAAATAACATGAATTTATACTAGACAAGGGAAACCATAGATTTAGGAATTCTTGAAATAAGCCAATTCAGTTGATAACGGTAGCACTTAAAAAAAAAGGGAAGGCATTTTAAATAACTATGGCTGCAAAGGTGTGGTTGAAACATACTGTGCTAAACACATGACATGCTTTTTAACAGTTCTCAAAACACCTAAACTGGTTACCCAACACCACACATGTTGTTGTTATTAGATATCACTTACATAGTGTTGCAAATATACATGGTATTCAAACAAATTGAGTCAGGCTCATTCCCAGCCCCACAGTGGTTGTAAAAAATGTTCCCAAGTATGCAGACACATGGTGGGCCCATTAAAAAGCAAGGGAATTTTCAAGCTCTGGTAGTTAATGCTGTTTCCTAAAACAGTCTGACAACAGAAATCCTACACACTGAGAATAATGTATTAGTAAGGACTGTTCTGAATACAACCAGCAACAGCAAATCAAAAATCAAAGCCTACAGTAATCAATACAGTATACTCAAATGACCACCTAAGCTAACTCTAATAGGTTTATTAAGTTCATGACAAAAATGGAAAAGGAGTTGAACTGTAAACTTCTATCCACCACTGCCACAGCTCCAGGTTAACTGTCCATTTATGGGAGAAAAATGACAGTCAGATGAGACTCATGGAACAAGCACTGAACAACAGTACAGCACAAGGAGAGAGAGAGCAAGAGCTGGCACATAATGCAGTTACCAAGTTTCAAATGTCCGTGCTGCTGTAGAAATTGTTCTGTATTTCATAACCCAATATAAACTTGCTACATGTTGAAACAGCATCTCAAGTAGAGGGCAGACAGGTTTGGGAAAGGCTCCAGAGAGGCTGTAACTTCTGTCCTTCTGAGAGATTTGAGGACTATCATAGAGGGAGAGGTTACTTCAAAACTTGTAATCAGGAAGTCTTTTAGTCAACATGTTGGAAATCCCATAGTGTTTCAAACTCTCTTAACACTTACTCTAGAACGAGTCTCAAGTTTTGCAAGAGTCTAAAGGATCTTTTACATGAAGGGAGCTGGCAGAATGAGAGGTTTCCATATCAGGACACCTGCAGCAAATCTGATACTCCTATTTACTCACCAAGGTTTATCTCAGTGGAGCTCTGCATTACTTTCATTAGAAAAAAATCTAAGTCAGTGATTCAGGTAAAGCTTAGAGACAAAAGTTCAAGGGCTACAACTCTTAAACACAAAATTCAGCAGATGTTGCCTCAGAGGCTGGTGATATTGCTTTATATGGAAGCATTTTCAACCACTACTGTAGATCAGATTAGATCATTCATGGGACAGAACAGGAGGCAGGAAAAAAGTCAAAGCAGCAGATTGCCTAGAGGACATCACTCCTTTGACCCTGTTTTCAGAGCTTGGCAGTGGCTGGACTAGTGTCTGATTGCCTGAAAAACAAACCCTGTTTTAGTGTAGCCAAAATGTTAAACCATTCAGAGGTATCACCATGTAATTTTTAACCCAAAAAAATGCAGTGTGTATATGCAAACGAAAAGCCTCACATTTCAATCCAATACTACAGCGTAGTCTGACATAGTCTGTTGTACTTTGATGTAGAAGGAAGATGCTGCAACATTCTATGAAACTTATACAATATTTAGGATGTAATCAATGTGATAGTGTCTGATAGGAAATTAAATGAAAAGATAATGCCAGAGTATTGATATAAATTTTAATCCTAGTCTTTACAGAAAGGTCATGTACCAGCCTGGGAATTCTCACAAATACTGTGACAAGGCAGACTTTTCGCCGAGACAAAAATTGAAAGGAACAGATAACACAATTAAAAGGACAGAGTATCCCATGAATTTACCTGGTGCTTTATCCTCATCACACTAGACATAATGTTAATATCAAATAAAGTTGCTTAAAAATATTCTTTAACATTAGAACTTCTTTTCAAACATGATGGCCAGCTTATTGCAGAGAATGAGGAGGAAAAAAATGACGTTGTGCAAAATAACTTCTCAGATAGTCATGATTTTATCTGAATCCTATTGGACATCTTCTGCAGCTGTCTTTTTCCTTAAGGGGAGCATAGACTCCAGTTCAGCTGTAATTACTCATGAATTTTCTTTTTGCTGGCTTTGTGCAGATTGCAAATTATTTTGCATTTCTGCTTCAAATTTTGATACAGCAATAATTCCCAAATATAGGAAAATTTAAAACAGGCTTATGGTAGAGATGGGAAGACCAAAGGGGAATTACAAGAAAATGTACTTTCAAGAAGATATACACTTGCTCTTGAGTATATCACTGAACATTGAAAGAAATTTGTACTGATGAGATCAGTTGTGTTCATTGGGATAATTTATTACTTCTCAGACTGATTTTGAGCAAGTGTCAGTCCTAGGAGAGCCAGATGTTGTGGCACAGTACTTTGCAAGCAATTGCAGCATTAACTTCTCTGTCTCTGCTTGAAAGAGTATGATCCTGACATTAGTCTATCTGTTGGATCTGGTTCTTCTCCTAGTCAGCTGTATATTTGCACAGCTTGGATACTATAATGCACCCAGAACATGCAAAACCCTCTAGGTTGATTTTTCTGCCCACTGTCACGCCAAGATAACCCTTAAACCCACTGGCAAGTACTAGTCACAGGCTTGAAGAGATCCCCTCTGAAATAATAAAAAACCTGACCCCACCCTGGACTTTGGGCTTTGGCTCTAAG